>JAJOZX010000916.1:40000-220000 GCA_023014485.1 Bathynomus jamesi
GGTTCGTGGTCAGGCTCTGGTTCTTGGTCAGGGTTGTTGTCGGTGGATCTCTTCTTGTTAATGAAGTCGGCTACGAGTTTCTTCTCCCAGTCGTCCTCAATTTCTTCAGTCGCAGGAATATCTTTGTCGAAGTCGGTAAATTCTGCAGCTGTCATCGGTTCCTTAATATTAAGTCGTTTGGATGCCGTGAAGATAAGTTGGCTGAGGGGTTGTCATCCTCTGGGTCTTCTTCTGGCGCGTCAGCAGGAAAGCCGGCCTTTTTTAAACATGACTGGACATTGGTGGGCTTGATGTCTTTGATAGAAGATGATATCCACTGGATTGCGTCGAGCACAGTAACAAACTTTCCAGACGCATTGTCGTTCTCGTTGTCGGTTTTTGTGATGACGGATCGCAGAAGTCGCTTGCGATAGTGTTGCTTGAAAAATGGTGATTCCCTGGTTCACGAATGCGGAGTGTACGGTGAGGAAGCTGACGGTAAAAAACTCCCGTTTCATCCATACTGAAGACATCCCGAGGGGAATATCCTTCAATGATGGACGGAAGTTTTTCTTGCCAGTCTGTGACAACACCTTCATCCACACTTCCACTTTCACCACAAATGCGTGCACCAGAAAGATTATGGCACTGTTTGAAACTACGCAGCCAACCCGTGGAAGCTTTGAACTCCGTTAGATTGAGCTCTCGGGCTATTGCCAGAGCTTTCTCTTGCATCATCGGCCCACTGACAGGAACGAGCCGAGAACGTTGTTTGGTGAACTAGTGCCACATCAAATCATTTAGGTCATCGTTTGCTGTTGATAAACATTGCCTTTTGAGGCTCGAGTTGGCATTTTCATCATAGGAATCCAAGATTTCTCGTTTTCGTTTCATAATATTTTGCACTTGCGTTCTGCCGATGCCATAAATGTCGGCTAACTGTCGGCTAACTGTCGGCTAACTGTCGGCTACTTTTGCCATCACTGTTTTTCACCAGATCAACCTTTTATTTCAAATGAGATTTCATTATGAGATTTTTGGGTTGCCATTTTTGCTACACGTATTGATGAATTAGCACTTCTGTTTCACGATGTATCACTCAAAGCAGTTCATAATTGAATAACGTGCTTATGTCACTCTTAAAACTGAGCTACTGGTATCTTTAGCAAAACAGAGAAACTGTCATCGGCACTAACTGTGCGCGTGGCTTTCTGTGATTGGCCGTATTTGATGTACAATCACGTGGCTGCGGGACCAATCAGACGACCGTAATACGGACTAGAGGGTGGCCTTATTACAGGCTTTTTCATGGCAAAGAAACAAAGGAAGGGAAATTATTTGGGACTAAATATTTTGGCTTCAATGAACGCTCTGGCCGCTTTTCAGGCGTGACCGCTAGCAGGCGTTTTACTGTAATTGATAATGTAGAAATATCCCCAACTATGATATCAGACCACAACATCATTGAAATAACTAATATAAAGGCAACAGGAAAGGAAAGAACACGCACAACAGAAAGAAGCAAATTCGAAATTTTTAATTTTCACTCCAAAGCTATAAACTGGGAAGATGTGACATCCAGCATGGAAGTAATAGATTGGAAAACCATTTTCGAGGCCAAGACAACGGAGGAGATGCTAATGACGTTAGAGGAGAAGGCGTTAGAAATTGTGGAAAAACATGTCTCAAAGATACAACAAAGAGGAAAGCGAAGCAGGTTCGAAAGACAAAAAAGGGCATTGTTCAGAAAGAGAAAAAGAGTGACTGCAAAATTAAGTAATTGTAAAGATAACAACATCAGTGATTTATCTGATGATCTAACAGAAGTATCTGAAATATTAAGAGCTCAGTACGAATCATCTTTCAGTATCCCAAAAACTGACAAACTGATATGCGATAGAAACGCGTTCTTTGAAGAAGAACCACAAGAGGAAAGTATAACGGATTTCGACTTTACGACGGATGATATTACACAAGCCATAGGGAAACTAAAAACACACTCAGCGACAGGACCGGATAAATGGAATGCCACACTGATCAAAAACTGCAAGAATGCAATCGCTGAGCCCCTATACTGGATATGGAGACGATCATTAGACACGGGAGAAATACCGAGCACCCTGAAGAGCGCGAACATAGTCCCAATATATAAAGGAGGAGATCGATCAGAGGCCAAAAACTATAGGCCAGTATCGCTTACATCTCATCTCACTAAAATATTTGAAAAAATAGTTAGACAGAAAATCTATGACTTTTTGGAAACTCAGAAAAAATTCAATGATAACCAACACGGGTTTCGGTCAGGCAGATCATGCCTATCACGACTAATGGAACACTATAACAACATTATTGATTTACTTGAAAGTAATGAAAACTATGATGTACTATACACAGACTTTGCTAAAGCGTTCGACAAGTGTTACCACGGAATCATAATACATAAACTGAAATATATGGGAATAACAGGAAAAGTAGGAAAATGGATATATAATTTCCTTAGTGAGCGGCGGCAAGTCGTTACAGTACAGGGAGCATCTTCATCAGAATCAGAGGTCCTCAGCTCGGTACCACAAGGAACAGTATTAGCTCCACTACTCTTCATAATCATGCTAACTGACATAGATGAGGACGTTACCAGAGACAGCACAGTAACATCCTTTGCGGATGACACAAAGATCAGTAGAAAAATAAGAAACCCAGAAGACATAGGATCTCTACAAACCGACAAACAGAATCTACAAGTGGACGGAAGACAAAAATATGAAGTTTAACACCGAGAAATTTCAGCTATTACGGTACGGAAAAAGAGAAGACCTAAAATTCATGGAATATTATACCCCAAATGGACAGGAAATTCAGAGAAATTCCAGAGCAAAAGATTTAGGGGTTGTAATGACAGATGATGCGAAATTTGAAACACACAATAAGATAGCAGTAAACAGAACAAAGAGAATAACGGGTCAGATATTGAGAACCTTTAAACGAAGGGATAGGAATGTAATGATTCCTCTACTGAAAACCCTGATAATACCCAAATTGGAATACTGCTCAGTCCTAACATCCCCATATAAAAAAGAAGACATTAAACAGTTGGAGGGGATCCAAAGAAGCTTCACAGCCAAGATCAATGGGTGCAAAGAACTAAATTACTGGGAAAGGTTACGAGAACTAGACCTATATTCACTGGAAAGGAGAAGAGAGAGATACACCATTATTTACACTTGGAAAATAATGGAGAAACTAGTCCCGAATCTTACTCTGAATCCCATAACTCCCCCAAACAACGGTGGAAAGTAGAAGCGTAGACTGTGTCGTATTCCCAAATTGAAGGCGAGACAGGGAACATCCTTAACCCTGAAAGAAAATAGTTTTGTAGTGAGAGGACCGAAACTGTTTAATCAGATGCCCAAAGAAACACGAATGGAGTTGCAGTGGAAATCTTCAAAAGAAGACTAGACGCCTGGCTCAGAACAATCCCCGATGAGCCGGGCGTATCTGGCTATGTGAGGTGGAGAGCGCAAGAATCCAACTCACTACTTCACCAGGCCAACTCGAGAGGAGGGGCGACAAGCTTGACCTTCGCGAAATGAGAAATCATCGCGCGGAACCTTTGTAAGGTAAGGTGTATATATTCATCCGTGCTAATTTTTAATCGAGTATCTCCAACAGATTAGCTTTGTTATATTTTAAAATTTTTAATAACTTTCGCTTGTGTTAAGGTAGGTGTATTAAAAATTTTAGAGCGCGCTTTTTTAGCGTATACAATTTAGAAGCCTAAGGTTACCATGGCTTAAAATAAGCGTAACGATAACAAAGCCGCTCGGCAATGAACTTGAGGGAAAGAAAAACGACTGAAACGATTTAATTTCCAAAGTTCCATAATAAATAATGAATGTAATTTTAACTGTTTAAAAAGGGACTTTTCTAGTTTTAAATGTTTAAAGAGAGACTTTTCTAGCGCTACTTGGCAATAAAACTGGGAATGACAGATATCGCGATGTTAAAAGGAACATATTTCAGTTTACGACCTTTTATATCGACCATAAATTTTCAAAGAATCGAAATTTTTTTCTGAATATTGAATATTTTATCATTCTAATGATATCAACTATTTTGTCTGGAAGCAATTAAGTATCTAATTTTGTTCCACATCAAAGTTTTTCTTTCAAATTAATAATAATGAAAGAAAACCGTGTAGTTCCGGAGGAAGAGTTTTAATAATATTCTCTCCTCAACATAAATTTGCTTGCTTTATTTTTAATAGCGCGAATAGCTAAAAATTAGCACAATATATTATATTTTATGGACCACTTTGCCTCTCTACCTTAAAACCATCGTCTGCAAGATTTTGTTTTCTTGTTTTCAAAATAAATGTGTTCAACATTTCTGTGATGCCCATTTGGAGTATGGTATAAACTAACCCACCGTCTTAAATAATTTAAATTTATAAACTGAATGATGGTTGTTACACACTGGTCTTGGAATAAGGGGACAAAAGTTCCAAAAACTCTGTTCATGGAATCCGTGTTCCTTTAAAAATAGGAATCCATTTGTACCAAGTTCGCACCGGTTTTGTGGATTTCAACAGAATCCTCAAATCGCAGTCTGTTACTGTATTTATTATTCGGTAAAATTTCATATCAATAGTTTTGTTTCGGATTGGCCATCTCAACAAAGCTGGGCACTTGCGTTTTTTTTTGCGGTACTGCGGTACTACCGCACTACCAAACCGGTAGCGGTACTGCTGTACTTTCAGCGATCCTTTGCGGTACTGCGTTATGCGGTACCGGTTTGGTAGTGCGGTAGTACCGCAGTACCGCAGTACCGCAAAAAAACCCGCAAGTGCCCAGCTTTGCATGATCTCAATACATCAAGTATACCAGGTTTCAGTTCTATAGATTCGGCGATTCTGTAGATTTTTAAAAGTATGACAAAATAGGATGTGATGATGGGGTCGTTTAACCTCCTTCGCAACATCTACGGTCATATGACGGAGGGGACCCACAGCTTTACGTGGAATCCGAACGACGGGTCACTTATTTGGACGCAGAGGACGGTCTCCGATCCAATTAATACCCAGACCTAGTGTTGCTTAACTTAGCTGAACGACGGGAAGCGGTGTTACGACACTGACCACGACGTAGCCCGACAAAATAGGAAGTGATAATAAAAAGAAAAATCTGGAAAAAAAAATCACCGCAGGATGCCAAAGCTGTAAGTAGAGAGCTTGCCTCACTCTCACGTCTCGGAAGTCAAACTTCCATCATCAGTAGTATGTGTGACGGGAGTTTGACTTCCGAAACGTCTGATATTAAATCTTCATAATGTTGACGCGGGTGTTGATCATCCTTTTTATTCTTAAATGCCAGTTCCTAAGAATCTCTCTCCCCCCCTCTCGTGTGTATATATATATATATATATATATATATATATATATATATATATATATATATATATATATATATATATATGCCCAATTTATGGTTACCACTTTCATCCGTAAATCGGTACTATAATAAGACTGATGCAGTTACGATTAATTGATAGTTAATGATAAATTATTAATGATAAATGCTTTGGCCGAGGTCACCAGATCTTTGCAGATTAAATATTATTATTAATTAGGTTGATTGATGGAATGAGTTTTCTTCCTTTATTAAACAAATAAATAATTTTTTAATAAATGATTTTTGAATGAGACAGAAAATGTTGATAGTTTACAGTTGAAGTAATGTGTATACTTGAATAATAACTAAGATTAATAACGCGCGAGGTAATGATTAGTCTTCATGTAAAGTTAGGTGAATGACACCAGACCCAAATGGGGCTTGCACAAATGGTGTTTACATGGCGATAGCTTGGTTGTCACTGAATTTTCGGGGAGAGAGAGAAGCCGCCGCATCCAGAAGTCCTTGTAACGAAGTTGAGTTGTGATGCCTTGTATATTCCCGCTCTATGACGTCATCTTAGTCGTGCTCGTGTGACGTCATCTTGGTCATGTTTGTGTTGATGGAATATTGCTAAGGTATTTGAAAACGTCTCTGCCACTTTAGTCACTACACACACATACACATTATATATAATATATATATATATTATATAATATATATAATATATATATATATATATATATATATACGGGTGGGCGGAAAGTAGCTCCCTAATTTAAATTACATATAAATTATGTATAAATTGTGATTGTATTGTTATATTGTTATGGTGTGTTCTCTAAAGTGGTATAATTGTAACGGTAATCTTTTTTTCTCTAAAGTGTTCTCTTTGTGTTCTCTAAAGTGGTACAATTGTAACGTTCATTTTTTTTTTTCATTTCAGATTGAAGGGTAACATGGATGAGCGTTTAACACTGCAGGAGCGTGCCCAGTTGGCGGCACGGTACGAAGTTTGGCAATCTGTCGTTCGAGTTCAAAGATGGTGGCGGGCCATTCACGGACCACGTGCCCAAGTGGACCCGAAAACAATCAAGAACTGCCACTCGAAGCTCATGACCACGGGGTCTGTGGCAGATGTTCGAAGATGTGGTCGCCTTTCGACATCCAGGGCCCAGGAGACGGTGCAGGCAGTTCAGGAAATGTTCGCACGGAGTCCACGAAAGTCAACTCGCCAGGCAGCTCGGGAAAGTGGACTCTCCCGCTACTCAGTGCGAACTGTGCTGAAGAAGGAGCTGAACTGGCGTGCGTGGAAGCCGCATTACTGCCAATCTCTCTCGGACGAGGACTGAGACATTCGCATGGAGTTCGGGGAAATCATGCGGCTTGGCATGAAGACTGGCCCATCTCTTCCGCAACATCCTCTGGAGCGACGAGGCGGTGTTCCACGTCGGAGGCTTGTCAACCGCCACAATTGCCACTACTGGGCAGGAGAGGATCCCATGGTTACCGCTGAAAAACGGCAGAATCGGTTCAGTGTAACGGTGTGGTTGGTATGACCTCAGATCAGGTTGTGGGCCCGTTCCTTCTGCGCAACACCATGAATGCTGAGCGGTACCTTGCTATGTTGCGAAACGAGGTCTGGCCGGTTGTCAGCACATGGGAGAACATCGACGATCTGATATTTATGCAAGATGGCGCCCCTCCGCACTTCGCTCTTGTTGTGTCGTGATGGCTGGATGCCCACTTCCCTGGGCGTTGGATGGTCATCGTGGTCCACATCAATGGCCAGCCAGGAGCCCGACTTGACACCGTGCGACTTCTCTTCTTTGGGGGTGGGTAAAGGAGAAGTCTACCGCACAAACCGAGGACATTGGAAGAACTGGAGGACCGAATTCGGGAAGTCATGTCCTCCATCCCGCCGGAGTTCCTGCTAAAGTCAGTGGTGACGCCATTCCTGGGCGGCTCCAGAAGCTGGTGGAAAGAGTTGGAGCCCACATTGAATTTTAGAGAAAACTACCATGTATGCCTACCTTTTCATATTATTTCTTCTGAAATAAATGGATAATATACGTATTTTTTTACCAATCCAAAATAGGGAGCTACTTTCCGCCCACCCTGTACATATATATGTATATATATATATATATATATAATATAATATATATTATTTATTTATTTATTTATTTCTCGTAAGTGAATAATAAATAAGCACACATGAAAATAAATTATATTCTATCTCCTGCAAACCTATAATTGCATTAAATTTCCACTCGGGGAAAAGTCTCCTTCAGGACCACCCACTCCGTTCATGCACACGTTTTAATAAAAACATTTTACGTCTCCAATAAGAATTCTTGAGAATTTTCGTTGAACTTTTATCATCATAATCTTGCCTCGTTAGAACTATTTTAAGAATCCCCAAAGCTTTGTAAAGCAATTTAGCTTCACACTTTTCTTACTAATGAAAAATAAAACGTCTGTAGGATCATCAACAATTGCTATGTTTTAATTCTTTCAGTATCTGTAATTAAGATTACTGCGGAACACTGAACGCAGAAATCTGTTTTTCTCAATTAAGATTTCAGCGGAGCGTAGAAATCTTGTTACTTTTTATAATTATTTTTCCACGGTCAAGCTTTCGTTTTTAATCGGATCTTCATGAAACTTGTGGAAATATTTGAACTACAACCCTCTCTGGACAAAGATTGAAACGGCTGATTCCCACTAATTTTTTACCATAGATCAGTTATCAATTCCAAAAACATTGCGCGCGCGAGGAAAAGTGATAGAAGTGAAAATATTCTTCTCGAAACCAAAAGCTAATATTTTTAGCTCAAAATATTTGGATTACTAATAGTGCTATCGGTATTAGTGATAACTCCAAAAATCATCTCTTTTCAAGGAATCGTGATGAAACTTGTTAGAAATATTTAGAAAAATATGTCGTTTTGAATGAATATCTATTCGCCAAAAATCAGAAAAATAAATCTTGAAAATGTTTTCCAAACAGATTTTAGGTATGCTCCTCTACTGTTATGGAAAACTATGGTATATCTCTGTTATGCGCCGTTTATGATGCAGTTCTTTTGGAAGGAGACCCCCCCCCCCCCCCCCCGTCACAACGGACGAGTATGGTATCTTTCGAAAGGTCTTACAGAGCTCTAAAACCTTAACATGTCTATAATTAAAAATATTCGTCTATAAACCCATCAGCTTCAATTATACGTTTTCATGAAGGAATATGCAACGAAAAAAATTAACAAAAATTCGATTTAGTAAACTCACCAAAAAGTATATACAACAAAAGTTATAGGCAAATTCCTCATATTTAGTGTGATATTGCTTTTATTGTATGCACTCTTTATAGTTTTTGAGTTATTCAAATGATCACAGGTGGAAAACTCAAATTGGAAAAAATACTTCCATATAGTTGATTACTGAAGTCACATGAAAAATATATATACCTATGGAAAGCTCTTCAAAAGTTCTATTAGATACAGTAGTTTAAAATATTATTTTAAAAAGGAGTAAATACAAAAAATCAAATTTAAAAAGTGAAATGGTCATGAAATAAATTCTAAACGTAGCGAGTTTATTTTTGTATAAGGTTGTAACACATATTCTGCTCGATTTTTTAGTTCATTCAGAACAAAAATTAAATGACAATGCCAAATTAATCATCAATATAATTCCCTTCTTTTTTCTATAACCTCCTCCCACCTGTAGAAAAGTTTTTTTTATGCCACGTTCGAAGAAATCCCTTAGTTTCGAGTTAAAAAAAAAAAAGCGATCACTTCGTTTTCATTAGCTTCCTTGGATTGCAACTTTTGTCCATCTAGGTGGCGTTGCAGACTTCTGAATAAATGGAAGTCTGAAGGTGCGATGTTCGGAGAATAAGGTGGATGAGGCATTTTTTCCCAACCAAATGCCTCCAGTTGGGCAGTGGTGATTCGAGCAGTGTGAGGGCGCGCGTTATCCTGGTGGAATAGAGCACATCTGTGATTAATTAATGCAGGACGTTTTTCTTGTAATGCCATCTTCAATCGTTGGAGTTGTTGGCAGTAGACTTCAGCTGTGATTGTTTGGTTATCTGGCAGAAGCTCAAAATGAATAATTCCTTGCGTATCCCACCAAACGCATAGCAAAATTTTCTTTGGATGGAGTCCATTCCTTTGCTGAGGTTCAGGCTTTGTTTCAGGGCTAAGCCACTGATGTCGACGCTTAATATTGTTATAGAGGACCCATTTTCCATCTCCAGTGACGATCCGATTCAAAAAACGGTGCCTGCAGTTGCCTAGAATGCAGTGATGTGCAAATATCGATTCGATGTTGAAGATTCGCTTGTGACAAATCACGCGGAACCCATTTTTCAACCTACTACTTTTCCTAACAGCTTCAAATGACGACGAATTGTCATATGGCTAACGCCGAGTTACAGGCCAAGTTCTCTTACAGTTACCGTTGGGTTTTCCTCCACTGTTGCTTTCAACAACTCTTCATCTAACTCATTTGGTCGTCCTGTTCGGTGATAATCTTTCAGACTGAAGTCTTCATTTCTGAACTTCTCAAACCATCTCCTGCACATCCATTCGCTCACATCATCATTTCCATAAATTCTGTGAATGTTTCTTGCGGATTCACTAGCGTTAGATCCTTTATGGAACTCATACAGCATCACATGTCGAATATGCTCTTTCGTGGGCTCCATTTTTTTTTTTCAATTACTGTAATATCGTAGCGGTGGCGTTGTAACTGTATGAAAAACACCAGAGAAAATATTCATTAGCCTAAGTCATTCTGTATCGTGATAAAACATGTGCGAACCTGTCGCCGCGTGTATTTTGCAACATTTCTATAAAACTTTCACATTATTTTGAGGTTATTCTATTACACTGGGGAACAAATTTTAACTTTTTGTCTATTGAATTAGATTTGACAGTTAGTTCTAGGTAATTTGGGTGCGCTGAGCACGAATTTTTACTCGGTTTTGCTCTATCAGGTCCTGATTTTGCTCAACACCCCTCCTCTTTCGTCCTATTCATAAAAAGGTTTTTTTCTCAATACTCGCTAAGTCTTTTTGCAGTTACACATTATGCAACTAGGTTTCTATCTAGGTATTTGTACCTATTGTTATGGTATTGTTGTATTATGTATATTTTTATATGTAACACCCTAAAAATATTTTTAATTTTGTCATTTTTAACCCATTTTAATATTAGTAAATTAAGCTAAAAATATCATAGAATTCTAAAATTTTCTCGAGCGTTCCTGTTCTCTGTAGTATTCTAGAGGGACAACTAAAATATATAAAAGCGACTCGTTTCCAGAGTTAATCAGTCAATTCAGTCAATTCAGTCAATTCAGTCAGTCAGTCGAGTTAGTTAATTAATTAAGTTTGGGCATTAACATAATTTTGAATTGGCATATGATTTAGTGAGTAATTTTGTCATCGTGATTTAATATAGTTGATTAATTAGACGTAATTTATATTGTACCTACTCATCCGTGTTCTAGTTTAATTTCATAGATTGTAAGTACCTATTTCATATAAGTACCTATTTAAACTAATTTTTGTGTTTATATTTCAGATTTTCTAAAATTTATATGAATTAAGGGCTTAAATACCTTTACAAATTGGCAGAACAAATCAAGCAATATGTCACTCAAGACTAGAAAGTTCAAATGCAAAAACAACCCTGATTCCTTCTGTTATATATGTGGAAATTTTACACTTCCACATCAACGAGCAAATATAACTGACTTCGTAAAAGAGCTTACTTAGCTTATTTTGGCATAAAACTGGGGGACCAAGATAAATCGTGGGCTCCACATAAAGCCTGCACTATATGCATTGAAAGACTGCGACATTGGACGAAGGGTTCGGATTCAAAAATACCTTTTGGAGTTCCGATGGTAAGTTTATGATTTCATAAAACTACGTAATTTAATCACTAGTATACTGTAACTTACCTAAATGTAATTGTAACTTAGGTACATAAACAAAAATTTACAGAAAATGTTTATAAGAATCTCAAATATTGCATAAGGTTGAAACACATAGAAATGTTAAATGTTTGGGTGATAACTTTTGATAAAATTCATAAAAACAAGTCTCTCGTCGCTTTTGTTAACGCTTTACAATTTTTTTCCATATCAGGTGTGGCGAGAGCCTACTAACCACGAGACCGATTGCTACCTTTGCTTTGTCAAGACTTCGGGCTTCACTAAGAAAAATAAACATTGTATCGAGTACCCAAATTTCGACACCGCGATACGACCTGTGCTACATTCAAATGAGCAGAGCTGGGCACTTGCGGTTTTTTTTGCGGTACTGCGGTACTACCGTGTTGGTCGGTACCGCGGAAAGTACCGCGGGAAATTTGAATGCGGTAGCGGTACTGCTGTACTTTCAGCGATCCTTTGCGGTACTGCGTTATGCGGTACCGGTTTGGTAGTGCGGTAGTAGTACCGCAGTACCGCAGTACCGCAAAAAAACGGGCAAAAAAACGCAAGTGCCCAGCTCTGCAAATGAGATCCCCATTCCAAAATTTAAGGGTCTGCCAACTCAAGAATTAGTTGAAGATGTTCCTGAAAATATTGTTATGCACTTTGAGGAGTCAGACACCGATTTTGACCCCAGCGTATTTGAAAGTCAAAACGATCCGCAAAAGTTTAACCAGGCCGAGTTGAATGATTGTAAGGGATCTAAATTGCCAAAAAAGGCTGCGGAAATTTTAGCTTCAAGACTTAAGAGAAAAACTTGCTTACTTCAAACACATACATTTCATTTTACAGAAAAAGAGAAGAAGAACTTGTTAAATATTTTAGAACAGAGGATAGTTTAGTATATTGATGCGACATAGTTGGTTTGTTAAAGAAGATGGGGGTTGAGTCTTACGATGCAAATGATTGGCGCTTGTTTTTAGACAGTTCGAAAAGAAGTCTTAAGTGTGTGTTGTTGCATAATGGCAATCTATACGGCTCGATACCGATTGGGCACTCAACAAAATTAAAAGAAAAGTATGAACATATAGAAAAGGTTTTAAATCTTATCAAATATAGGGAGCACGAGTGG
Organism: Bathynomus jamesi; assembly: GCA_023014485.1. Lineage (NCBI taxonomy): Eukaryota > Metazoa > Arthropoda > Malacostraca > Isopoda > Cirolanidae > Bathynomus > Bathynomus jamesi. The sequence continues at coordinate 52,445 of JAJOZX010000916.1, forward strand.
ATCATATGTGTTGACTTAAAAATGGTTAATTTTCTGCTAGGACAACAAGGAGGGTATACTAAATATCCCTGCTTCCTTTGCTTATGGGACAGCAGAGCCAAGGAAGAACATTATTTCAAACAAATCTGGCCAGCACGAACATCACTTACTGTCGGAGAAAAAAACGTAATTAATCCACCTTTAGTGAGCAGAGATAAAATCATATTTCCTCCTCTGCATATAAAACTAGGCCTCATTAAACAATATGTAAAAGCTTTAGATACGAACGGCGAGTGTTTCAAATATATAACTTCAAAATTTCCAAGTTTAAGTTATGAAAAAATCAAGGCGGGAATTTTCGACGGTCCACAAATAAGAACAATGATTAAAGACAGCAATTTTCCTAATGTCATGAATGAACGCGAAAAAAATGGCTGGTTCTCATTCGTGGACTTGATAGAAAACTTTTTAGGCAATTATAGGGCAGATAACTACGAAGAAATCGTAAAAAACTTTTAAGGGACTACAAAGAGTTAGGTTGCAATATGAGCATAAAAATGCATTTTTTGAATAGCCATCTTGACCAATTTCCAAGTAATTTAGGTGATGTAAGTGAAGAACAAGGGGAGAGATTCCACCAAGATATCAAAATTATGGAGGAACGGTACCAAGGCCGCTGGGATTCCCACATGATGGCTGATTACTGCTGGTGCTTGAAAAGAGACCTGCCATCAACAAGCAAATACGCTAGAAAGTCTTACAAAAGAAAATTTTTGCCACAGTGAAAGCTTCATATCTGTTTGTTTTTTTATTTTGTCATTTCTATCGTTATAATGTAATTTTACTGTAGTTTGAACTGCTTGTATTCATGAAACTTGAAAAAAAAATTTAACACGACTTAATTTTTTAGTCCTAATTTGAAAAATCTGGAAAATGGCACATAGGCTGTCGACAAGAATCAGGACCTGATAGAGCCAAACCGAGTTGAAATTCGTATTCAGCGCACCCAAATTACCTAGAATCAAGTGTCAGATATCATTCAATAAAATACGTGTTGCCCAGTGTTATCTATCGTCCGTTTTCTAATCGAGCAGAATTTGTTACAACCTGATACTTTTATGTAGTCCATGTTGAGATACATAAATGGTAAGCATTTCAAGTTCATACCTCTTATAGCTTTTATTTGAGGATGTAATGAACATCATCTTTAGGTCATCATCAGCGGTGTAGGCAGACGATGAAAATTTCACAGGGAAAGTGTGAACTAAAAATGTCACATCTTCACCCCCCCCCCCCCCACACACACACACACACACACCATAAGAAAGGTTTGAAAATTTCCTCCAAGTTAGAAATAAATAAAAAAAATACTTTAATTTCTAAAGGCTTAATAATAAAGAAACTTTAAATTCCTATAAAATATGAAATACTCAACGGAGGACAATATTTTCTATCAGTCTGAAGGCAATCATCTCTTCTGCAGGGAGGTCCAAAAGTCCCTATCTATTTTGTTGAAATAATGATATCTCTATTTTATTTTCTACAGACCATAGATGATGATGATGGATGTACAAGAACGTGTAATGGTGGTAACACTACGTATCCAAGGGAAGAAGTGCAAAAAAATTCGAGAAAAATTCGAAAGATTTTACAAACCAAGACCTACAGACAAAATTCTCGAGCTGGTCAATAAATTCAAAAGAACAGGATCTGTGGTGATGAAGCAAGATCTAGACGTTCAGGTACCTCTCAAGAAAATATAGAATTGGTAAGAGCTGCCTTTGAAACAAATCCTAGAATGTCATCTCGCACAGTATTACGTAGATTGAGCATACCAAAAACGACAACTTTTAGGATTTTAAAATATACATTAAAAAAGAAAAGTTGCTATATTCAAGTACTACATGAGTTACACGAAGAGGATTATCCATGACGAGCCGCCATGTGCACAGAATTTATTGAAAAAATTCATACCGAAAACTTATTAAATCACATTCTCTTTAACAATGAGGCGACATCCCACACATGCGGAAAGGTTAATCGACATATTTACCGTATCTGAGTTGAAAATAAAAACCCACTCTAATAGACAGAGTTTATTTCCACAACAGTTTCGACGCCCACTGGCATCCTCCTCGGGTGGATACAGAAACACGAATGAACCAAAACAAGAGGGAACAACAGTCCAGGGACCGACCGTTAAGAAATTCGCACCTAGGTTAGATCCCATTCTCCCGACACCGGAAGGGCATTTTATTACAGGGTCCGCTTATAAGTACAAACACGTTGCAAACAATATGTCCCAGGAATCAAATTTGGTTTCGTTATGTAGATGATATTTTCTCATTTTGGCCTGACCACTGGAACAACTTTGACACTTTCTTTCAGTCATTAAATAATCTTGTTCCCTCTATTAAATTTAAATATGAATGGGAGAACGACAAACAATTACCTTTTCTAGATGTTTTGGTCATTAACGAAAGCGGAAAGCCCAATTTCACGGTCTATAGAAAACCTACTCATTGTAATTCGTACATTCATTATTTTTCATATCATGATGAAGGGGTTAAAAGCTCAATTATTTCTTCCATGTTTCTAAGAGCACTCAGGATTTGTAGCCCACATTTGCTGGACCCGGAAAATTCAAAGATTTGGAACATTTTTAAGGATTTAAAATATCCCGAGTGGTTTATCAGAAAGGCATATTTTAAAGCCAGAAAATCTTTTTATGCCCCTCGGGAACCTTCAGTTAACCAAAAACAATATGTGAGTTTGCCTTACATTGCCGGCTTAAAATCTTTCGTCAACGGTTTTACTCTTTCTAAGTTTGCTTTGGCGTTCAAATATTCGTCTACCGTGAAAAGTAAATTGGTTAGGAATAACGTTGCAAAAGAGGAACAAGCCTGGGTCCCTGTAAAAGTTGTGATTTAGTATACGTGGGAGAAACGAAGAAATATTGAAACCCGTATTAAAGAACACAAATATGCCTTCAGAAGTTGTAATACAAATAATGCCATTTTTTATCACGCCAGCCAAAATAATCATGCTATAGATTGGGAATCAAGTAATGTACTTTATAAATGTAATAATTATGTCAGAAGAAAAAATAATAGAATCTGTGTGTATAGAAAAAGTAGATAATTTTAATTTGTGCGAAGGTACTTATAAGTTAGATCCTTTAATGAGATTCTTGGTCAAAAAATCCCTTACGGAGTCGTGGGAACGTGTTCGAACCTAAGTGTGAATTTCTTAAAGGTCTCTGGATTGTTTCCTTACTCGCTTTTAGTAAATGTAATAATGGAAGTAATAAATGTGGAAATAAATATAAATGCAACAGATGTAATAATAAAGGTAATATTATAAATGTAATAATTAGGATAAAGGTAATAATAATAAATGTTAAAAAATGTAAATGCAATAATAAATGCAGTAATTATGTCAAAATATTAGAATCTGTATGTATAGAACAAGATGATAGTTTTAATTTGTGGGAATGTACTTATAAGCGGACCCTGTAATAAAATGCCCTTCCGGTGTCGGGAGAACGGTATCTAACCTAGGTGTGAATTTCTCAATGGTCTCTGGATTGTTTCCTAATCGCCTTTTTCATTCGTTTTTCGGTTTATAAGTTCTGTATAATAAACAACAATGTAATAACCAACGTAATAATAAATTTATAATTTCTGTAATAAATAATTATGCAATATTAAATGTAATAAATTTAATAATAAATGTAATAATTATGTAAAAAAATAAAAAAATAATAGAATCTGTATGTTTAGAACAGGAAGATAGTTTTAAATTTGTGCGAATGTACTTAATGAAAATGCCCTTCCGGTGTCGGGAGAATGGGATCTAACCTAGGTGCGAATTTCTTAACGGTCGGTCCCTGGACTGTTGTTCCCTCTTGTTTTGGTTCATTCGTGTTTCTGTATCCACCCGAGGAGGATGCCAGTGGGCGTCGAAACTGTTGTGGAAATAAACTCTGTCTATTAGAGTGGGTTTTTATTTTCATATTTTGACCTTGACGTAGAAAAAAAGTTTTTTGCACGTATCTGGGTTAGTAAAAAATCAACCGAGTTCTACGAATGGGAGATATATTCTCCTAATGTTAATGTCTGGTTGGGTATGACAAGACCGAAGAATCACGGACCTTTTTTTCTTTGTAGAAGCTACGGTAACATGGTCAATATATCTTGACATGCTTAAGCAGTTTCTTGAACCCCACTTCGTTCAGATGGCATTCTCGACACTGTTTTCTTTCAACAAGATGGAGCTCCATGTCACTATGCAAACATCGTTCGAGCGTACCTTCATGAGCTCTTACCAAATCGCTGGATTGGACGTGGTGGAAACAGGCCATGGGCAACACGATCTCCAGATTCAACACCATTAGACTTCTTTGCGTGGGGCTTTATAAAGTCTGAAGTTTACAAAACAAGAGTTACAGACCTGCAGGATCTGCGAACCCGCACTGTTGCGGCAGTCGCTAAAATAACCCCGAGATGCTTGAGAATGTGTTTCGCAATGCGGTGGACAGATTTGAGATTTGCACACACACTGATGGTGCTCACCTCGAATCTTAGACTTAAGTTTGATAAATAAATATACATTTAATTGTTACTACATTTTATCCTAAATTACTATTATTTCAGCCAAAGGGGAACTTGACCACCCTGTGTATATATATATACAGAAATTCATGTATATACCTTACATATGTAGCGTTCTATTAATTTTTTAACAATGTTCGTATGAACCTGAAGTTTTAGACTTTTTCAGGTATAAATCGAAATTTAGAAGAAAATTCCTTAGCGGAGACCAACTTTTTTATATACCATATTAAAGACCAGGAAAATCTCTACCATATTACATACATTTTAATTTCGGGGGTTAGAATCCCCCACTAACATTATTCGAAAGAATGTATGTTTCAAAAATGTCTTGCTTTTAACACCCGATAAAATTCTGCATATAGTGTAGGTGACGAAAATTTATAGTGAACATTGACAAATGCCTTATCTGCATGTGTGCCAAATTTCATGAAATTCTGTCGAATATTTCATTTTCAATTACACGAAAAGTGAAAGTCGGTACTGAATTAGTCCCTCCGCAAATTAAAAGAAAAGCGAGTAATTGCAACTTCAAATATTATCGTTTAATCTTTTATATATATATATATATATATAATATATATATATCTATATATATATATATATATTATATATATATATATAGTCAGAGAAAAATGTTTTCTATACCTAATAAAATCTGTTTCCATGACAACAGAGCAGCGTCGCTAGGGAACATCCAATTTCATTGGACGAAAACTTAAATGAAAACTTTATAATCAGTTTCGTATGAAGAATGTTGTCTAACTTGAAAAATAATTGTATACCATTAAAACTGATTTTCTTTGTAATGAAGTGTGTTTCCAAAAAAATATTTTGCTTTTTTAATGCTCAATTTATCTATTTTCTCTCGAAAAATTAAACCCTTGAATTTAATTAATTTTATCGCATAAATAGTTCTTCAAACTCATGATAACTTTGTATAATCTACAGCAGGGGTTCTCAACCCGTTTACTCCATTACTCACCAAAAGCTTTGGCGCTCACCCCGTTATCGTAAATTAACCAAAAGTCATAGTAGTAGTTTATAATCATAAAACTGTCTTTAAACATCACTTTTAAATAAAATATGTATGGTTTCCATTAACCCCCTGGATATCTCAAATTATGCCATTTGCGGGTAATTACCCACCGATTGAGAACCCCTGATCTAAAGAGTCATACTGTGAGTTCTCTATATGAAGAATGTCTTGTAAGTGTGAAGACATTTTTTGTTGTGGAATTATGACAATTATCAGAAGTTATCACTTTGTGTAACCTATGAAATTTAGGTGATAATTTATAAATAACTTCTGTTGGGTCAACGTAACCTAAACTGAACATTACGTAAAATATATACACACACACACACACATATAATATATATAGTGTGTATATATATATATATATATATATATATATATATATATATATAATAAATATATATATATATATATATATATAATAATATTATATCAGGTCATCCAGTAAGTAATGTCGTTTTTAGATCGGAATTTGAAGGACAAAAAAAAAACTCAACGTCCTACAAGCTTTTCAATGCCATGTTTATAAAATTCAGGCGGTTTTGAGGCAAAAAGACTGGTGTGCAGGTCATCTAAAGAAGTAGACTGTTTCTCGTCAAGATAGTTTTGCAGACTCCTGAAGAGATGATAATCTGAAGGCGCAAGGTCTGGAGAATATGGAGGATGTGGAAGTTTTTCCCACCCAAGCTCCTCAATTTTTGCGGAAGTGATCCGAGCGGTATGAGGACGTGCGTTGTCGTGGTGGAACACGATTCCTTTCCGATTAACCAAAGAAGGTCTCTCTTCTTTTAGTGCAGTGTTCAATCGATCCAGTTGTTGACAGTAGACTTGAGCGGTGATTGATTGATTGTGTGGTAAGGTTTCAAAGTGTATTACACCACCTTTATCCCACCAAACACTAAGCAACACCTTCCGAGGGTGAAGATTTGGTTTTGGCTGTGGTGTCGCTGGTTCTCCGGCACAAACCCACTGTCGACGGCGCTTAACATTCTGGTACAGTATCCACTTTTCATCACCAGTCACTAAACGGTGCAAAAACGGATCTTGGAGTTCACGGGAATGAAGAGCTGTGCTAATGTTTACCCGCACCCTCAGATTGTCGACCGACAATTCATGTGGCACCCATTTTCCTAACTTAGGCACTTTCCCGAGTTGTTGCAAATGTCGATGGATGGTGGACAGGGATGAATTGAGTTTCTGGGCCAATTCTTCGACAGTTGTTGAACAGTCTTCTTCAAGTGCGGCTAACAGCAGGTCATCATCAAACTCAGCAGGGCGTCCAGAGCGTGCTGCATCTGTCAAACAGCAATCACCATTCCTAAATTTTTGAAACCATCTTTGACATTTCCTCACATGCAGAATATCGTTGCCATAAACGTCCTGAATGTTTCGCGTTGCTTGAGTAGCACTATTCCCTTTTTTGAACTCGTAAAGCATTATATGCCTGATATGCTCTTCTGATACCGCCATGTTTATGAGGTGTTCATATAAAGCAAAATACACGTCTTCACTGGTCAAGGTCTATAAAGTATGTAGCGAAACACGATAGATCTCCTCTTAGATATAACCTTCGGAAAATTTATGCTTAAACCGAGTAGGACTAGTTTAAACTTAATCTATCGTAAAAAACGACATTACTTATGGGATAACCTGATATACAGGGTGGCCCAAAAAAAATGGCACCAATTTTCAGAAGTGATATCTCAATAACCATTGCAGTTAGGGATTTTAAAAAAGCAACCAAATGAAAGATAATTCTTTTCTCTTTAAATACTTATTCAATAGCTTGATGGATATAAACCCATGTAATGCCAAAAATTGGCTTATAAGAAAAATATACAAAAAAAAGTTGCGCATTTATATTTATTCCTTTTATTTTTTTCTAATTAATTATCTTCTAATTTACGGTCTTTAAACGAAGTTCTGTGGTTTTAAGTTAAACCTAATTTTCAATAAATGGCTCAATCTGCCCTCCATTATGGTCAACCACAGCCTGTAATCTCGCCCTCCATTTGAAATTGCCTTTGAGATCGTCACTTGTGAGAGATTTTCCCATGCAGCCTGAATTCGTTCACGAAGATGGTTCACATCACGGATTTTCTGACCATGGTAGACTTCTCTCTCTAAGGCAGACCACACAAAGTAGTCAATGGGGTTAGATCTGGGCTGCATAGTGGCCAATTATTTGGTTCGATAAAACCAGGACAATTATATGAGGAATGTTATTGTTTCCTTGGCTGTATGAGATGGGGCTCCATCTTGCATGAACACAAAATCAGTGCTCGTCTCCTTGATCTCTGACAACATTGGAGACAAAATGTCATTACAGTAGTAAATTGAGTTAATTTTAACGCCTCGCTGAATAAAAATGATGGATGTTTTGTTCTCAGATGACGCTGCAAGGGAAACCATTATCGAATCTGAAGTGTGTTTTTTTCACGCAAAAGTCGTTTTGGGTCAACATGAGTTTTTGTCGCCACTGCTGCACGAACCCGATCATTTTGGGTATTTCGTGGTGTTTCGACCGTAAATCGTTTCTCATCAGAAAACCAAATTTTTTTCACAGACTCATTTGACCGAAATCTTCGCAATAGACTTTTACATCGATGGAAACGTCTTTCTTTCACAGGCTCCGATAAAGCAGTAACCTTCACCCTCTTAAATGTTTTCAACCCAAGATCTTTTCGAATTATTCGCTGTACTGATGAACGTGAAATCCCGGTTTCTTTCGCAAATTCACGTTCACTTTTACTTGTTCCCGGTTGTTCCTCTTGACTTAAAACCATTTCATTTACTTTTTCAATGTTTTCTGGCGTTCTAATACTTTTTGGTCGACCACTTCCTGGACGCCGTTGACTGCTGCCGGTTTCTTTAAGTTTTTGTAAAAAATGTGCCACAGTTCTTTTTTTCCAATTTCTATTTGGAAATTCGTAAAGGATTCTGTTTAATGAATATCCTTTTTCTTCACGTAGTGCTTGTATAATGTTCTTAGCAGATTATCTCAATCCCATCTTGAGGGGTCTGGAAGAGAAAAATTTCATTTAAAATTAGGATCAAGGAATAAATATAAATGCGCAACTTTTTTTGTATATTTTTATTGGAAGCCAATTTTGGGCATTATATGGGCTTATAACCATCAAGCCATAGAATAAGTATTTAAAGAGAAAAGAATTATCTTTCATTTGGTTGTTTTTTTAAGTCCCTAGCTGCAATGGTTATTGAGATATCACTTCTCAAAATTGGTGCCATTTTTTTTGGGCCACCCTGTATATGAGGTGTAACAAAAGTCTGTTTTTCATCGGGAAATAAGATGTAACAGAATTGATCATCATGATAGTTACATTACAAACAATACAATCAACTTACCAATTAATCCAGTATATGCTGAAATTAATTGGTAAGTTGATTGTATTATTTGTAATGTATAGTTAAAACTATTTTCTCGTTCAATTCTGGTTTTTATGTTTTATTGTTTGTAATGTAGTTATAAAAATCGGAATTGAACGAGAAAATAGTTTTATCTTATTTCCTTATGAGAACGGACTTTTGTTACACCCTGTATATATATATATATAATATATATATATATATATATATACACGAACTTTTTTCTCCCATCAAAGATGTATACACACTTTTCTCGACCAGTTTTGTACGCTGATTCCAAATCTGTTTTCGGTTTTCCTCTAGCACATCTCGTTATCGAAATATGACTCGCGTTAGTTTCAGCACAGTTTATCGTAAAAGTACATTTTTTGTAAACCTTGTCCGGATCGTCGCGGTACAACATCCAGTAGTAGTCTGCCAGCATACTTTCGTTCCAGAAACCTTGGCAGCGTTTTTCCATTGACTGGATGTCTTGATGGAAGCGTTCCCCCTGTTCGTCACTCACCGCGCCAAGGTTTTCGGGGAAGAAATCTAGATGCGAATGTAAAAAAATGTATTTTCAAGGACATGCGACAGCCCATTTCTTGATATGCATCGAGCAGTTTCTGAACTCCATCTTTGTATGCGGGAGACTTGTGGTTACCCAAGAAGTTTCCACAAATCCATTTGAAAACCTGCCATGCTTTCAGTTCTACGGTATTGAGGCTTTCTTCAAAGCCTTCATCCTGCAGAACCTCGCTGATTTGGGGCCCCACAAAAATTCCCTTCTTCAATTTCGTGGCATTGATGTTTGCAAATTTAATTTCTCAACAAGGTATCGAAACCCTCTCGAATTCGCCTTACCCATCGCTTTCACAAAATTTTTCATTAAGCCAAGCTTAATGTGGAGAGGTGGCAGGAAAATTATTTTTGGATCACCTAAAGGAATACACTGGACACTGCCCGTTCCTGGCTCGTATGTGCTTCTTTGATGTCAGTAACGTCTGATGTAATGATCCGCGATAGCACGGCTGTCCCATAGGCATAGGAAACAACAGTATTTCGTGAACCCTCTTTGCATGCCCATTAACATACCAATGACTTTGAGATCACCACAGATATTCCATTGAGGAGTGCTGAATTGGATTGCTTCGAATAGTATATTCATGTTATCGTACGTCTCCTTTAGATGAACGGAGTGGGCGATCGGGATGGACGGCTTTAAGTTCCCGTTATACAGGAGAACCGCTTTCAAGCTTCGCTGTGAGGAATCAATGAAGAGGCGCCACTCAGATGGTGTACCTGTGATAAGTTCTCGAAAAGTTCATTGATATCATGGCAATAGCAGAGCGGACCGTCTACTGTACAGAATGCCGCCAAATCATGGTTTCGTTTTCGATAGTGACTCACTCGGACGTTCTTCTCAAGTAAGTGTTTCTGCTTGAGTCTCGAGGAGAGAAGTTCTGATTTCTCTTTGGAGAGGGCTAGGTCTCTAATGAGGTCATTCAACTCGTTTTGGGTAAGCCTCTACGACTCCGATTGCTCTTCGTCAGGTGTGTAATCAAGATCGGCCAAGGGTCCCGCATCTCCGCTAATCGCACCTTCGTCGGATTCTCTTTCGTCTTCTAAAGAATCGAGTCCATGCTGTGGAGGTACCGGAATCGGCATCGTGTCATCGTGAGGGATCGGTCTGATCGCGGAGTCTACGTTCGGATAAACGATGTTATGCTTGTTCTTCACGGAGAATCCAGTGTTATGTTAACATTGCAAACGTAACAATCGCCATGATGGTCTCTCGGCTCCATCCATATCATGGGTATAGCGAACGGCATCGACTTTTTCCTTTGGTTCAACCAGTCACGTAATCCATTCGAACAAGCGATACAGATAACATGTGGCGCCAATGCCTTATCTTGGTCACTAGTGGACAGCCGAAGTATAACCGGTAAGTTTTCCGAAGATCCATCGTGATTGAACGCCGTTGTGATTTAGTCGCGAACGAGCCACATACGTAACAGAAATTGTCGGGGTGAGTTTTATACTTTCGAGGCATGATGATAGGTGAGTGGGTTGATGTAAATCACCTACAAAAATAAAATGTATAAGTGGGCGACACAAAACAAAACAAAACTAGACATGTGTTACGCCAAAGAATAAAAGGGTGTACAATGTACATGTGCAACGTTTGCAAATTTGTGGCCAGCAACTGCTCACCTAAAATACCATAAGACAACTGCGGAAAGCCTAAGTTGAAACGACAAAATGCCATCCATGAGGATACAAAAATGGTAAAGCAAAAACCTACACCTAAACTGCAACGACAAAATACTCCGCTACATGTATAAAGGACGCAAATTATATATTGTATATATAGTATTATATGTATAGTTGTATATATTATATATAGTTATAGGCATATTATATACATTATTATATATATTGTGTATATAATTATATAGAGTTATGACTTATATGCATATTATATATACTACTATATTATATATTGTGTATATATAGTATTATATTTTAATATATATATATATATATATATATACAGGGTGTCCCAGAATTAACTATCTATTTCAATGAAATCGGACAAATTTTTTAAAAACACTTTATTTATGTTTATCATGTTTAATATGTGTTAAAAATGTATAAATTTCTAAATTTTTTTGTAACAGGTACCGTCTACCTTGATATGCTTCAGCATTTTCTCGAACCACAGCTTCTTGATGATGGCATTCTTGATAATGTTGTGTTTCAACAAGATGGAGCACCATGTCATTATGCTCTAATTGTTCGAGAATATCTCAACAGACGCCTTCCGAATCGGTGGATTGGACGTGGAGGACCTCGACCTTGGCCTCCGCGTTCTCCGGATTTGACACCCCTGGATTTCTTTGCATGGGGTTTCATAAAAACAAAGGTTTATCGCCAAAAGATCAATAGTTTAGCTGAACTTAAAGAACGCATCCAGTTGGCAGTGCGGGAGATAACACCTGAAATGCTTCAAAATGTGTTTCGCAGCGCTAAGGATAGATTTGAAATTTGCAGAGATACAGACGGTGCACATGTTGAAACTTCTCAATAAAGTTTTGACTTATGATTTATAAATCTATTTGTTTTTGTATCATAATTTAGTAATAAACACAAAATTATGTCAGTTTTTATTAAATTTGTCCGATTTCATTGAAATAGATAGTTAATTCTGGGACACCCTGTATATATATATTATTATTATTATTATATATATATTATGATCGGTCTCATCTCGAAAACTAGATGTGCTAGAGGAAACCGAAAACATATTTGGAATCAGCATCCCAAAAGCTATCTAGCCCACCCATAATTATATCTGATAAAAAATACTTGTTGGCCAGTGTTACCAGTGCATTATGCATAGTACAATAATAATGTTGGTAGTACACTATTTTGTTAGGCAGTGTAGCAACACTGTTTGTGATGTGCTTTACCCGTAGTTAAAAATAGCTGCTCTCCTAAACACGTGGTCCCCAGACGAGGTGTTTGCTGTGGTCCGATTTTTAAAGTCGAAAAATGTTTCCGCTGCAGATATTCATTGCCAACTTGTTTAACTGTATGGAGAGAATGTTTCAAGTCGACATAGTATAGGGTGTCTCAATATACATGCAACCCATGTCACTGCTAATAATTCTGCCAATATTAATGTTCTCGTTCTATTTTTTCAGATTTGAAGAGAGGAGACGATAACAACTAATAATTATCAATCAAAATGCCTTGGACAAAGGAGGAAAAAATTTTTTTGCGTCACTACTTATTTGGAGACGAAATCATTCAAAACTGTGCAAGCGAAATTTCGCAGGAAGTTCAACTTCAACAATTATCCCCAGAAAAGCCAAATTTATCGTTGGGCACACAATTTCAAGCCACAGGATCAGTAAACAATCTCAACAAGAAAGCAGAAACACCCAGATCTGGCAGGAAGGTGACTGCAAGATCTCCTGACAATGTGAATGCGGTGAGAGATTCTGTCGGAAGGAGTCCGAAAAAGTCAATCCGAAGACGTTGCCAAGATCTGGGTCTTTCACGTGCGTCAGTGCAAAGAATCTTGATCAAGGATCTTCAGCTGTACCCATACAGGATCCAGATCAAGCATAAACTCACACCAGCTGACATGGCAAAATGTGTTGTGATGTGCCGGTGGTTCGAGAACAAGATCGAAGAGGATCCTGACTTTCTTGATGATGTTTGGTTCAGCGACGAAGCACACTTCTTGCTCAGTGGGTATGTCAATAGCAAGAACAATGTGTTCTGGGGCACACAAGCCCCAGACGAGGTGCTTCAGAGGCCCTTGCACTCTGTGCAGGGTGTCAGGGTGATTGACAACTTCGCTCGTCGGCTTCAAGTGTGTGTGCAGCGCAACGGCGGTCATTTGGAACATGTGCTCTAATAAATGTATCCTTTGATCTAGAGACCTCAAATCTTCAGTTTTTAATTGTTATCATATCAGCTTCCAGGAAATGTAATCTTTTTTGGAGTTTATTTTCTGAGTAATAAATTATTATCATGTCAATGGGTTCCATCTATTTTGAGACACCCGGTATATCAAAGTGGTGTGCAAAGTTTCGGGAAGGAAGGCAAGAACACCAGTGATACTGCACGAAGTGGAAGACCAGCAAATGCAACAACTGATGAAAACATTGAACGAATCAACAACTCTATTCGTGAAAACAGAACGAGTAACAATTCGTGAACTTCAAACAACATTCCATCTCTCACTTAGAACCATATCCAACATTGTTCATGACAAGCTTGGGTTTAACAAAGTTTGTGCACATTGGGTACCCAAAATGTTAACGGATAATCACAAGACCCAGAGGATGACCTGCAGTCTTTCCTTTCTTCAGCGATAATGAGCCGAAGGTTCGCATTTCCTTGAGCGCATTGTGACAGGTGATGAGACCTGGGTACACCATCACACACCAGGGGCGTCCATGGAATGGAAACATCCGGGGTCACCACGAACTAAAATGTTCAAGATTGCACCACTAACTGGTAAGGTGATGGCAACAATTTTTTGGGACCATCAAGGCGTTTTGCATGTTGAATTCCTGCAAAAAGGGGCAACAATAAATATCACTTCTTATTGTGAAACTTTAAAGCGACTCCGCACAGTTATCAGAAGAAAACGTCCCGCGTTGCTTACTGCAGGTGTGGTGATCTTGCATGACAATGCACGCCCTCACACTGCAAATCAAACACCAACTTTTGGAATCGTTCCACTGGGAAGTCATGGACCCCTCACCCCCATAGTCCTGACCTTGCACCAAGCGACTTCTATTTGTTTCCAGCCCTAAAGGAACACCTTGGAGGTAAACAATTTCAAAACTATCCTGATGCAGAAGCGGCCGTACGAAACTGGTTAAAAACTAAGGTCCTTACATTTTACTCGACCGTCATCGGAAAGTTTGTCCGACGGTACGACAAATGTTTGAATTTGTTTGGTGATTATGTAGAATAGTAGTAATAAGTTGTTGTTGAAATACTTCTAATAATTACTTGCCTCGTAATAAAACTTTCTTCAAAACACCTTGTAAACTTACTTTTTGAACAACCCTCGTATATACTGCAGCAGCTTCTACGATTACACTTTTTGGTGATATGTGTCATGAATCAAGTGTTTGCAGTGAGACAAGTGATTGAGAAAGCATGCAAAATGGATTGAAAGATGTAAATTACTTTTATGGATGTCGAAAATGCGCATGGTATAGTGAATAGAGAAGCTTTGTAGCAGATCCTGCGTATATATGTGGTTGGTGGTAGACCATGAATGCGGTGAAAAGTTTCTATGGTGGAAGTTGTGTATGTGTGCGAGAGTAAATAAAGAACTGAGTGAATGGTTTCATGTACCGTAAGTGTTGGTGTGCGTCAAAGACGTGTTATGTTTCCGTGGCTGTTCAATCTGCTTATGAATGGAGTTATGAGAGAGGTGAAAGTGCAAATGCTTGAAAGAGGATTGAATCTGGCGTGTGAATGGGAATAGGTGAGGCCTGTCGATCCTGTTGTATGCGGATGATGCTGTGTGTGATATGCAAAAGCCTGTTAAGAGTTTTGTGGCGGTGTGTGAACGAAGCATGTTGAAAGTGAACGTAGGTAAAAGCAAGTTATTGCTTGTGGAGAGCGAGGGAAATTCGGACTGTCATGTGATAGTGAAATGTCAAACACCGGAGGTAGTAGAATCTTTTAAGCATTTGGGAGACGTTTGGAGCAAAAGAAGTGCGAGTGCGGATGAAACTAATAGTGGAGTGAATCAAGGGAGAAAGGTGGCGGGTGTGCCAAAAGCTGTTGTGAGGAAGCGGAGACTGGGAAGAGACGCTGCGGGATGTTTATATGAAGTGTGTTAACACTAGTGATGTACCGATTAATCGGCCATTGTTTGGGCATCGGCCAAATTTAGCAGATTCTCCAACCGATTCTTTGAAATTTTAAAATTTTAATTACAAAACAAAATCTATATTTATGGGAAATTGAACAGACAAAAAACACTGATAATTTATAGTAATTTCAGAGTGTAATTATATAAAAATATTTTACATTCACAGAAAGGGAAAGCTTAAGTTAAGCTGCCCATAAATTTACATTTTCTCTAACTAGCTAATCTCTAAATATTATAAGTTATTGTAATCTCCTACTCTATATTAATAATAATTCGATATTAAGTTGTACGTTATAATTTATATATTAAACCATCTTATTATGTTGAATTTATTTTAAGTAATTTATTAATTTTATAAACCGAAATTATATATACATTTTTTTTATTCAAATTGGGCAACAGGGACTTGAAATTTTAATGAAAATTTTTGTTGTCGTTGACAGTGTTGAAGAAAGAAAATAACTTCAACATAAGGAAAAACAATTATTTTAAATATTGGTATTCAATTTATGAAACTAAGTAAAATTATTTTATCATTTCACTGAGTAATAAAACTTGTTCACATCATTTCAGGTACAATATATGAATAACAAATTCTGGTACTATTATATTGTGGAGTGAGCTTTGCCTATATTTTTTAAAATATAGGCAAAGAATCGGCATTGGTATCGACATTGGTTAAATTTTGGAATCCGTAATCACTATTTAATACTGACACTTTTGTATGGTTGTGAAACAATGACACGACATGAGAGGAAGTTAAGAGTAAGAGCAGTTGAAATGGATAACTTGAGAAATATGTGTGGCGTGCGCTGGATTGATAGACTGAGAAATTGTGTGGTTCTGGACAGATGTGATGTGCGGAAGTCAGTGAAAGTGAAAACTGTGGAAAATGTTTAGCAGTATTCCACTTAAGATATATTTTAACCCACTGCAACATTAAGGAGAGCGAAGCAGAAATCTTCACCACTTTTGCTTCTAGCAAAAATAATTTCAGAGATGAATTTTGGGGAATTCTAAATTAAGTGCCTTTTAGGCCGATATAACATTAATGACAGATCAAGGCTCAGAGAGCGCGAAGGACATCCTCAGATTATTTTTCCAGGATAAGTATGGGGGAGAAGCATTGGCGGCGGAACCTATGGGGCGCTGCGCCCCCTCACCTGAAAAAGGAGGGGCAGAGCCCCTCCTTGTTCAGATCCTTTTTTTTTTAAAGAAAACGAATAAACAAAGAAGAAATGCACGAAAACTATATAAGGAGCAAAGTGATAAGAATGTAAGGAAATACTTTTTCTCTCATAGTTGTAGACAGTTGGAATCACCTCCCGATATTATAAACTCGGATAATGTAAATTGATTTACGAAAAGATATGATAACATGTAAATAACATAAAATGTAGAATATAATATACAGAAACAAGTAACCAGACGCGAGCAATAAAGCACCAGTAGGCGCAACTTGCATATTTCTACTGGTAAGTTTTTTTTTTCTTTTTGACCATCACATTCTCCTGGGACCTTGAAAATTTTCCTTACGATAAAAACAATGATATTAAGGATTGAATTATTTATACCATTATATTCCCCCACCCTTCCTCTATCCCGTGGGTGACTCAGGGAGCAGATTGTGGACCTCTACGTATGGTCGAAATCAATCAAATATTGTTATTGGTTCAAAAGTTATGGTATTTTGCAAGTTAAACTTTAATAAAAATCCACTCTAATAGACAGAGTTTATTTCCACAACAATTTCGATGCCCACTGGCATCCTCTTCGGGTGGATACAGAAGAGGATGCAAGTGGGCATCGAAACTGTTGTGGAAATAAACTGTCTGTTGGAGTGGGTTTTTATCATCATATTTTGACCTTCACGTAGAAAAGTGAAGTTTTTTGCATTTAACAAACTTTAACTGCATTTTTCTCCCGTTTTTTAATTTTGGCGCTTGACAGCTTGTGGAGATGAAACTATGTACTTCATTTAAATAATGAAAAATTAATCAAGGAACACTTAATGAAAGTGGAAAATATTTTGCCAAATTGTGATTTCTGGAAGTCTCTGGCAGCTTTTAAGCATGCCTCACTTGTTCGAACACAAAATTACATGACATAAGCTTCAACAAATAAATAATTCTGAAAATATTTAGAATGTCATTCTTTGAATTTTTGTATTTATTTCCATAAAACATACGTTTTTGGGAAAAAGCAGCTTGAAATTAGAACTATATACAGTAGATATGAACAAGGCTTGATGCCAGATATCTTCGCGATCTATGATTAGCGACGGCTGTGAAATTATCCTGGACCCCCAAGGCGGTGCCCTTTTCTGGCTCTGAGCCCCTGCTCCTTAAATGTTCTTTGCACGGCACTGGGCATCACATGTAGGACCATCCTGAATTCTGCCTTCTATGACCAGTTGCTTTGTATTACACAAAAAAGGGTGGATATGCAAGATGAAGTAACCCCAATCCAATAGAAGGAGAACAAATGGGGGTAGGTTGTTCACTTTCAAGTTAGCCTGCTCATATGGTTGGAGTCCCCCCTTAATGGGAAGCGTTCCGTGGCCACTGGATAGGATAGTAGTATGGGCGCAAAGTGGACGAGTGCAAGAATGTTGCAATGCTGATCAATGTTGCAAAAGGGTTATGCAACAAAGGGGAGGGTGGAATGTTACAAGGGGTTATGCAATGAAGGGGGATGGGGTTATGAAACAAATCAATGCTGCAAAGGGGGGGCTTCGGGGAAGAAGGGAGGATGACCTCCCCAAAAGGGGTAGCCTTAACCTAAGAGAGGGAGAGAAAGGAGAAGCAGGAGGGTCTTTGGGAGAGAAGGTGGGATGTCCTCATCCCCCAAAGGGAAACCTAACCTAAATCTTAACCTAAGAAGGGGAGTTACAAGGAGAAGAAGTACCTCAAAAGGCCTTGCGGCCCATACCGAGGAGGTACCAATGGCAACGGGTGCCAGGGAAAGTTTTGTACACACTCAAATAGTGTGCAAGATTTGGTCTAATCTTTTCTTGAACTGATCCACAGAGGAACTGTTCACAACTTCTGAAGGTAACCTGTCCCATGTGTCACAGATCTTATACGTAAAGTAATTCCCACAGACACTAGTCCTAAACCGTTTCAAATCCAACTTCCAACCATTGTTGCGAGTTGGGTTATCATTTAAACTAAACATACTTCTAAAATCGACATCGTTCAACCCGCGTAAGAGCTTGAAAACCTCGATCAGTTGACCGCGCAGCCTCCGAGTTTCAAGCGAAAACAAGTTCAGGGCGCGTAACCGTCGATTGTAGCCCATATGCCTAACGGAAGGGATTAACTTTGTGGCCCTCGCCTGCAGTCGCTCCAGCCTCTCAATATCTTTCCTGAGGGTGGGCGACCAGAACTGCACAGCATACTCCAGGTGCGGCCGAACAAGGGAATTGTACAGGTCGCTGCTAATTAGCACACCCAAGTCCTTTTCTAAATCAGTCACCTCGATATTACTACCCAACATCGAGTAGTCCGACTTGGGATTGGCGTAGCCAACGTGCATCACTTTGCATTTACCCAAGTTAAACGGCATTTGCCATTTTTCGGACCACTCTCCTATCCTACCTAGGTCCGCACGCAGTTCCTCGATCGCCTCGGGCGTCCCAACATTGGCCCCAAGCTTGGTGTCATCAGCGAGTTTGGCGATCCGACTGACGATGCCACCGTCGATATCATTTATGTAAATGATAAACAACAGTGGCCCCAAAACGGAACCTTGAGGAACCCCACTAGTGACCGAGGCCCAACCCGAACTAGCCCCTTTAATTACCACCCTCTGCCGCCTATTCCTCAGCCAGTTTTCAATCCACCTACCTATTTCCCCACCGATACCCAGCGCGCGCACTTTCGCCATTAGCCGGCGGTGAGGTACCTTATCAAAGGCTTTCTGAAAGTCGAGATAAAGTATATCAATCGCCCTACTCTTATCGTATTCACTCAACATGACGTGGAGAAACTCGAGCAAGTTGGTGAGACACGACCTATGCCGTCTAAACCCATGTTGGGAAGTCCCCAAGCAGCTTGTAGGAATCCAAATGGTCAGCGATCCTATCAGCTATTATCCCTTCTAATAATTTACCTACAACTGAAGTGAGACTAATGGGACGATAGTTCCCTGGACTTTCGTGATCCCATTTCTTAAAGATAGGGGTCACGTTGGCTTCCCTCCAGTCACCAGGCACCTGGCCCATCTCCAACGATTTGTTGAAGACTGTAGCCAGGTGGGGAGCCACCTGGTCGCGCACTTCTCGCAACACTCTGGGGAGAAACTGGTCTGGCCCAGGAGCCTTAAACGCGCTCAGTTTGTCTATTCTATCGGCAACGACTGTCGCTGTACATCTAACACTATCCAGGCCAGCACCTTCGTGCCTCACGCCTGGCTCGGGGATGACGCGGTTATCCTCCCTGGTGTGAGAGAGAGAGAGAGAGAGAGAGAGATATCTTTATTCCACCGGAGTCTGACGTATTACAAACGTCCAGGGGCCAAGCAGCGGTTATATAGAGGGTCGTGAGTTACCAGATACCACTTATTTATATATGGAGGGGGTTACCAGAGGGCACTATACATTTATTTATTTATTTAGATGAGTTGCCAAATAGTGGTTTTTAATTTAATTATGTTCAGGTATACCTCATTAGGGTGAGTTGCTAGATACCACCATTTATTTTAATTTTATTTACACGAGTTGTCAAATAATGATTTTTTTTTATTTATATAAGGAGAGTTGGCAGATACCACCATTTAATTTAATTACTTATTTATTAAAGGCAAGAGCGACTTTATCCTTAAAGTTGTTCAGCAAGAGAACTAATTATTTAAACGATTCCCAATATTAACAATAAAAGAAATACACTAGAAAATTAATCTATGGCTTAGCAAAAGAAATCGTTCATCTTAATAATTATAAAAGAAATACACAGGACTCTTTATATTGTATATTATTCCAACAACATATTCTCTAAGAATAATATTAAATTTACCTATAATTCATGAAGCGCTTTCATTTATTCTAACACCTTAGAATGTATACTGTGTCTATTTACTTTTGACAATCCTTTCTATATATCTAACTGAACCTAATTTCTATTTATACAGAGAGAGTGTTACAAGGAGGACAAGGAAAAGAAGTACCTCAAAAGGCCTTGCGGCCCATACCGAGGAGGTACCAATGGCAACGGGTGCCAGAGAGAGAGAGAGAGAGAGAGAGAGACGAGAGAGAGAGAGAGAGAGAGAGAGAGAGAGAGAGAGAGAGAGAGAGAGAGAGAGTGTTAATGCTCGAAAAACTGAAGACGGCGCGCGCACACACATTATTGACTATTTCGAAATCACTGTTAAAAATTAGATTACATTCAAACATAAGCCCCCCGTGTCTCTATTGTGTATACTGTAGGTCTAAGGTGGAGTGAAAAACAGATTATTGTCCGAAATGAATGAAAAAACAAATGGCAGCAGAAAACAAAAACAATACACACACAAGAAAAACAATTATTATTTTAACTAACTTCACCTAAAGTGTCTATTTACTTTTGCCATTTCCTTTCTTTGAAAGCATCTCTTGAAAATAATGTATAACGAGGCAAACTCGAAACAGGTGAATCGCCGAACCGACCGCAAGGGTCCATTTGGCCTAATTTCATCCCATAATACCAAAGAAAACCTCTCTAGACTCCTACTTATTGTATTGAATATTGTTATTATTATAATGAAGTTAAAACAAATATGTACATAAGCATCACATGATTGTCTTCCAAATTATTTATAGGCTAAATTAGCCTTTGATTAAGTAATGAGTTTCCTTATCAGATTCCCAATGCAACAAATATATATATATATATATATATATATATATATATATATATACAGGGTGGGGCAAAAGTCTGGCCCCATAGGAAGTTTATAATGGAAAAGAAAATTTCGGCCTACCTTAATGTTTTAATTCAGAAATTACAATAGGTGTTCAAATTGACGTCCACCTTCTTCTAAACACTTTGTAACCCGGTTGACGCAAGACGTTTGCACATTCCTGAGGATGGTAATATTCGTTCTTATGGCTTCAAATTCTGCTGTTGTAGTATCCTTTAGCGCCTGTATTGTTCTTGGCCTGTTAACGTACACAACTGATTTAAGGTGTCCCCATAAGAAGTAATCCAAAGGAGTCAGGTCCGGAGATCTGGGCGGCCATTCAATTGGCCCACGTCGACAAATCCATTTCCCTTGAAATGTTTCTTGCAAAAATTCGCGAACGGCCCTTGCGAAATGCGGCGGAGCCCCATCGTGCTGAAACCACATAGCTCTCCGATGCCGTAATGGTAGTTCATACAATCGAGGCGTAAGGAAATTTGCTAACAAATGAAGGTATGATTCACCAGTTACAGTGTCGGGGAAAAAGTATGAGCCAATTATCGTATCTCCCCACATAGCAGCCCATACCATAACTCTTGGGTTGTACTGCGAGCGTCCGTCCTCAATCCAATGTGGATTTTCTTTAGCCCAATATCGTGCATTACGTCTGTTGACTGAACCGTTTAGGTAAAAAATTGCTTCGTCACTGAACATGATACGCTTTTCCAACTGCCGATGTTGCATAAACCACTGACAATACTCCCTACGACGATCTAGGTCATCACCGTGTAGTTCCTGGACTAATTGGACTTTATACAGATGAAAATGATTAGTAGAGAGAATGCGACGAACAGAACGCTCAGATACACCTGTTTCCTGCGATAATTTCCTTATTGACTTACGTGGGCTCTCTTCCACACAGCTGCATACCCGTGCGGATGTTTCGGGATCAGTAGAACTACTACTTCGTCCACTACGTGTTCGATCACAGACGCTTCCCGTTTCCTTGAAAAGAGCGAAGGTCTTGCTAACGGTTCTGTAGTGAATTGGTGGTCTGTCGCGATGCTTAACATTAAAAGTATCTGCGGCTGAACGTGAGGTGGCACCGTCCTTTGCGTACAAGAGCACAAGCTCGATTCTGTCTGTTATCGTTAACTTATCTGCCATGGTATAACAATCTGAAAAAATAAAAATAATTAGACAAAAATTTTAGTCTATGTGAACATAAACCTCCTATGGGGCCAGACTTTTGCCCCACCCTGTATATAGGGTGGTGCAAATTACAGTATTAATAAGCTAAATCGGTTTTCCTTCTCCCCGAATTGTTCATTTTGACAAAGATCAAGCTTGTCACCCGCCTTGGACCTACAGTTTAACGTTGAATCCGAACTATTTTTCTTTGCGTGTAGTTTGTGTGGTATCTTCGCCATAGTCATTGTCTCTGTTATTGAAATGAATTGAATGAAAAAAATGGAAAGGTTTATTATTTTAATTTTTATTGCGATGATTTCACGAAGATTAAGCTTATCGCCCCTCCCCTCGAGTTGATCTGATGAAGGAGTGAGTTGGCTTCTTCTCCACTTCACATAGGTACACCCGGCACATCAGGGATTATATGTACCAAGAAATTACAATGTCACCATCCAGACTCGATCTCTCAACCATCGATCAACACCCCAGCGTCTTAACCACTAGGATACCTAGGGCGCCCATTTATCTACCAACCAGGAGCGGCTCGCAGGTAGGCACTGTGGAACTGCAGCACCCCCATGATCTTATGATCTTTATATTTAAATATTTAAAATAGCCTCCCTGATTGTTTTTTTTCAATGAACTGAGTTTTTAAATCAGATTATATCCTTTTTTTCTTAAACTATTTCAATGCCGAACGAATGAATCACGAAAGTAGCTTCAGCCTTCCCGTGGAATTGCGTACTTAACAGTTCCAGATTTTGTTCGAAACGCTTGAAACCTCGGTGGCGGACGTACGAAAAGCGAGTCAGAATCGCGGGTTTAAGAGGATCCAAAGCACTGTGGACAGAGCAGTCAAGATTTGTTTGTTTGACGTGGTAGTTGTGTTGCTGTATCATTTGCTAATTCAAAATTTAATTTCCGAATTGCATTTATCAATGATTCGTTATCATTTATGTTTTGTCGTGAGATTGAAGTCAATTATATAATAATTGGATTATTTACAATATATAGCTTTCATTTCTTAGAATATTTTTTTCGCAAGTGACTTTGTTTTTTTAAATTTTAACTAGGCGCCTATTCTATTATCATGGCTGCGCTAGCCCCAGAAGTGAGTCGGGTGACAGTGAGTAAAATTCAGTCTCGTAATTTTTCACAGTTATCTCCAAGAAAAAATAGCTATTAAAACTGAAGGACGCCCTACACCAGAAATTCAAATATCTC
Organism: Bathynomus jamesi; assembly: GCA_023014485.1. Classification (NCBI taxonomy): domain Eukaryota; kingdom Metazoa; phylum Arthropoda; class Malacostraca; order Isopoda; family Cirolanidae; genus Bathynomus; species Bathynomus jamesi. Next base: position 76,149 of record JAJOZX010000916.1, read on the forward strand.
AGCCCGGAATAAGTAACAATAAGAAATATATTCGTAGTTTTAATTCAGAATGGTACCAAAGAAAAGGTTGGCTTTGTGGTTGTAAAGTTAAAAATGCATTATTTTGTTTCCCGTGTCTACTACTCGGTGGTGACTTGACGAGGACAAAAAGTGGTTTTACAAATATAAACAAAATGAAAGAAAAAACTGAAAAGCATGAGCTCATAAAAATTCTTTTGACCATCCCCATGACTACATCCGAGGCCGAACGCTGCCATTCAACATTAAAAAGAATAAAGACGTCCTTAAGGAGCACTATGAATCAGAAAAGACAATGCTCTTGCAATGATTTCAATAGAGAAAAATTTGATCAACAGTACACAGAATTTCAATGAAAATGTAATAGACCTTTTCGCTCAGAATAAAAACAGAAGAATGGAATTTGTTTATAAATGAAATTTTTGGCAAATTCGAAATTACCCGTTAAGCGTAAGTACCCTATAATTGATTTTATGATACTATTTTACTTATTTTTATGACTGAGTAGTTATCTATTTATCTCTCTCTCTCTCATATATATATATATATATATATATTATATATATATATATATAATCGACACAATTGTTCGCAATTTCTGAGGCAGCACCCCCATAACAGTCACGAGCCGCCACTGCTACCAACCTAACCAGACATTCATTTTCACGAGCTAAACACAATTTAATCACACTCCTACGCGAGAATTGCAAATAAAAAGTCAAGCCGAATACATGAGCCAGAGTTCAGGATCGAGTAGTATGACCGCAAATAATAATAATAATGTAAAATATTGTCGTGATAGAGATTGCAAATGTTGATCAGTGTTGCAAAGGGGTGAGGGATATTGCATAAACTGAGAATAGTATGGGCGCAAATATTAATGAAAATTGTCGAGGTAGAGATTGCAAGTGGCAATACACAATGTCAGCATTAAATCTACGAAGATGATAAAGACACCATTGGTCGACCAATCAGGACGTCCAAAGCGTGGACCCGTAATATAGGTATTACGATTGGTACACAAATTTAACATAGCCCCGCCCAGTTACATTGGCAACCAATCATCAAACTTATGAACCACCTATTAGTCTTTTGGGGTGGTGCTTGGGGATCATGCATATAAAAGGAAAAATTTTCAGCTGGGAGTCACAGTAGTTATTTTCACCAGTGAATAAACATTCCCTCCGTCATGAATCGAGAACTTTACAGTTTACCGGATTTATGTCAAGATGGAGACATTGCAGCGTTGTCCACAATTAATCTTTTTAACGCAGCCGATGGATTATCTTCAACGCAAACCGTTGATATTTCCAATGACGCTCCTTACGATCCGACGCAAGGGACTGCCGTAAAAATGTAAGTAATTATGTGCTTGTAATTTTATTTTTTGTAGCCAATTATTCGCGAACTGGTTATTTATTTAATGTGCCTGTATTATTTTATTATATATATGGAGGGTTGTAGTAATTCATGTCATCACTTTAAAAATGCTTCATTTAGGTATCCGCAATTATAGATTAGTTTGCAATTAATATTATGCTAAAGTCCTGTTTTGATTCATCGAATTTTTTTTATAGTAATGTTTTGCATGTTTTAAATAATTTTATAAATTCGTAATAAATGTTGTTCGGCATTTTCTCTTAAAAGAACTTCTGAGCGGTTCAAAGATATCTTCACATTGTAATAGTCTTATTATATGTATACTCTGCATGTTTTAAAGAATTGGGTTTTTATTAAAAACGATTCAATATGAACTAATGAATTATTCTCTCCTTTAAGGTCCGATGAGGATTTGACGTTATAAAATCTTTTCGTTTTTAAGAATCCCATGTCGTGGACCTAAATACGGAGGTAGAAGATTTACCGAGCAGTCAACCCAACGATTGTCACATCATTAACGAAATAATGTATTTTTTTGTTTCGATCTTTTTTTTCGGGGAAGAAGACAATGTATTTTCATCAATTTATTAAATGAAAGAAATCATGTTTTTAGTAAAATAACCATCTTAAACTACAGAATATACAAACTAACATTATTGGTTACAAATATATACATACACACGAATAAAATATACTATACAACGAGTACGCACAATCGGGAAACGGCTTTTTATCTCTCTGCATATCATTTCGTCGAGTGTGACGGGTCGAATAATTTTTAAAAATTTATAAATTCTTTACCACGTGACATATGCATGAGATATGAAAGGCAGTACATCCCACACGTATTACTAAAATATCCTTGTTGCCGGAAGGGATTTCATGCAACAGGGGGATATGCAACTGATCGAGAAATTTTACAATAACAGGGTCACTCCAGGGTTGAATGCCGAGTGAATCAAAATAGTACATGCGGTCCCTATTTTTAAAATAGATTGCAAACCAATGAATCCTTTCACTACCAATAACATCTGTATTCACAATAAGGCTACCGCAATTTCTCGTAGATGGCAATTTCAATGTTTCATTCTTCGCAAACACCGATAAATTTTGAATGTGTGATTCGTTCACTATTCATTACTCTCTGAAGTGTGTTCGCACCCATTTTAAAAGTCAGTGACAACGCTCCTAAATCTGTCTATTTCTATTAGGGCTTGTGACTCGAGGTAAACTAGTACACTTATAGGCGCGTCTATAGGCTTAGTGAATTCCGATCTGACCGAGATGTTTCCACTCTGTTGTGGACTTAAGTGTGTATTTACTCTAGCAGATAAGTCAGGTGTGATGTTAAGCGGATAAAGTTAAATTGATCGATGAATTCTTTCTGCGTTACTCTATTCCTGAGCTCATCACAATCACCTGCAATATGGGATACTATATGCTCTCGCGCAAAGCTGGAACACAGCGTCTGATGAATAATCCATATCCATACCCCGGCCCAACGCAATGCCATTAACGTATAGTTATATTTTTAAAGCCGAAATTCTGGAATTTAAAGGTACTCTTTATATTTTTTCCATTCACCGAAGCATGGTCCTGCATTCAATGTTTTCTATCTGCTTCGATGCCAACCCTGCTGGCACCGTGTATAGTTTGATCTGTGCTCTGTTAATTGGGTATTATACTGTGGCGTGTAGTAAATTTTTCTCAATTTCTATTTGTTTTAGTGAACTTAATTTCACTCGCCGTACGCGGAGGTATGTCTCCATAATGTGAATCACAACGGGTTTTGCCCCCTCTTCTTGATCAGCATCCAGATTTAAACAGATCTCAGGATTCGTGCGGGTGAGCTTTATTTACATATCCACCCCGTTCACAAGCAACTTCTGAAATGTGAAGTTTGTGTGCAGGCGTCCAAAACACTCGTATATCTTCTTTTTAGAATCTTTAAATTTGTCCTTTATACTACTTTCGTCTTTAGTTTGATAATATCCCTCGGCACTTAAAAAGGTATCCTTCGCTTCTTTTGAAAAATTCAGCACATTTTCCAGATAGGATCGTAGGTGGTAGTACCCTGTTCCTGCCGATATGTTGACCTGATTTAAATACGTCACACTGGTTGAATAAGGAGTGCAGAAAGTTTGTTTCAGGGTATACAGCATATTTGTCATCGCAGTCCGTTCCATCAGAATGGGCAATACGTAGTTTAGCGTACATGTGCACACAGCTTGGGTAAAAAAGTAAGGGCCTGAGCTGGGTATCACGAATTCTGTAGGGACACTCGGGGAACTAATTGTGTTTAAATGGTTAATTGTAATAAAGTCACTGTGTTCAATAGAAACTTGAGTTGGAGGCATGTCAAAGAGGGACCACTCCGATTTACAACATTGTGAACTACACGGATGAATGAAGCGTGCCATGACGAGTTAGAAATAGTGCCTCCTCTCTCTGCAAGTAATAAACAAACTATGATTCATGAGATCAATGTCTTTAGCTTATATCAGTCAAAAAAATGGTCAACCATAGGTTTCATTCGCTTAGAACACTTTTTTTATATCCTTTTACGTTTAATGCCACGTGGTGGTAATCCCTTCTTCCGGACAATCCTCCTCCTCCTCCTCCTCTTTCCACCACCACGCATTTTTCTCTTTGCATCTTTGACGATTTCGTCCCGTGTACGCTTTAAGTGTCTTTTTAGAGCTTCTTTAGGTTTAGCCCCAGCCAATATGTCTTCTGCTGCGCTAAGACCTAATTGTAACGCTTTCCTTCCGAGGTATCTGGCACCCCTCTTCAGCAAGGGGACAGCCGTACGTAGCATGGTTGAAAAAAATGGATCCAAGTCCACTACCACGCTGGCATCTCATACCTCGATAGACTGTGAAAGGCTTTCTGTCCATTATAACAGTGCGTTGAAAGTGCAGCTTCACTGTTAAGCTCCCGTCACCAAATGGGAAATTTTTACCCTCAATCGTTCTTATATATATATATATATATATGAGATATTGGTTATTAGATTAGCTGCGACATTCACATAATAAGGTCTGTCATATGTAGTACTCAAACTCCTTCCTCTATGGTTGGGGATGTGCGCTATGCGCAGCAGGCGTGCCTGGGTATCCCCAACAAACTGCTGCTCCACTATATTGCTGTAAATATAGCACGTCTGGGGGTTTATAACCGTCAACTATTTTCTCCAATTTCAACTGATACCTTAGGCTGGACAAGTCGTGTTGTGCCTCGTGAAATGTATCTCTTTGGATGATTGATCGATATCGTCCATCGATCATAATTTTGAACACTCTTTGGTCTTTAATATTTCGGTTAGCCTGCGATTTTAGGGCCACAGTGCATGCATGGGGATCATTGTTTACGATTTCGTATACTAAATCCCCCATAAGATTTGAGCTTTTTAAACTTACGTTTAAGTCTCTCACAACATCCTCGGCCTCACCATAGTGACCCGGTCCTAGTGTTACTTCTGTACTGTAATACCGTGCATCTCCGGTCAGGGCGATATACATGGTTTCATCCCGAGTTACCCCGGCTTTTTCACTCATTACAGTCTCTACAGTAAGAATCGTAAAAACGGGTTCTTTATAATCAATACTTAAAAAAAGGGTATTCAACTGAATTTCGCATATACCCACCTCATACGTATCACGACCCAATTCAATTGGTCCGTGGAGTTCTGTGTCAAAGTTGGCTAGTGTGTTGTTAGGGTGTACAGACAGGGACGAGAAGGACGGGAGTGTGACGTAGAAATGGTTAGGCGCCATGTTGCATACTGTTTAAGCTTCATTATTGCATCAGCTTTTATGTAGGTGTTGAAGCTTTCTGGGTATCCTAGCCATTTCACCAGGTACATTTTTCTCTTTCCTGAACCTTTGCTTCCTAAAATTTTCTCAATTTTAAACACATTTTTTCCTAAATTAAATGTCACTTTCTGCAACTCCTCGCGGTAAAAGCCTCCTGCGATTTCTTCCCCATTCAAATCTTCTACGTAATGCAACATTATCTCGTCTTTAGATTTTAGCCCTAACTTTAAAAATTTCGCGTGTCCATCCTTGCTCAAATCCCTTCGCGAATTTATTTCCAGAACGCGACAGCCTTACATAATCATTATTTTGAAACACGCAGTGTGTGGTGGTGGTGTTCCATATCTTCTCACCTCTGTGCGCGCACCTCTTTCTAAAATCTCGTTGGGTGTTTTCCCAATCGTGCGATGGTGTGAGCGGTTGTAGGATGAGGTTAATGATCCCAGAATGTCTATATATCTGTGTGTGTTTTTGTGTGTAAAATAGCGGTGCATGCGTTCCTTTATGGTACGTTGAACTCTCTCAGCTAAAGATGCCTTATGTATAGAATTGGTAGTGTAGTAGCTGATATTAAACTCTGTCAACATGTTCTGAAAAGCTCGGCCTATAAATTCTTTCCCCATATTCGTACAAAAATAGCCAGGAACCTCTGTTTTCTTTTCAACATCAACATTTTGGTGGCTTTAGCAACTGTTTCAGGCGATTTATTTTTCAGAAGAATTAGCCACATATATAGAGAATACATCTATTATGAATCGGATGTAGCGGTAACCATCATTATACACTGAATTCACTGGGGAACAAATTTTAACTTTTTTTTTGTTTATTGGACGTGAACAGGTCGGTCTTATAGGATGTTTTCCGCTGATTCCGAATATAGCCGTAGAATTTCTCTATCACCCAAGGTTACTGAGAAATTTGTATTTTAATATTTATTCAAAAAGTGTATAGAAGTTAGAAAATACTTCATAAAAATTATATTAGTGGCAGATTGGCATTTAAAATATTCTTCTTAAAACTTCTTTGTCACTGATTTTCTCTTGTAGTTTTCATTAGGAGCTTCTCGCATCAATGTCCAGCAGTAATCAGCTAACATTGCCGGATCCCACCTCCCTTGGTAGCGTTTCTCCATAGTAGCTATATCTTGGTGGAACCTTTCTCCATGCTCATCGCTTACGTCGCCGAGGTTTTCAGGGAAATTAAATGGGAGTGCAAGAAATGGATTTTTAGTGACATATTACATCCAATAACCTATATGCTTCAATCATTTCCTGCACTATTTTTTCATAGTTAGAGGCTTTGATGTTCCCTAGAAAATTTGTGACAACATTCTTCATGGCCTCCCATGCCACTTTTTCTTTTCCTCTCAAGGCATCATCAAACTTTCGATCTTTCATGAGCTCTCTGATTTGGGGACCAACAAAGATTCCTTCTTTTATCTTTGCATCGCTAAGTCGTGAAAACTTTTTCTTCAAATATTTAAATGCCTCATCTTCCTTGTTCATTGCTTTGACAAAATTTTTCATGATGCCAAGTTTGATGTGAAGTGGCGGTAAGTATATTTTCTTGGGGTCAACTAAGGGTTCATGAGACACATTCTTCAGTCCTGGGATACATTTTTGACGAAGTGGCCAATCCTTTACAAAATAATGCGAATCTCTGGCTCTGCTGTCCCATTCACAAAGGAAGCAGCAGAACTTCGTATAACCGAGCTGCATTCCCAGAAGAAGCGCGACGACTTTTAAATCCCCACATATATACACCAACGAAACTGGTCATAATTAATCTGCTGAAGGATGAGTTTCATATTTTCGTAAGATTCCTTCATGTGGACAGCGTGCCCTACAGGAATGGAAGGGTATTTATTTCCATTGTGAAGTAGTACAACCTTGAGGCTTAGCTTCGAAGAGTCAATAAATAAACGCCAATCTTCAGATTTGTGCTCATGACCGAGAGCTAACAGCAGTCCATTTACATTACTACAGTAGCATAAACCACCTGACGAGGAGAAATACTGCATCAGATTTTTTGGCGAGTGCGGAACGCCGATATGCTTGTATCTTTTGCCAGCAAATTCCATTCACGTAACCTGGAGCCCAATAATTCCGCTTTCTTTTTCCAAATCTCTCTCGAGATCATTCAGCATAACCTGCGTTATCATACGTGGTTTATTTGATTCAGGTTGCTGAAAGTCTGTATCTTTAGTGTCATCAATTTCCATTGGTTCAACTTCAGACTCTTCATCCAGTGTCCATGACTTTGGGGGAGTTGGAATTGGGTTATCATCGTCATGTAGTACTGGTCTCATGGCAGATGCTGCAAGATTTGGGTATTGAATTTTAGGTTTATTTTTGGCAGAGAATCCTGAAACGTTAGTCATACAAAAATAGCAATCCGTTAGGTGATCCTTGGGCTCTCTCCAAATCATTGGTATGGCAAATGGCATAGATTTTCGGGTACCTTTAATCCAACCCCTAAGAGTGACGGCACAGGAAATGCATGAGATATGAGGTGCCCAGGATTTGTCTTGGTCGCCTACCTTATACCCAAAATAAAGTTCGTAAGCCTTCTTCACGAGTGGGGTCATCGTCTTCCTCTGTGCCATTATGGTCAGTTCTCCACATATGTAGCAAAATGTATCTCTGGGATTAATACAGTTTCGATTCATGCTGGCGGAAAATTATTGAAATCACGGAAAACTTTTTGGAATGAAAAACCAATTTTTTCTACTATGAAAAATTTTAAAATTTGAGCAAAACTTGAAATTTTTTTTTTTCTTTTTATTAAAAATATGTTTAAATAGCTATATTTTTTTAATGCAAAAAATACTATTAAATATAGTTAACCTGGAAAAAAAAAAAGTAAAATTAAATTAGTACACTTAATTTTAACTAATATTTTGGGAAAACTCAGAGTAAATGGAAATATTATTTTCTCGAAAACTGTGGGTGATAGAAACATTCTGAAACCATATTTGGAATCAGCATCAAAAGTTCTATAAGAAACACCAAATAGTTTTCAAGAAACAAAAATGTTGTTCCCTAGTGATATCTTTGCATGTCTGTTAAATCTGCTTGCTAAATAGAGTCAATCAAAGTAGCTGTTGTCTTGGCTGTTTTAAACCTTTTTTTCACAGGTTTATGAAGTGTATAAGCATCCTGCTCCCGCAAAAACTCTTTGTCAACATCTTTTTTCCCTACTCCATCATTGTAAATATTTCTGTACAGTCTATCTACGCCTCCATAGGAGGCTGGGCTAGAAATATCATAATAGCGTCTTCTTAATCTTAATATGTTAGCCATTTGCGTATTTTAGAGGCACGTAGGTAGGGTTGATCGTTATTTAACCTCTTCTTTCTCCTCTTCAGAGGTGTTACCGCCGGGGGTGATGGCGTCTTTAATTGTGTCACGTGCGATGCATGTTCCAAGTCTTTTAACCTGTTCAGATTTCCTATCATTGTTTTGGGAACATTTATTTGTTGTAGTCTTGCTTTAATATGCTTCCATCCTGATGGTGAGGGCCTATCCCACTCTCTCACCAGATCATGGACGATGTCAACGATATTCGATCCCTGTACCTTTGCACCTTCCACAATGATCTCACCTGTATCGGTCCATTGTATGTTGGGATCCTCATTCAATAGATTAGAGAGACTTAAACCTTTATTCCTCAATGTATGTGGGAGGATGCTTTTTAATACATGCTCGATATGTTGTGTGGCTGCCCCATTAATCTTTGGTTGGTCAGCTCTATCGTCGGACACAGGCCCTATGTCACCATGTCCATCGTTCCTCGTGCTGTGCCTAATAACCACGGGGATCTGTCGGATTCTTATAATTTTCATACTCAAAGAAATTTCTGCAGAGCTTCTTGGCATAAGATTCTTTTCTCATCAGGTGTTTTTTTTCACTGTTTAATAGGGTTAACAGTGCGTTTTCCATTCTTTTAAGCCTGCTTTTACGGGGATCTAGATCCATGTCTGGATTCTTTGAACTTTGCAGTAAAGCATACACCTCGTGTGGAATCACTACCACTTTCTTCATTATATTAATCTAGTCAGTAAAGGACCCAAAACTGAAAATAAGATGGGGAGGAATGACCCTCCTCTTTGTACAATAATTCGTTTTTTCTTCCCTACCGTTTGACTTTTACGAGCAGGTGCACGTATTATGTTCTTGTAACGGCGTAGGCGTGCCTTCTGAGGGGGTTTCATTGATACATTGCAATTTATAACATTAAGACAGATTTCACAGATGCATTTTAAAAAGTCGGGAGTCAATATTTTTAGCAAACATCTGCTGCATTGCCCGGGGCAGTCGATGATATTTTTTTATTAATTCATGGTATTTCTTTAGCCTCTCTGTCGTTCTGGAATATACACCGTTTCAGGCTCGTTTGGAAATATATTCGTTCTTAGAAGCACCCTAAACGTGTTTCGCGGATGAAGGTTGCGAAGCAAATATCCGTAACGCGTGCTTGTAACTTCTTTATAAACTTCCAAAAACTTCTTACGCTGATTCGGGAACATTTGATTGGCTAATACCCGAATTTGTGATACATCTCTACGTTCGCGAATAGGACTTGTGTATTTAAAGACACATCGCGCATGTATCTATTTTTGAAAAATAGATTCTGATTGATGAAGAACACGCTTATGTTAAGATGGTGGGAGAATACTGTAAATGTTTCGGCAAACGTTTTATCCATCTCCAACATGAGATCGTCAATTACAATGACTATGTTCATTTCCCTTTAACGAATTAACGTCATATACACCTTCGTGGAACAAAATATCATCTTGGTACTCGTTGAACACTGGTTGATACGTCGAATAGCACCATATAACTTTATGCACAAATTTTGAGAACATCTCTCCCTTTTCTTTAATGATTTTAAACATAAACATAGTTTTACTACATCCTGTAGGGCCAGGTATAATACATGTGGATGGGCTCGTGAACCTGAGTTTTTCTACAGAATCCATTTCTAACACGTCACACTCCTAAGTGGGTCATTTACAAAATAATAAATATTTAAATGATGACCCTTATATTCTAGTTTTGCTTTTCTCCTCTTCCACAGAATCGTGAATGACGATGAGGTACAGCACCCCATCATCCATATTACAGATGACCCCGACGACAGTGTAGTGATCACAGAATCCATCCCCGCTGACGAACCCTCACCAGCGATACCTGTAGCACGCGCCAATTCAAAGCGGAGGCATGATGAAGAGCCCACGACGTCAGGTATAAAGCGCGCCAGGATTGCGCCGGTTGTTAGACTCCCAGTAATAGAGCCCCAACCCTCTACGTCTTAGACACAACCCCCACAATAGTACCTTCCTCAAATATACCCCCTTATTCCTGTTCAATTCCGAGTACATCCTCTACAGCCACAGCAGCTTCTCGTTCTGTTGAGGCTGGCATAACATTCGAGTTGGTGCGCACCGCTACTCCCACCCAAGCCTTGACTAGAAATCGGTATATAGTCAGGGTTGATCCTAGATCCATGTATAGCAGTGGTGTTGAACACGGACTACGGCGCATAGTTGAACGTATTGTAGAGTTTGCCCTTCAGAACCGCGACGAACGTGGTCAGGACGAGGCTGTCCTTCGGATTCGGGTCAGATGACGGAGATGTAGATGATTTTTCGGTACTAATACCGTTCAGATGCTTGGCAGCTGAAGATATAGAGTATATATTAGGCCGTATAATGCAGGCCTCTCAAAGTAGTATAGCCTTCAATATGGACAACTTCACTGTAAATATTGACCGTGTATTCCGTGTTGCGGGTAATAGTGCCACACCTTATACGCTTAACTTCAATTCTCAGGCTATTTATAGATGGCATATAAACGCCGATCGTGGTTGCTGCTTTAAGCAGTCGTCTTGGCCCGTATGTTTACTGTACTAAATACGCGGGTCCAAAACATTTGGTTGCCAACAGTAATGGAGCATGCCCGTAAACTAGCTGTAGACTGTAAACTTGAATTTGACTGTAATATGGGTCCTGAAGAGCTGAGAAGGGTAGAACAGGAAATGAATGCTCGTATAGTTGTATTTGGAATGGATGATCGACGTAGGACTGTGTACGTTTTTAAAAGCAGTGTGAGAGATCGTACAAGACCCCTACTTATTTTAGGGCTGTCAGGAACAGCATATCTACCCATCCGTAATATAAGGGACCTTTACGCGAGTTATGATAAAAGTCGAAAATATGGACATCAATCATGATTTGTGTAAGGGATGTATCGAGTTTGCGGATGATATAGTGAAACATTGTAAAGATTGCCACATGGTATGTGAGCAGTGTAAAAGCTCCAAATGTGAAAGCCGTGTGGTTGAAGCTGAGAAGAGGGATTGTGATGTGTGTAGACGCACATTTTTCAATAATAACTGTTTTGAGCTCCATAAATCAATTGCACGTGCAGGAAAATGAGAATCTGTGAATGTGGTACGTTTCATATGATGGATAATTGGGGGAATTTCAAGCATAAATGTGATGAAATTCACTGTTCTACATGCCATGAGAAATATAAGGCGGTTGGAGTAAAGCATGTATGTTATATGAAAGACGCTAAGCCTAAAAATACCCCTTGTATAACTGTGTACTACGTACACAGTTATACAAGGGATATTTTTAGGCTTAGAGTCTTTCATATAACGTACATGCTTTACTCCAACCGCCTTATATTTCTCATGGCATGTAGAACAGTGAATTTCATCACATTTATAGAAACGAACGCTGAAACCAAAGAGGTTATTCCACATTTACTTGTAAGCCAAACTATCTGTGATGAGTGTATAGAGATCGAGTGTGATGAGTATCACAAATGTGGTAAACGGACAAACGTTTTTAAAACGAATGCCCACGATAGCCCTGTGAAACTCTGTGTCCTATATTGTTAAGTTAACGGACAAGTTAAAAAAAATGACTGTATATTCTTGCCCATAACGGGGCAAAATTTGACGCACATTTCCTTTATAAGGAGTTGCTTGAGCACGAGTCATCCGAGATATTTACAGGTGATCCCTTGAAAAGAGGCAACAAACTAATACAGATGCAAATAAGAGGTAATGTACAGTTTAAAGACACTTTACTACTCACACCTTGTAAATTAGCAAAGCTACGCAAGGTGATGGGCGTAGCTGCTGAAGTTTCAAAAGGATATTTCCCTTACACATTCCTCACTAGCGAAACTTTAAATTACGTTGGACTACCTCCACCCAAACATTACTGTAACTATGAATGTATGAGTACAGATGAAGGTGAAGATTTTGACCGATACTACAGCAGTTTTAATGAATCTAATCCTTGTAACATAGCTGATGAATGTGAGCGTTATTGCGTGAATGATGTGCGCATGCTTAGAGTATGTTTCCAGGCATTTAGAAGGATATACATAGGCCGTTTCAAATGCGATCCGTTGCAAGTCGCAACCACCATCGCCTCATTATGTTTTACGGTGTTCAAGAATAACTGCATGCCTAAAGCCACCTTAGTCGTTATTCACAGAAACAATCCCCACAGTTATGGGCACAAGGCTATTTACTGGCTCATACAAAAACAGCAGCAGACAGGTGTATACATAAAGCATGCCCGCAACACGGGGGAAGTACCCATTAAGGTTAATGGTCGTGGTTTTTTGGGTTGATGGTCTAAGGCTCTAAGCGAAAACCGTGCCACTGGTGAGAAGACTGTACTCCTTTAACAGTTGCTGGTGGCACGGATGCTCCCGTCCTGAGTGTGAAATCGTAGATATCCACGGTAGATCTCCTGCCGACAGTTTTACGTGGACCCGCATCCGCGATCAACTTATAGGCTCCCAGTTCACTCACAAAGTATTGTGGGAGCATGAGTATGATGCACGGATGGAAATAGATGAAGAGTACCATGAAGAAATAAACACGATCAAGCGTTCAATGGTGCTGGATCCTCTCAAATGCGGTGATAGCTTGTTCGGAGTGCATGAAACTCCATTACTACGACTCGTGTTCTTTATATCCCTACGTGATGAAGAACAATCCGTACCCCCGTGGATGCACCTGAGAAACTGGTGAGACCTGATCTGCCAACCATCGAGGTGTTCTCAACAAATTTGAACGTGTACTATTTCGGCCTTTCTTTCGTAGATGTGCGTCCCCCACGCGATTTATGGATGCCGATCTTACCCGTCGTTATCGATCACAAGCTCATGTTTCCCTTGTGCGTGAAGTGCGCAGAGGAGAACAATGGGGAATGTAATCATACAACCAACTAGCGTAAGATCAGAGGTGTATATACAAGCCCAGAGCTGGATCTAGCTGTTCGCCATGCCTACAGAATATTGAAGATACACGAGGTGTGAAAATTTCAGAAGCTACCCAACCTTTTCACGCCATACATAAACGCTTTTTTAAAGGATAAGCTAGAAGCATCAGGGTATCCGCGAGGAGTTGATACCGAAGATGAAAAATCGGCCTATATTCAACGTTACCGTGAAGGTATACAGCTTGACCGTTCCCAAATTGTAAAAAACCCTGGCAAGCGCTTTAGTGCAAAGTTATGTCTAAACAGTCTTTGGGGAAAACTTGCACAGAATACTGGCAAAGGGAACATTCATTTGGCACAAAGTTATAGTGAAGTCTGGGATTATGCCAACGCTCGCGATAAAGAGGTGATGGAGATCGTGAATGGGTAATACCTACATAATAAAGTACAATACCGAATTGGCCACAGATACCTCACGGGTTACAAACATACCTGTAGCCAGCTTCACAACGGCCTACGCACGCATCAAACTTTGGAGCCTATTGCATTCTCTTGGGCGGAGGGTTTTGTACGCCGATACAGATAGTGTGATATTCACAGAGAGGGAGGGTGAATACATGCCTCCTATTGGTGAATTCCTCGGAGTTGACTGATGAGATCAAGGATGAGTATGGAGACATCGCATACGCCGACTCTTTTGTTCTCAACAGGGCCAAAAACTTATGGGGTACGGGTGAGGGTGGGGCAGGATATGAAATATATCGTGAAGGCTAAGGCTATCACGCTCAACCAGGCGAATCGGCGGGTCGTTAACTTTGATTCGTTGAAGGATCTAGTGTGCTTGGATGATGATGAGGGCGACCGGGCGCCCCAACTAACTGTAGGTACCCACAACTTTCGGGCGCAGAAGCTGGGGGGGGGGCGTGAATGAAGTTAGTGGTACAGAGGTGTGCCGTAACACCTATAGGAAATGTTACCAGGTGCCTGGTACCTATGATACCGTACCCTTTGGATACCATAATCTTTGATATGTCTATTGTTAACTTATTTATTACACATATTTGTAAATATAACGGGTGGGGCACGGGAATCAAGTGTTTTTTGAATAGCTAGTAATCGGCCATTAGGAATGGGAGGGGCGTGCGGTAGGTAGCATTCCATTCCTGGGTTCATAGCATTTAACTTTAACTAACACTCACCTTTATCTTTCAGGTACCATCATGGAGCAGTGGACGTTAGAACACCGCATGTTCGCGTATGATCATTTTGTTAGGAGTGGCGAGTCAGTGACAGCAGTTCAGCGTGCGTTTCGCCGCAGATTCAACATTCATCGAAATGACTCTGTTCCCGCTCGTGACACAATCTTACGTTGGGTTAACAATCTTCGAACAGGAGGCTCAATAATGAAAACAAACCGAAGGGGCCGCAACGCACTGTGCGTACTCCAGAGAACGTTGAAAGGGTCAGACAAGCGATGTTGCAAAGCCCAGGCCGCTCTGCTCGAGACATTCAGCTGCACTCGGAATCAGCAATCGTACTGTTAGACGGATTTTGCATGAAGAATTACATTTTCACCCATACAAGTTAGCGATGGTGCAGGAATTGAATGTAAACGATTGCCCCCAACGACTGAATTTTGCACAGGAAATGCTTGCACTTTATGAGCAGAATGAAAACATGATGGTGGTAATGAGTGATGAAGCCCATTTCCACCTTAATGGGGCCGTCAACAATCAAAACTGTCGGTATTGGGCTGCTGAAAATCCGCGACAACTCCATGAAAAACCGCTGCATAGCCCTAAGGTTACAGTTTGGTGCGCGGTGGGAAAGTTTGGCGTCATCGGTCCCTATTTCTTCGAACAAAATGGGTTACCGTTACCATAACATCTGGGCGTTCATTGAGATGGTGAACACCTTTTTCATCCCTGAGTTACGAAGAAGGCGTATTGCTCGTCGACATTTGTGGTTTCAGCAAGATGGGGCCACGCCACACACCGCCAGAGCGTCAATGGCTGTTCTTCGCCCCCTGTTTCCCAACCATCTCATTTCGAGATTTGGTGACATTGCATGGCCCCCTCGGTCCCCTGACTTGTCCACATGTGACTTCTTTCTATGGGGGTACCTCAAGTCACGTGTCTACGAGGACAAGCCCCGTACATTAGATGCATTGAAGGAAGCGATCCGTCAACAAATCATCCAATCAACAGAGACCTGGGGAAGAGTGGAGGCCAATTTTCGTAAACGCCTTCAACAATGCGTCGACGGCCAAGGACATCATATGCCAGATATAATTTTCGGTACATGATTATTATGACATGAAATGCTATGTTCTTACGAATGTTGTTCTACCAATATATTTTCTTTACAAAAATAAATATCATTTTCCTGATTATTCCAAAAACACTTGGTTCCCGTGCCCCACCCTATATATACACCTTGAATATTTCGTTTATTAAATAAATCGTGTTTCAATTAGCGTTTCACTTTCTCCTTTGTGTGTGTGTGTGTGTGTGTGTGTGTGTGTGTGTGTGTGTGTGCAGGAGAAAATTCTAAGCTCCGCCCACCTGTATGATTGGTCATGTGAATCCTGCTACTACCCGGGCCTCTCTCTTCCCTGCGTGTTCAGTTGACCGCTGTAAGTCCTGGGTCTTAGACGTGCATTTCCCAACGTAGACGAAAAATAATAATGGCTACCTTTAATATTGCGTGTTCTTTATGAAGTGGTATTCGGTAAAGTGTGAAGATAAGGTTACTGAATGGCTCCCTATTTCACCCTCCTTTGATATTTTTAAGGCTACATTGAATCGTGCGAAGGAACAAGAGGTACAAATAACCTACGGCTATTCTGGCGAAAGCATTGCAGGATTTCGTGGTACAAGTGATGTACTGAACTATGTTGTAGGACTAAACTTAATAAAAGCTTGCATATATCGTGAAGTAGAAGAAACAACACGTGCAGAAGAGAAGCAACGGATATAGTTAGTGAGTCTTGTTGATGAATGGTGCGACAAGCGATATTATGTCATGTTGCATCATACCGAGTACTCGTACCCTGCGACTGAGAATGTAAATCTTGTCATCATGGAGAATCTTGAGTATTTTTACCACTACATTAATATATATCATGACGAGGTTTGTAGTGAGGTTGTGGCTAAAGGTCTGCGTGAGTATTTAACAGAATTTAGAGATGAATATCGCATGCTAAGCAAAAATGAAAAATATGGTCATATGTTTCTCTCAAATAGTGCGCCGGAGTGTTATAATGTTTCAGACCAACAAAAACCCTAGGATCCACTCATGGCTGGTCTACCTAACTGTGTTCGTAATTGTGTATGTCCTCCCTGGTGGCGGAGGGGACCTACAATTTTACGTGGGTTCCGAACCACAAAAACATAAGAAATTTATGTAAAAACTGCCTGTACATTGGCAATGACCAATTTTTACAAAACTAAATAATCATCAATTTAAAAGTAATTAATTATCGATTTAAAACTAAAGATAGAATCTCTGGATCCAGAGGATCAAGTCATAATAGACTACTATCAACAAATATGTTACACTGTATATCTATTTATAACCGACATGCAAATATATCAGATCCAAAGAATCCAGTCAATTTCATTACGGTATCCATCAATACTAGTACCTTGCCAACCAAAAATACGTCACGGTCCATATCGATTGCGGACCAAGTCAAAATTTACAACCATATACATCACGATATATATACTTAGGAGGAAAAGTGTAGGTGTGGCTGTAAAGACTGTACAGTAATGTAGAAATGTGTGTGCACCCATTTTGGGTCTCCCATTTCAAGGTGTTTGTGGGGCAAATGAAGATCATAAGTTTTTCAATACCTCACAGTACTATGGGGGGCACCACTCGGCAGAGGAATCTTTAAATGGGGTGTGTAAGGACAGAGAGTATCCCCTAACCCAAGAAATATACCCTAGTTCGTGAAAATCCCCCTGTGCAAAAATGTCTGGTGCGTATTCTGGGGAGTGGGAGTGATAAAACATTAAAACCGATATTGCTTCATGTATCGGAAAATTTCTCAAAACACCTACCCAATATAATGGGATACAAGTATTCACATAACTCTTACGTGTTTGAACAGCGCTGTACACGTTTCATTAGCTTATGGTGTGACACTCCTCCCGTCGAGCCGATCCGATGCATGTGGCTCATAGTCATCTCCGAGCTTGAACCGACTGGACGTGCGCTCCTCAAATACGATGGAACTTCCTTTGAGCAGCATTCTCAATGCCATGTACGATGTATCCGTGACGAAGTCGTTGCGCGTGTTCAGGCGTAAAACCGGTGCCATTAACTATGTACTGGAAACGACTTGTAGACAAACAAACGGAATGTTGTTTATTTAAGTGTTGAGGAGATGTATAGAATCTTCGTGGAAGTTGAGAAGTGGAGAGAGGATAGTTATAAAATTCCTGCAGGTGCAGGTACAAGACGAGAGCAGATTAGTGATACCCCCTCATATGCAGTTGAGTGTAGATAATATATATATTAGGGTGTCTCTTATTTTCGAAGTGTTGATTTTCTTTTAGGTTGCGCCCCCTCATCCAGTTCCATTGGTTGAAAAAACATCACATATAAAATGTTTTTTGGATTGAACAATTTTTAGAGGTCGCCCCCGCTTATTAAAGTTCATAAAATATAGCTATTATTTATGCAATTAATATTTGAAATTACTAGCAGTTGTCAAGTATACTAAACATATGTTTTTAATTAATTAATCATCATATTTATGATGAATTCAATTAAATGAATATATTAGAGATAATTGTCAAGTTTGTAGCTGAAAATATTGCTTGATAAGACAAGATCAACCTGTTTAAACATGTTTCATCAAGAATGCTCCAGATTATGTTGCAATTGTTTATTTGTCATCATTCAGTGTTCTGCTGTCATAAGTAAAAGGTGTGTAACTGTGTATCACTATACTTCTTTTTTGCTATTATCAGATAATAAACTATGTTATTTATATTTTTCACAATTATTTATACTGATTTTGTTATTAGTGTTTGAAAAAAATTTAATGAATTTAATGAAAAAATTAGAATTTATGCTCTTATACACATATTATGAAGTTTTAAACAATGTTGCTATTTGTCACAAAGAATTTAATTTAGTTCAATGGAAATTTTACCTGACATGTGTTTCATGATCTGTGTTTCTATCAGTGGCGTCACTAGAGGGGTGCGGGGGGTTTTTGTGCAGTGTTTGAGCAGAATTTATTATTTTTTATAAAAATATCCCTGTAGTTAGTTATAACAACAAAACATTTTTCGTAAGCCCAGCTTACATGTATCAATATACCTACAAGGCTAAAACTCTATGCTAATTTACTTTTTGAACCTTCTAATGCGCTCCGGTCAGAGCTGTCATTATTACCCAATTACAATGACGCTTCGAATCACGTGGTTTCGTCTGCACGCTCTACAAGCACGCGCTGTTGTTTTCGTTGCTGCTGGTGTTTTTATAGTCGCTGATTTTGTCAAATTTTCTGTTGTTTTAGCTACAATATTGTGGTAATTAGTATTTGTGAACCTATATCAATAACTTTTTTGAGAATGAAGTAGTAATTAAAGGAAAAGAAGGAGAAAAATAAAAAAAGGCTTCCGCTCAGTTGTTGCAGCCTCTGTCTTTATGATGTTGCAGCCTCAAATTTATGAGTATATTTCCATATGCATTTGTCTACAACTTCTACATTATTTGGGCCGTTATTGATTATGCAAACCTAATCCATTAATGTATCTCATGTAACGGTAAAGTTTAACGTTAAAATGAACATAATTTTGATGTAGTTCTTAAACGTTTTTACTTCGAATTCTATTGTTTTCTTACCGAATTTTCACTTTAACCACATGAAACTATGTAAATGTAAATACATTTAGGCTGTGCGTATGATATTGTAATTTAAAGGAGTAATTTTAATTTTGCTAGTTGTTTATGTCACTACTATTGCCATTACATTCAGTGATATACGGGAATTACGATTTACGAGTAACATTAGTACAAAAAACATTACTAAGGATTCTGTATGGTCTGGTACGGGAGGAGGTCCATGGGGGGGGGTGACACCATGAGTTACCGCACTGGGTGACACCAACCCTAGTGACGCCACTGTTTCTATTTCCAATAAAATAGCAAAATATAAATTTCTACTACAAAAATATTTATTCCTTGTTTCTTAGATTAAAAAATAATAGGAATAATAATTGAGAAAAATACGTTAGATTTATAAAATAGACCAAATTAACTTTTGTCTACCAAATTTTTTTTTTTTTGTAATTTAAAAAAGTCAAAACAGTGATTTAGCCCTGCTCTACAAAACCATAACACTACATTAATATTTTGTTTTCTTATTTTGCAGATGAATACAAGAAGACCATTCTATTTGCTCGGATCTACAGTAGATGATATTAAAGGCTCAAAGCTGCCCCCATATAGGCAAGCTTTTGGTTATTTTATGCACCTCCACAGAGAGAAAAACATGACAATCCGCGATGCTCTGCGTCAATCTATTCGAGCCACAATAGTTATCTGGGATAAGGCCAATATTCCTACTCAGCAGGAACCTCGTGCCATGAAGAAGTTAGAGAATTTCTTTAACGAATGGACTTGCTTAAAGAAGCATGCTTCCAGAACAAGCCAGAGCCATAAAACCAAGGAGGCTGATTTTGTAGAGCGATTGGAAGATCTCTTTGACATCGCCCATGGAGACGCTGAGAAGCTGATCAAGAATCGTGAGGACTGGGAGTTCCTTCAACTGCAAAGACAAAAAGGTCGTCCTGGCTCAATCGGTGGTGTGGACACTGTACATCTTCACCGCACAAAAAATGCAGTCAAACGGTTGGAAGCTGAGGCAGAGAGAAAAAGAAAGTCAGAATCTTTGATGGAGGCGTCTACTAGTCAAGTTGTACTGGCTTCTTCCACATCTTCCAGCAACACTGATGAAAGTGAGAATGAGGAGGAGCCCAAAGGAGCTTGTGCTTTACCAAAATCTAAGAAAAAACGAGGCATGAAAAACATCATGACTATTCAGATGTCTGCTGCCCTGGATCGTACACAAATTTCCTCTAGAAAGGCAACATTTATCCTCGCAGAGGCAGCTAAAAGCTTTGGTTTGGACGCTTCAGATTACAACATAAACCAACATTCTATCCATCGCCTTCGAAATAAGAACCGAGCTCGTCATGCTAAAGAACTTAAGGAGCATTTCCATGGAGAATGTTCTATGACAGTCCACTGGGATGGCAAGATGATGGAGGACCTCACCTCGCACAAGCACATTGATCGTCTCCCAGTACTTGTGTCAGGACCTGGTGTTGAACAGCTGCTTGGTGTCCCCAAAATCCCAAACTCAACTGGAGAAGCACAAGCTGAAGCCGTCTTTAACTGCCTGAATGAATGGGGAATTACAGAGAGAGTAAAAGCAATTTGTTTCGATACAACAGCTTCAAACACGGGTCAATATAGTGGAGCCTGTGCTCTCATCGAAGCAAAATTGGGACATGATGTTTTGTACTTGCCTTGTAGACACCATGTTTTAGATTTATTGTTGGGAGCTGCATTTGAAGCAACATTGGGATCTACATCAACTGGTCCAGAGATATTGATCTTTAAGCGTTTTCGTGACAATTGGACTTCTGTTGATCAAAGCCAGTTCCAAACAGGTGAGACAGACACGATTACTAAAGAAGCAATTATCCAGTCTAAAACTGAACTAATTCAGTTTGCTAGATCCCAGGCACCTATGCTACGGGATGACTATCAAGAACTTTTGGATCTGTCCATCATCTTTCTTGGAGGTGTCCCCAATAAAGGCATCAAGTTTCGTGCACCAGGTGCCATGCATCGAGCTCGCTGGATGTCCAAAGCGCTCTATTCTATCAAGATGTGGCTTTTTCGAAACCAGTTCAAGATGACTAAGACTGAAGAACGAGGAATTCGAGATCTTTCCCTTTTTTCTGTTCTCATCTATATGAAGGCTTGGACAACATCCTCACTCCCTATTGAAACCCCATTTAATGACTGGCTCCTTATGAGGTCATTGATTAATTATCCTAACAAAAAGATTTCTGATGCAACTAAAAAAAAGCTCTCTAACCACTTATGGTACCTGTCTGAAGAAGCAGTTGGTCTTGCTTTCTTTGATGAGCGAATTACTACAGATGTAAAGAAACGCATGGTAAAGGCATTAGAAGATGAGTCCACTGATAGACCACCCAAGCGTCCTCGGATTCCTGAATCGACCTTCTGCTCTGGTGAAGGACTACACCAACTTGTTACAAGAAATACTAGAGAATTCTTTACTAAGCTGAATTTGCCAGAAGGATTTCTGAACAAGGCACCCAGCACTTGGACATCCAACTGTGAATATTTAAGGGCCAGAGCTATTGTTGCAGCTCTATCTGTTGTAAATGACCGGGCAGAACGTGCAGTAGCTTTAGTTCAAGAGCTGAATAAGAAATTGACAGTGGGGGAAGAGCAGCTCCAGTTCCTGCTCCAAATTGTTGCAAAACACCGCCAGAGTCACCCAGTTCCATCAAAAACTGTTCTTCTCAAAAAATAACCATCAATGAGGTCGCACCTTAAAATACACCATATTGTATAATCATTGTATATTAAATAAATGTTGTATAAGGAAATAATGCTAATTAAAGTAATTAAAGTATGTAAATAGCACTGGCATTTTGAATTTATCTCTATATAATAAACTAATGGTTTTTTTTTGTAGCAATGCTTCATTGCTGATTGTATATAAAAAAAGAGCCAGGAAGGATTTTGGATAGGAGAAAAAGGATTGGGATAAAGAAGGATTGAGGACCAAAGGATGGATTATAACAACATCAAGGATAGGTTAGAAAAGGATCAATGATAAATAAGAAGGCCTATACTTATAAAAACGAATCAAACTAAAAAAAGAAGGAAGGAATTATGTGTATAATGAGCATAATCATATGTCAGGAGCTATTATGCCATGGTCACCATTTTTATTAGCCGGGGGCGACCCCTAAATATGAGCCAATTTGTGTCAAACTTTCAAGTTTTAGTTTTTATGCTAAATGGAACTATTTTAGGGGGCGCAGATAAAATAATTCAACATTTCAATTTTTGACTACCCAATAAGAGACACCCTAAATATATATATATGGGAATGAACTCAGAATGGTTCCCTGAGGTTTTTTGTGATACACACAGACCGTGCATCGAACAAGAAACTCTTCTCGGAAAATTAAATCCACTATAGTCCGAACAAGTAATGGTAAATGAGAAACACTATAGTTTTTTCTTTTTCTGTGTAGCTCTGAATACACGAAAGGCCTTGAAATCTTTTTCTTTTTCCTTGTGGTTCTGCATCATTTATATATATATATATATATATATAATATATATATATATATATATATATATACAGTATAACTTCGTTATAAGCAAATTCATATAAGCAAATTATTCAGTATAAGCAAGAAATTTCCCGATCCCAAAGAAATTTACTAAGTAAAAATTCGATATAAGCAAACATCCCATATAAGCAAGTGTGAGGAGATAAAAAAAATTGGAAAAATCCACACGCGTGCGACACACGTGTGCATAGGCAATTATAAGTTTCAGATTCAGCCGCTAGATGGCGTATGAACACAACAGTTAATTTTTGCTTTGAATCAGTTTACTGCAGTGTCTCGTTTGAGTTGTGTTGCTACACATCGTTAATTTATTTTCTGATTCTAGTTTAGAATTTAGCCTCTCTGGATCAGTTTTGTGTGCTCAATCATCGTTCGTTAGATATTATTAATGGCTTCTAAACGGAACAATTTTTCTCTAGAGTTCAAACTTGATGTCATCAAGGCTGTAAACAATGGTGAAAAGAGAGCCCATGTGGCTCAAAAATTTAAAATTAACCACTGCCTTATAACCCGATGGATGAAGAATGAGGACGAGTTAAACCAGCTTCGAATACAAAATGGAAATTTGCTTCGTAAGAGGAAGAGAGAAGGTGTTCTACCAGATTTGGAGCACGAGCTTTATGAGTGGTTTGTTGTCATGAGAGAGAAGAAAGCTGAGATTTCAGGAGCAATTTTGATCAAGAAAGCTAAGTCACTAGCAGAAGAACTTTATGGGGGTTTTGATGACATCGCTTTTTCTCAAGGCTGGCTTAAAAAATTTCAAAAAAGATTCAACATTGTTCTCAAGCATGAACACGGAGAAGAAGCGGATGCCGATTCTAGTCCCGCAAACGACTGGCAGAAAAATGTTTTACCTGAACTCTTAGAATGCTATTCAAAGGATTCAATTTTTAACGCCGATGAAAAGGGCTTGTATTACAGAGCTACCCCAGATGGCACATTAGCCAAAAAAAGGTGAAGAAGTCAGTGGTGGTAAGAAGAAAAAGGAAAGACTAACTGTTCTGGTAGCTGCGAACATGACAGGAACTGAAAAATTACCCCTGCTAGTGATCGGAAAAAGTAAAAATCCCACATGTTTCAAAAACAAGAATAACAGTCTTCCCGTTCAATACGAGGCAAATTCAAATGCCTGGATGACAAAGATTTTATTCACTGATTGGCTGATGAAATTGGATTAGAAAATGAGACGCAACAAAAGAAAAATTTTGCTGTTGCTCGATCAATGTCCCGCACACCCAAAAGTGAATGTGACAACAAACGTAGAAATCCTGTACCTACCAGCTAATACCATATCTCTAATCCGCCGATGGATGCTGGAATCATTCGTTGCCTCAAAGCGCACTATCGCAAAAAGTTGATGAAAGAGCTAGTGGCACGACTGGATTCTGGGCAAGATGATACTATGGAAAGTGGAGTAAAGTCCGTGACGGTTTTAGATGCCCTTTTTATGCTTAAAGGCGCTTCGGCTAATGTAGCCCCAACCAGCATTAAAAACTGCTTCAAAAAATGTTTTCCTACTCTCCAAACTGCAATAAGTCATGAATGTGAAGTTGAAACTGTTGAGGAGGTTATCACCAGTTTGAATGAAGATTTTATTCAATGTGATAGAAACTTAGAATGTTTCTCAGAAGGTTCTGAAATCTCCGAAAACGAAGAACACGATCATGAAGTTGAAGAGACTTGTACGACAACCCCATTACAAGCCTTAAACATGTTAGATGAAATAAAAAAAGTTTTAGAAACCAATGATCCAAGCACTCTGGAATTAAAAGAAACCCAGAAAGAACTCCAAAATTTTATCATTCACAAAACTGCTAAAAAACAAACCACTCTTCGTGATTATTTTAATTAACATCGGTGCTAACAATTTATGTACTGTACTTGTATAATTCTATACCTATGTACTGTATTTTCTTATTGTGATTTATTTAAAAATTTCATGAAAATTAGAACATATGTT
The DNA here is from genome assembly GCA_023014485.1 of Bathynomus jamesi. Lineage (NCBI taxonomy): Eukaryota > Metazoa > Arthropoda > Malacostraca > Isopoda > Cirolanidae > Bathynomus > Bathynomus jamesi. The sequence goes on from JAJOZX010000916.1 coordinate 101,007, forward strand.
CTAATTTTAATGTAATTTTTAAATAAATTGTACAATTTTATACATTTGTTTTTTTTCCTTTTATTACATTCATACAGTTAGTAGGTCCTTTTATCTTTCAATAACCTGTTGTACTATATGGTGTACGTGCATATATTCTGGACGTATTCTATATAAGCAAATTATCCCCTATAAGCAAATTTTTTCTTGGTCCCAAAGACTTGCTTATATCGAAGTTCGACTGTATATATATATATATATATATATATATATATATATATATATATATATATATATATATATATATACATATATACACCTCGGTGGTGTAGTGGTTAGGGTCGCTGACTACGAATCCATCGGCCCCGGGTTCGAGACCCGACGGCAGCCGGCGCGCAGCAAAACCCAGCTGTTCATCCTTCCACACAAAGAAAGTGGTTGGTAGATAAATGGGTACCCTAGGTGGCCTAGTGGTTAAGACGCTGGGCTGCTGATGGAGCGTGGTTCGGATTCCACGTTAAACTGTAGGTCTAAGGTGGAGTGAAAAGCTTGACCTTCGTCAGAATGAACAATTCGGGCGGAAGCTAACCAAAGGTTATATAAACCGAAGGTGTCTATTTACTTATGCCAACACACTGTATACATATAAATACATAGGGTTGACAAAAAGTAAATAAACACCTTCAATTTCTCCGTAGTTTTCACTTTGATAATAAAAGTCAATAAATATACATATATATACATATATATATTCCCCCAATGCTTAACACTTGTTCATAAATTAAGTACAAGTTAAAAGAAAAGTTTCGCTGTTTTACCCACAGCATCACTCCTTGGCATCATTGCCAAGTACATGTACATACATTTCAAAATTATTTTAACTTTCAGCGAAACCCTGAAACTCTTGACGCTTCTATAAAATTCCTTGCTGAAAAATATGCTCGATAGGTTTTTCGTTCATGCGAATCCATCCATCCATATACAGCTACACAAACTTTGAAAATACTGCTCGTCAACAAGCAACTTTGGGCAGCTGGGTATTGGAGAGTAGTCACCATCTTTAAATTTTTAAGTTTGCGGAGAAATTTTATATTAACATCAATGATTCTGTAACGTTAATTTTTTTATTCATTCATGGTTCAATATATATATATATACTATTAGATAAAATATTAGTGTGATGGTGTGTATGTGTGTACATACATACATACATATATATATATATATACTGTATATACACACACAATATATAACCTCGTTAACCTCGTTGCTGTTCCGTGTGATGGTCTCTTCACACGAAGGTCAAGCTGGTGGCCCCGTCTCTAGGTCTGGCTTGATGGAGGAGCGAGTTGCTCTCTTGCGCTCTCCACTGTACATAGCCAGGTACACCCGGCTCATCTGGTACCGTCCTGACCCAGGCATCTAGTCCTCTGTTAAAGACTTCAACTTTGACCCCTGTAACGTTTCTGAGGTCCTTTGGAAGCTGGTTAAAAAGTCTTGGCCCCTCACAACCAAGCTATTTTCCGTCAGTGTTGAAGAGGTTCCTTGTCGGACCTTTAATTTGGAAACACTACACGTCCTGCCTTTCCTATTTTCCAGAGTTGTTTGAATGGTAATTGGGCTTAGTTTTAGGTTTGGTACCAATTTTTCGATCATTTTCCATATGTAGATTATGGCGTACCTCTCTCCTTCTTTCCAGGGAGTACAGATTTAGTTTACGTAGTCTTTCCCAGTAGTTGAGTTCTTTGCAACCATCAATCTTTGCTGTGAAATGTCTCCGAGTTTCTTGTAGTCTATTAGTTTCTTCCTTTTTATATGGGGACGTCAAGACCGAGCAGTATTCAAGTTTTGGTATAATCAGTGTTTTTAGCAGAGGAATCATTAGTCCTGTCCCTACTTTTGAACGTTCTTAGTACCTGTCCCGCGACTCTTTTTGCTCTATTTATAGCTATCTGATTTTGTGTTTCGAATTTGGCATCATCGGTCATTATTACCCCAGATCGATCGCTTTCGTGCTTCTCTGAATTTCCTGTCTATCTGGAGCATAATATGCACCCCCGTTTAATTTTCTCATTTCTACCATATCTCAAGAGCTGAAATTTCTCGGTGTTAAATGTCATGTCTTCTGACCATGTGTATATTTTGTTCGTGTCCCTCTGCAAAGCCTCCACTTCATTTACATCGCTGATTTTTCTGCTGATCTTTGTATCGTCTGCAAAGGATGTTACGATACTGTTGCTGTTTACTCCGCTGATCTTTGTATCGTCTGCAAAGGATGTTACGATACTGTTGCTGTTTACTCCGCTGTCTGTCTGTTAGCATGATAATGAACATAAGTGGGGCCAGTACTGTACCTTGTGGTTCTGAGCTGCGTACTTCCGATTTTGATGATAATATACCTTAAATTATGACGACCTGTAGATGTTCTCCGAGGAAGTTGTAGATCCATTTTCCCATTTTGCCTGTTATTCCCATATATTTCATTTTATGTGCTATTACACCATGATCACATTTGTCGAAAGCTTTTATTTATATATATAATATATATATATATATATACTGTATATATAATATAAAATTGAACTCGGAATGGTTCCCTGAGATTTTTTTCATGACACACACAGACCGTGCATGTTCTCCGAGGAAGTTGTACAGGGTGGGCCGTAAGTTTCCATACATAGGAAAATTTAAATTATGGTCTTCACGTGCGTCGGTATTTGGATCAGCAGTTTCCGGATTCTTGGATTGGTCGGCGTGGTCCTGTGGAGTGGCCTCCCAGATCCCCAGATCTCACCCCCCTTGATTTCTATCTTTGGGGGCACTTGAAGGCCATGGTGTATCAGGAAAAGATACGAGACATAAATCATCTAAAGGAACGTATCACCAACGCCATTACAAGCATAACGTCAACTGTGCTAATGCGTGTTCATCAACAGTGGGGAACACGTATTGAAATGTGTTTTCAAAACAATGGCAACCATGTAGAGCATATTATATAAATAAAAATGGTTGTCCATAAAAAAATGTTTATTTTTCCTATGTATGGAAACTTACGGCCCACCCTGTAGATCCATTTTCCCATTTTGCCTGTTATTCCCATATATTTCATTTTATTTGCTATTACACCATGATCACATTTGTCGAAAGCTTTTATATATATTTATATATATATATATAATATATATATATATACATATATATATATATAATTGAACTCGGAATGGTTCCCTGAGATTTTTTTCATGACACACACAGACCGTGCATGGAACAAGAAACTTCTGGGAAAATTAAATCCACTATAGTCCGAATAAGTAATGGTAAATGACAAACACTAGTTTTTTTATTTTTCATGATGTTAGCCCGAAATGGGCAACGGGTTACTCGCAGAGAGGCCCAAAAAATATAGCTTCCCTCACCAGTGCGCGCGACCCGTTGCCCACGTCGGGTTAACATCATGAAAAATAAAAAAACTAGTGTTTGTCATTTACCATTACTTATTCGGACTATAGTGGATTTAATTTTCCCAGAAGAGTTCCTTGTTCTATGTCCGGTCTGTGTGTATCATATTAATAATGATAAGCTTTATTTATAGGAAATAAATCCATACAAAGTACAGTGTGTCCGTAAAGTCATGGTGGGATTTTAAATAGCTATATTATTGCAACGAAACATGATGAGATGAAAAAAAGGCAAATTGAAGAACAACTCTAAAAGAATAACTTTATTTAACGTAGTTCGATATGGGCTCCTCTGGTAGCCCTGCAGACATCTAGGCGGCGATTCAATTCCAGCCACACACGCCCAAGAACATCAGGAGTGACGGATGCGATAGCTTCCGTGATTCGCTCGTGCAAGTGATGAATATCCCTAATGGATACACTGTACACGCTTTGCTTGACGTAACCCCACAAATAAAAGTCCAAAGGTGTCAGGTCCGGAGAGCGTGGAGGCCATGGCTTCCATCCTCCTCTTCCTATCCATCTCTGTGGAAATTTTTCATTAAGGAATTCTCGAAGAACGTTGGCATAGTGCGGAGGAGCACCATCTTGCTGAAAGATGACATTATTGTCAATAAATTGGGGTACTGCAAAATGTTCCAACATAGCGAGGTAGTTGTGTGACGTCACAGTGGGTTCCGCGAAGAAAAATGGGCCAATCACTCGATCTCGTGCTAGAGCACACCACACATTAACTTTCGGGCTATTACGCTCATGTTCAACATAGGCATGTGGACAGCCTAGACTAACTACGAGATAAAGGTTAAGCTTAGCCTAGACTAACTACAAGATACAACTTTGAGAGTTGTTCTTAAATTTGGCATTGTTTCATCTCATTATCATGTTTCGTTGCAATAATATAGCTATTTAAAATCCCACCATGACTTTACGGACACACATCACCGCCTAGATGTCTGCAGGGCTACCAGAGGAGCCCATATCGAACTACGTTAAATAAAGTTATTCTTTTAGAGTTGTTCTTCAATTTGCCTTTTTTTCATCTCATTATCATGTTTCGTTGCAATAATATAGCTATTTAAAATCCCACCATGACTTTACGGACACATTGTATATAAAACCCAAATGAGGGGAGGATGCTGCAGAGGGGTCGAACACAAGTTGATAGTGAATATTTGTTCAAACGAAATTAAACTAAAGTGTGTGTGTATGTGTATATATATATAATATATATATATATATATATATCGTAAAGAAACGACGCTTGTATAGGAGATATTCCGCGCAAGACGAGAGAGAGAGAACGGAACAAATGAAAAAATGAGGTAACCACCTGGGAATCGAACCCGGGATCTTCCGATTGCCGGTCAGACGCGATACCATTACACCATGGACCTCACTCTTCCAAATGCCGTTCTTTGCAGTTGAAGGTATATATATATATATATATATATATATATATATATATATATATATATATATAATATATATATACAGTATATATATACATATATACACAGTTTAATTTTTACAATTTTAATTTTTGATAACATTTATTAAACCACTGATATGAAATGAAAATGTTTATTGGCAGACTATAGTTCATATGACAAATATTATTAATACAATGACAGTTCATATACTAAGGATAGAAATATATACAGCCGATTAGAAATAATACAGTAATGGCGAAGTTAAGTGGAGCTACAGACCGACGTTTTCGTACAAAAATTCCATAGTTTAGAGCAGGGGTTCCCAAACTTCTGAGTTTGTCGACCCCTTGGTGAGCTTATAAAGTTATCATCGACCCCTAACCCAAATTCTCAATATTTAAAATAATTTTAAATGAAATGAAGTCAAGAAATATCAAAATATAATCAATATTTATTAATTATAGTTATACAATTACCATTATTAGTAATTAAGTGAAAATTATTAAGTGCTAAATACCATTACAAATAAATCTCTAATGAGATGGATGGGCCTGAATTCGCCTGATGGGCATTAACAAGGGCATGAACATTAGGCTGTAGGTTTGAGAGTTAAGCCTAGAACCCTAGAACTTTATAAACCCCCTATCGGCCCATAGATCTTTATCGACCCCCTGCACAATCTCATCGACCCCAGGGGGTCGATACTGACCACTTTAGAAACCCCTGGTTTAGAGGATAAACGGCAGGACTCATGGATAGCTTGGATAATCGGGTTGGTTGATTTTTTAATTCTTTGCATCAGACTGTATTGAGCAGGTCTTGTTACCTCCGGAAAGTTCGGGACATTGCGGGTAGCAAACATTTGTGAAGCTGAGCACCTCGGGGGTAATTTATTTAAGAGTCTAAAAGACCTGTTGTACAGCAAATTTGGGGTTCTGCCAGAACCTTTTAATAATTCACCCAGAGTTGCTGTCCGTAAATATTACTGCAGAAAGTAGAGAGAGAGTGTGTCTTTAGCTGCACTTGTACAGAACCGAAGGTTCCTTCCTTAGTCATATTCTCTTTGGCACAAAGGCTTCGAGATTGTTTTCTTATATCCAAGTCATCACTCAAGCGAGTTTGTAATAGTTTGACCCAAATACTTAAACTCTTGTACTTCCTCAATTACTTCACCTTTCATTTTAAACCTAATATCAGCTGGTTGCTTACAGCTTTTAGGACGAAATTGCATAACCTTTGTTTTGAAACATTAAAAAGAAAATATTTCTGCGAATACACTTCGCAGACTTTTAGTAGCCGATCTAGACCTTTACCAGTGGGACTTATTAACACCATGTCATCGGCATAAACTAAGTTATTTATCCTTGTGTTATCTATACAACATTCCACTGTTGCCTCATTAAGTGACGCAATTAATCCATCAATATACACATTAAACACCATAGGGGAGAGCAAGGAGCCTTGTCTCACCTCGCAAGAGGAGCCAAAACATTCGGATAGTACATTCCCCCACCTAACTAAAATATTGGTGGGAATACCAAAATTTCAATAAATTTAATATGTACACGGGAACCTTCCTGTCTTCTATTTTTTTAAAATAAAATATTGTGGTTCACTCTATCATATGCCTTACGTATATCTAGGAAACAGCTATAAATAGTTGAATTACTGTCAATGTATAAGGTTGTAACATATATTCTGCTCGATTTTTTAGTTAATTCAGAACAAAAACTAAATGACAATGACAAATTAATCAATACAATTCCCTTCTTTTTCTATAACCTCCTCCCACCTGTAGAAACGTTTTTTTATGCCACGTTCGAAGAAATCCCTTGGTTTCGCGTTAAAAAAAGCGATCACTTCGTTTTCGATAGCTTCCCTGGATTGCAACTTTTGTCCATCTAGGTGGTGTTGCAAATTTCTGAATAAATGGTAGTCTGAAGGTGCGATGTCAAGAGAATAAGGTGGATGAGGCATTTTTTCCCAACCAAATGCCTCCAATTGGGCAGTGGTGATTCGAGCAGTGTGAGGGCGCGCTTTATCCTGGTGGAACAGAACACCTCTGCGATTAATTAATGCAGGGCGTTTTTCTTGTAATGCCATCTTCAATCGTTGGAGTTGTTGGCAGTAGACTTCAGCTGTGATTGTTTGGTTATCTGGCAGAAGCTCAAAATGAATAATTCCTTGCAAATGCCACCAAACCCATAGCAAATTTTCTTTGGATGGGGTCCATTCCTTGGCTGAGGTTCAGGTTTTGTTTCACGGCTAAGTCACTGATGTCGACGCTTAATATTGTTAAAGAGGACCCATTTTTCATCCCCAGTCGATTCAAAAACGGTGCCTGCAGTTGCCGAGAATGTAGTGATGTGCAAATATCGATTCGATGTTGAAGATTCGCTCGTGACAAATCATGCGGAACCCATTTTCCAACCTTCACAACTTTTCTTAACAGCTTCAAATGACGATGAATGGTCATATGGCTAACGCCCAGTTGCGGGCCAAATTCTCTTACAGTTACAGTTGGGTTTTCCTCCACTGTTGCTTTCAGCAACTCTTCATCTCACTCATTTGGTCGTCCTGTTCGTTGATAATCTTTCAGACTGAAGTCTCCATTTCTGAACTTCTCAAACCATCTCCTGCACATTCATTCGCTAACATCATTATTTCCATGTCGAATATGCTCTTTCGTGGGCTCCATGTTTTTTCAATTACTGTAATATCATAGGGGTGGCGTTGTAACTGTATGAAAAACACCAGAGAAAATATTCATTAGCTTAATCCTACACTAGCCTAAGTCATTCTGTATCGTGATAAAACATGTGCGAACCTGTCGACGCGTGTATTTTGCAACATTTCTAAAACTATTTCACATTATCTTGAGGTTATTCTATTATCTATCGTCCGTTTTTCTAATCGAGCAGAATTTATGTTACAACCTGATATTTAGATATGGTTTCTTTAAGTGAATAGATACACAGGTCAGCTGAGTGGGACCATTTGAAACCAAGCTGATTAGATGATGTCCATAGGAAATCATTTAATCGGAGTAACAAGAGTTGTTCTAGTAGTTTCGAGAAGCAGGAAGCGACAGCAATAGGCCTGTAATTATTGCTGGACAGAATGTCTCCATACTTATTTCTGACCAGGGGCAAGATATATACCCTCACGAACTCTGATGGGATATAGCTATGAGGAAGCTGACACAGAACCAGTCTAACTCTTTATCAGTTCCTGAAGTAAAGAGGTAAAATAAAGTATTTTCCCTTGTCCCTCCCACAGTCGTTTCGCTGCAATCTATCTTAAGATTATTCCTACTTACGCTGTTAAGAATGTTATAGTATATATATATATATTAAATACAGAGTCGCCTTTTATCCGAGATGAGAACTCTCCTCTTCATCTCTCATTGAGATGAAATGGATAATTTTTTTATAAAAGGAAGGTGTTTCAGTGCACGGAGTTATAAAAGCTTTGTTCCAAGTTATATTATACCTTTTTATTAAGTTTGAGGTTTTTATGTTACTTTGTTATTATTTAGTTAATAAAATGCTTTTTTAAAATTTAATATTAACGTTCTGTACCCGTTTTATGTAGGTTTTAAAATTTCATTTCTCCTCGTTTAATTTCGTGACCTAGTTTTTTTGGGGGGATCGGGGTGCGTCGGTCGGGGGGATATAGCCAGCCAGGCTGCGTCGCAATGCTGGTTTTTGTTAAATTAGCGAGGTTAAGTAACGTTGGCTCTGTTCAGATGAAAAATGCACAAGCTTTATTAAGAAAATAATAAAAGTGATAGAGTTTTACAATTTTTAGATATTTTAGATATTTGATATGACATTAGTATATTCACAGTACCCTGATGTGAATATGCCGTTGGAAGCATGGAGGCTTTTTAGGCAAAATGAAAGGCACTTAGTTTATTTATTACAAAAAAGTGAAAGTGGCAAGTGATAGTGATAGTAATAGTGACAATAAAAGTAGTAGTAATAGCAAAAATAATAAAAAATACAATGTAAAGTTTACAAAATGTTAAATAATTATAAATTAAATGATTTATTATGTAATTAGTAGAAAATAAATGAAGCTTAATGAAAAATAAAAAGAACAAATTATGAAATTAAAAATGTTTAATGAAATTAGCGCATTTTAAATAGTTGATTATAAAACGGGATCTTCGTTACTATGATAAAATGGCAGGAGTGGACTTATACTCTACATCAGTAGGAGCGAATGAAGTGTTTTTTAGTGATTTGCGAAATACATTTGATGATGAAACCTGCCTGATATGTGTAGGAATTGCATTCCATACATCTGCTCCTTTGAAAGAGTGCATTTCTGCGGTTTCTAATGTATAGTTAGGTTTGTGTATAAAATCACTGAGCAGTCTGGTATTATAACAATTGTGTATTTGATGGGGGTGGTTGCTTTTTGAATAGGTGATGTACGTCGATTTTTATTAATAACTGAACATATTGACAGCAACATTGAATGTGTATAAGTTATTTAGTTTTGAAATATTTAGCTCTTTAAACATTGGGGAAGTGTGACTTTGTCTTTTATCATCATTCGAGAGAGTTCACAGACATTTTTTATGAATTACTTTCAAAGGATGTTTTATATATTTCTTTGAGCTACCCCATGCTGTAATGCAATATGATAAATGTGGATGGATGAAGGAATAATATAGAGTAAGGAGTGCGTTTAGAGGAAGGGTCTTTTTTAGTTTAAATAATATGAAGAGAAATCTTGATATTTTGGATTTGATATACAAGGTGTTTCAAACGTCTGGAATATAGGAAACATTTTTAATATGTACACACACACACACACACACATTATATATATATATATATATATATTATTATATATATATATTATATATATATATAATATATATATACACGGTGTCCATAAAGTCACGCATCATAGGAACATAAGTAATGTCTATTTATGTCTCTATCAGGCCAAATATGTTAAGGAACACCCAAAGAAACCTGCTTTTTCGTTTACAAACATGTTTTGGGATTGTTTTATTTATTTGTTCGAAATGATTCCCACCAAAGTAAATAAATAAACCAAATAAATTTATTTTCCTATGATGCGTGACTTCATGGACACCCTGTATATATTATTATTGAAAAATAAATATGATTCCAGACTTTTGAAACACCCTACATTGTACATGACTTTTGAAATTTAATTTTTCGTCTAAATTAATGCCAAGTAATTAATTAACCTCCCAATTTTTATTTAACAGTTTGTATTAGCGTTTTGTGGGTGGTAATCATACAAGATGATTTTGTCAGGTTCAATAAAAATTTATTAGCACACATCCATTTATGCACATTTTCTAATTGCCTGTTCGTTTCCTTTATCAGAAAGTCTGAGTTATGATGGGAAGAAGTAAGTATAGTATCATCTGCGTATCGCACGCAATTTAACGTGGTTTGAGAGATGAAAATCGTTGACGTACATTAGAAATAGTAATGGGCCAAGAATAAATCCTTGAGAGACTCCACTAGTTAGCATCGCCTTGTCGGATGTAGCGACCCGTAGATGTATCGGGTCCCATGTAAAGCTGTATAGGTTCCCTCGTCATAAGACCTTATATATATATATATATGTTACGGAGTAAACTGAACAACCACACTCATTGTATTATTATTAGATTTAAAGAGAGATTTAAGGAACATGAAATATGTTATAACGCATATTCATTAATAACCAAACCTTAACACGTTTTAGCATTTCACTTTGGATTTCACACTTAATTCACATTTAACCTATTTAATCTTAATCTCTATAAAACTATTATATTATATAATATATATATATATATATATATATATATATATATATATATATACTGTATATATAACAACATTTTGAAGTATTATATAACTAATTATAATGTAAACCGTAATGAACTTTCTTTAAATTAACTACTATGAAGCCAGTTTTTCCACGACTATTCCCTAACCTATGAATTTCATGTGACAAACAGGACAAACATCATGCGCAAACAGAGCAATAACGGCATGTGTACAGTATACAGTATACTGGGTGATTTTCTTAAACATTTGACACTTTAAAAGGTGTGTATTTGTTTTGCTAACTGAAATAAAAGTATGAAATTTTTACTGTACCTTCTCTACACATGGGAGAATTAGTCCCCTATAGCAAAACATGCTCTTTGTCATGTTCTTTCAGCTCACGATACTAACACGATATTTTCCTATGGTTTATGATGAAGGAATATCATGGGTCACCAACATCACCAGATCTAAACTCTGACTTTTATCTGCGGAATTACTTAAAATATAGTGTTTAAACAGAATCCACACATAGTATATTTAAAAAAAAAAAGTGCAGGCGTTCGCCTTTGGCTCCTCCTTCCTGCATATAAAAAAAAAATTGAAAGAATCGACTGAACAAGAAATTTCTCAGATTTGAACAGATACTTTGTCCAGAGTACTACAAAATTTTGTTATTCTTGTGCAGTGTGTTAATGAGCAGAGAGAACATTACATAAAACATGTTTTGCAATAGGGATTGATTCCTTGTGTGTAGAAAAGGTACAGTAAAAATCCCATGCTCTTATTTTAGTTAATATAAATATACAAACATTTTAAAGTGTCAGGTGTTTAAAGAAAATCACATACTTTATATATATATATATATATATATATATATATATATATATATCCTTGGTTAGCTTCCGCCCGAATTGTTCATTCTGACGAAGGTCAAGCTTTTCACTCCACCTAAGACCTACAGTTTAACGTAGAATCCGAACCACGCCCCATCAGCAGTACAGAGTCTTAACCACTAGGCCACCTAGGGTACCCATTTATCTACCAACCACTTTCTTTATTGTGTGGAAGGATGAACAGCTGGGTTTTGCTGCGCGCCGGCTGCCGTCGGGTCTCGAACCCGGGGCCGATGGATTCGTAGTCAACGACGATAACGACGACTACACCACCGAGGCGCATATATATATATTATAATATATATATATATATATATATATATATATATATAGCTGAATACATAAAAGGCATTTGACTAATTTTTCTTTTTCCGTGTGGGATTGCATTTTATATATATTATATATATATATATATATATATATATATAATGCAAACCACAAGGAAAAAAATGATTCAAATGCCTTTTATGTATTCAGCAATACACCTCGTCAGGGAATACACCTCGCCTTTCCCTGACGAGGTATATTGCTGAATACACGAAAGGCCTTGTAGTTTTTCTTTTTCCTTGTGGGTTTGCATCACATTCATTCATTTCACGCGTTTGTTTAAGTGTGAAATTCATCCCATATACATACTGTATATATAGGGTGGGTCAATAGAATGTTACCACTTTTCTGTCAGCGTTCAGAGAGACAACAAACACTAACGTTTCATTGACCCACTCTGTATAATCCTAAATGGCATGTATCAAATTTCCAATCATTCCTGAAATATAAACACGTCTTTTTCCTTTGAGGGATTGTTTAAAATGAGAGAGAACAGATTGAGTGCATGACCTTTAAACACCTCAAAGGTATTTACAAAAAAGTCTAGACAGTCGCGATTAGGTTTTAATTGATGGTTTTTAGGAGTATGATACCTCTAATTTACTCTGTTTTAGAGCAACACGCCCGCGTGTTTTACGTCACGCGTGCATAGATCGTTTTGTCATGCAAAATCGAAATATGGTTTTCACACAGTGTAAATAAAAGTAATTCATCAGTGCTTATAATACATTCTTTACTTACATAAATAATATATAATTGGACAGACGTACGCAAAGGAACCGGAATTTGTATAATAATGCTATAAATCTAGATGAGTTTGATAATGTCTGGCAGTAGTCCAATTAGGAACAGACCAATTTCTTGTATAGAAAACATCTCAACTGATGATGACTGTTTTGAAAGCTTTTGTGAATTAAAGAAATGAAATAGAAATGTATGCTCCAGTTATTAGGTCATAAACATCCGGCTTAAAACTTTTAAACAAAAGAATTTTAACAATTATTTATTCCGGGGTTTTCCTTTCTTTTTTTTTATATATAATTTGGTCAGTGTTTATAGCGTGGATGTCAGTAGAAAAATCGTATAATTATAAATATTATGTTGAAAACATCTTTAAGGGAAATAAATAAATTGCTCTAGTCAAATATTCAATTACTATCACGCAGCATATCTGGTGCACTGTTTATATGAAATGCGAGATATAGTCTTTTGTATAGGGCAAATCTTATAAAAATTTATGGCATGATAGGGTTATCAGGAAAAAGGAAAAAATATATATACACGAGGGTAATTCAATAAGTATCCGCACTTTTTATTTTCACATCTGATAGATTATAAACACATCACTTCTCAACATAGTCCAGCGATCTACAAGCTTCCTAATGCCATCACAAAAGAATGTTTTTGGCTGTATGCGCAGCCAGTCATGCACATTGCACAGCCTCCTTCAGGTCATCATCGCCGTGGAATCGCTGACCTCTCAAAGCGTCTTTTAGTGGTTCAAACAGGTAAAAATCCGAAGGTGTCACGTCTGGACTGTAGGCTGGATGGTCGAGAACTTCAAATTTAAGTTCGTGAAGGCATTTCCTAGCCTATGCAGCGGTATGAGGGTGCGCATTGTCGTGTAACAAATAACACCTTCCGACAATCTCCCTCTCCGTTTTGTGCGAATTGCTTGCTTTAACTCATTCCGAAGCCATGTCAGAATACGATGCACTTGTTACTGTAGTTCCACGCTCTAGATAATGTTCAAGGATAGGGCCTCGTGTATCCCAAAACAGTGTTAGCATAACTTTACCTGCTGACGGCTGCGCTTTGAACTTCCTTGCAACGGGAGATGTTGGATGCTTCCATTGCATGCTCTGTCGTTTGCTTTCTGGTTCATAGTGATGGATCCAGGTTTCATCTCCAGTGATAATGCGCTCCAAAAAGTTTTCACCTTCATTATGATACCGCGTCAAAAGACGAGAGCAGACGTCCATACCTGGATCCATCACTTTGAACCAGAAAGCAAACGACAGAGAATGCAATGGAAGCATCCAACATCTCCCGTTGCAAGGAAGTTCAAAGCGCAGCCGTCAGCAGGTAAAGTTATGCTAACACTGTTTTGGGATACACGAGGCCCTATCCTTGAACATTATCTAGAGCGTGAAACTACAGTAACAAGTCCATCGTATTCTGACATGGCTTCGGAATGAGTTAAAGCAAGCAATTCGCACAAAACGGAGAGGGAGATTGTCGGAAGGTGTTATTCTGTTACACGACAATGCGCGCCCTCATACCGCTGCACAGACTAGAAAATGCCTTCACGAACTTAAATGTGAAGTTCTCGACCATCCAGCCTACAGTCCAGACGTGACACCTTCAGATTTTTACCTGTTTGAACCACTAAAAGACGCTTTGAGAGGTCAGCGATTCCAAGGCGATGATGACCTGAAGGAGGCGGTGCATGACTGGCTACGCACACAGCCAAAAACATTCTTTTGTAATGACATTAGGAAGCTTGTAGATCGCTGGACTAAGTGTATTGAGAAACAGGGAGACTATGTTGAGAAGTGGTGTGTTTATAATCTATCATGTGAAAATAAAAAGTGCGGATACTTATTGAATTACCCTCGTGTGTGTGTGTGTATATATATTATATATATATATATATATATATATATATATAAAGGTTGAGCATGTACAGTCGACTCAGAAAAACCTTTTGTAAAACCAACTGCACACAGTTGGAAAATACTACAAGCAAGTTAATTTATTAATCTTCCTACATATAGAAACGTTCTTTGTATCCGTGAAGTTAAAAATGTGTTTTTAAGGGCTGCAAAATAAAGACCTATTTACATCAGAGATTTGTAAGAAATAAGAACGCAGGAATGCAAACTATATTCTTCCTTTACTGATTTACTGTTCCAACGTCTTGAAAATTTCTAATTTCATCATCGGGAATCTGAATTGAAAAAACATTAAAAAAAAATGTTTAAATGTTTAATTTAACTTTAGTATATTTTTTATTATCTTTAACATTTTTTATTTTTTGATGCTTTTAATTCACATATTTATAATGATGGAAGTAGAAATTTTCGAGATATTCAAACAATAAATCTATAAAGCAAAACCATAGTTTTCATTGCCACGTTGACTTTCTTATTTGTTATGAAACTTCGTTTCCTGAAAAGTGAATCTATCAATTCCATTACAGATTTAATTTATGTTCACGCAACAGACGTCACACTCACGAAACAACGCGAGCAAAGTCGCTCTTCTAAAGTTGATGAGAACTTTAAACCGGACTAACGTCATCTGATCGACATGACGGTTAATCGAAAAGTTACTTCATTAAATTAAATAAGTTTGGTTAGGTTAGTTTGTTAGATTTTAGAGTATAGATAGAATGTCCGTCGACCAAATGGGTATAGGTCCTTTTTTAACCAACTCTGCATGAAAATGGCTTATTGAAAAGAAGATATCACATTACGAATGCCTCGTATTTAAATACAGACCCTTCTCAGTATCAAGGTCAGTATAATAACTGAAAAAGAGAACTAAATAAGGAAAATCGGAGCTATATATAAGACGAAATAAGACCAACAAAGTTTATGAGGACGTAAGAGAGAGAAAGTCTGAAGGACAAATGATGAAATATAGAACGTAATAAGTCCTCGAAAAAATAAATTACTATGAAGAAGTTCTAAAAATACCAAAATTCAATTAAAGTCAATTGCCCCCCTTTTTTAATTTAATGTAAGAGGTTAAATCGATCTTGTTTTACTCAAAATAATTTAATAATTCTTAATAAAGTTTTTTATCATATATATATATATATATATATATATATATATATGTATAGAAACGACGTAAGTATAGAGGAGCGTTCTGCACACGCGGAAGAGAAATAACGAACAAATGAAAAATGAGGTGAACCGCCCGGGAATCGAACCAGGGCCTTCCGATTACCGGTCGGATGCGCTACCATTACACCACGGACCTCGATCAGTCATAAGTCGAAATTCTCCTACATAGGGCAGAAACCAATGCCCTGAGAGGGCACCCTCGCAAATCGTGAATATGTACATTTAACTGCAATGACCACGCAGAGGGTGCCCTCTCAGGGCATTGGTTTCTGCCCTATGTAGGAGAATTTCGACTTATGACTGATCGAGGTCCGTGGTGTAATGGTAGCGCATCCGACCGGTAATCGGAAGGCCCTGGGTTCGATTCCCGGCGGTTCACCTCATTTTTCATTTGTTCGTTTTTCTCTTCCGCGTGTGCAGAACGCTCCTCTATACTTACGTCGTTTCTATACATTAATATACTGCGTGGTCATTGCAGTTAAATGTGTATATATATATATATATATATATATATTATATATATAAACTCAGAATGGTCCCCTGAGAAACTTATGTTAAACACAGACCGTGCATGGAACAAGGAACTCTTCTGGGAAAATTAAATCCACTATAGTCCGAATAAGTAATGGTAAATGACAAATACCATAGTTTTTCTTTTCATGATGCTAGCCCGACGTGGGCAACGGGTCTCTCGCATCATGAAAAGAAAAACTATGGTATTTGTCATTTACCATTACTTATTCGGACTATAGTGGATTTAATTTTCCAAGAAGAGTTCCTTGTTCCATGCACGGTCTGTGTTTAACATATATATATATATATACACACATTTCAACTGCAAACACGCAATATAATAACGTAAAGAACAACGCTTGTATAGGAGAATATTCCGCGCAAGATGAGGAGGAGAACGAACAAATGAAAAAATGAGGTAACCACCCGGGAATCGAACCCGGATCTTCCGATTGCCGGTCAGATATGATAACCATTACACCATGGGCCTCACTCGATCAGAAGTCGTAATTCTCCTACATACGCGCAGAAACCAATGGTTATCATATCTGATCGGCAATCGGAAGATCCCGGGTTCGATTCCCGGGTGGTTACCTCATTTTTTCATTTGTTTGTTCTCCCTCCTCATCTTGCGCGGAATATTCTCCTATACAAGCGTCGTTCTTTACGTTATATATATATATATATATACATATATATATATATATATATATATACACAGGGTGATTCCTAACTTTCATAAATCGCGGGGTGTATTCTAGAGACAAAAGTTAAGAAAAAACCATATAAACATAGGTCGAGAAATCTGTAGGTTTCGAGCTATATATAGCACGCGACAGAAAACAAACTCCTAAAGATTTTTACATTTTATGCAAATACCCAATGTGATATATTTGCTTCATTAAAGTAAATGTTCAAAATTCGTTCCTACTTCTTGAAAGAATGCACGGCACAGCACATCACAAAATAGGATAGAGGAGGGAGAGTTAAAGGGGAAAAATGAGTATGACCAAGTGAGAGAATGGTGGTTAACGGTAGTTTACGGTGAGTGGAGTAGGGTAGGTAGAGAAACGGGGGAGTGGGTGGTGGGGTGGGCGACTTAAGCCGGCGAATACTTCCACTTCATTTTCGAACATTTACTTTAATGAAGCAAATGTATCACACTGTATATTTGCATAAAATGTAAAAAACCTTTAGGAGTTTCTTTACGGGTTTCTCGACCTATGTTTATATGGTCTTTTTTCTTTACTTTTGTCTCAAGAATACACCCTGCGACTTATGAAACACATTTATGAATCACCCTATATATACCTACATCCTCAAGTAGCACCAATAGTGAGCCACCTTTTTTACCAGTTACGTCAAACTTTGTAAATAAGTCGGATTTTCTTGTACGACCTACTTTTTTGAGGTTAGACTACGCAGTCACGTTAAGTTAGGTTTGGTCAACTCGGGTTAACGTAACCTTGCCAAAAACAAATGTGTGTGTGTGTAAAGTCTGAGAAAGCATAAAGGATGACTTATTTGACAGAATTTTTAATTAAAATTAGTAATGCACCGATTCCAGAATTTAACCAATGCCGATTCTTTGCCTAGATTTAAAAAAAAAAACAATTCCCTTCATAAATTTTACTAATCCAATGTGAAAACTTTCAATTTTCATATATTCACATCTCAAATTTGTTTAAAATGCTTTCCTTTAGCTCACTCCACAATATACAGTACCAGAATTTGTTACTCTTGTATCGTAGCTAAAATGATGTTAATTAGTTTTATTACTCAGTAAAATGATAGAATAATTTTATTTTAGTTTCATAAATTGAATACCAATATGCAAACTGGTTTTCCTGAAGCTGAACGTATTTTCTCTTTTCAACAATGTAAACAACAAAATTTTTCATTCAAATTTCAAAGCCCTGATGTCCTATCAGTCAGGGGTTCCCAAATTGTGTTCCACGGAACACTTCTCACGGTATACAAGTGTTCCGCGGAACACCAATTTGGGAACCCCTGTTCAGACCTATCTGAATAAAAAATGCATACACAATTTGGGTTTATAAAATTATTAAAATGCTTAAAATAAACAAAAAGATAGTTTAATATAAAAATTATAAAGTACAATTTAATATAGAATTATTATTAATAAAGTGTAGGAGATTACAATAGTTGACTTGTATTTTTTTTTTTTTTTTTTAATAATGATAATGTCTAATAAGAATTTAATAGTGTTTCGTTTAGAAGAATTTAAATGTTTTCTTTAATAAAGATAATAATGTTTAATAAGAAATTTAATAATGTTTTGTACGTAAATAAGAATTTAATTTTTGTATGAAATTAAGAATATAAAATACTAGTTGGCAACACCTGAAATGTGCCGAGAGAAGGAAAGATGCTTAATGGCAGTCCTCGGATGAGGTTGTGTGTTCCAGTTGGTGGTTTTTGTGATTAATATGTTATTGTAATTCTAAAATCTGTAATATTGTCTCTCTCTCTCCGATAAAATGTTAATGGTAACTCGGCACTCGTGATCCCCCGTTTGTTCAAATGTTTCGGCATAAGTAAAAAGTCGGTAAACAGTGATAATTGTGCGTAATTAATCCCCCTCTCCTCGCAGTGTTCAAATTCTAATGGCGCCCACCTGCTCAAGCGGTCTGTCCGCACTCCGCACGCGTTTATAAGACAGGAAAATCGAGATTAAAGAGCGAGAATAGAAGAAAGATCGATAATTAAAAAGGAAACTAATGAAAAGAAAGCGTAAAAGTAGAAGTAAAGTTGTTTTAAAAATCATTACATTCATATATAGATTTTAGCTATTTAGAGAAAATGTAAATTTATGGGTAACGTAACTTATTAAGCTTTGCCTTTTTCGTGAATGTAAAATATATTTTACAATTACATTTTGAAATAAGTGCTTTTTTGTATGTTCAGTTTTCTCTAAATAGAGATTTTGTTTTCTAATGAAAATTTTAAAATTTCAAAGAATCAGTAAGAGGGATCGACTAAATTTGACCGATGCCGATGTCTACAAAAATGGGCAATTACGCCGATGCCGATTAATCGGTATACCACTAATTAAAATCCTAACGCGGGTGAAATTCGAAAAAATAATTACTGTACATGGTAAAAAACGCTTTCTCAATTTTCTTACAGACCTCCACCCCATTCTTTAACACAAGCAAAAGAGAGAAAAAATTTGAAAATCTAAAATATATAACCTGATCGACCTACTGTATAAAAATTGGTCACCGACGAAAATGTACACAAATGTTCGACTAACTTGAGGATTTAAGACACTCGTGTGTGTGTGTGTGTATATATATATATATATATATATATATAGTGGCAGAGACGTTTTCAGTTTAGCGATGTTCCATCATCAACAAACACGACCAAGATGAAGTCACAGTGCGGGACTGCTTCAGGAATCCTTTCTGCCTTGCTTCACACCAACTTCGTTACAAAGACTTCTCATCGAACCTCGACTCTCCGAAGAATTAGTGACACGAGAGCTACCACCATCTGAACACCTTTAGTGCAGGCCCCATTTAGGCCTGGTGTCATTCACCTAACTTTATATAAAGACTAATTATCTCGCGCGTTATTAATATCAAGTCATTATTATATTGAAGTCATTATTCAAGTGTACACGTTATTTCGACCGTAAACAACCAACTTACATTTTGCATTATTTATAAATCATTTATTTTGTTCAATAAAGGAAGAGCACTTGAGGGGTCGCGCGTCTTAAGGTACCTAAGCGCCACCACAGGCGCGAAAACGTGTTTTTGATGGATATCACTATTTTCACCTTTCCTCTATCGCGTGGTTTGGGTTATAATGACCTTACGACACTAGAAGTATGGTTGAAAACCTTATGAAGCGAACTACTTTTTTCACCTCTACCGCCAACCAAAAGTTCACCCAAAGTTCGGCATAATAAGAAATTTAAAAAAAAATATATATATATATATAAAATCTAAAATATGAAAATCTATTCCAAAAACTCATCGTCTTCATTAGCATACTTAGAACTCTAATTTAGCCAAAAATGAACGTTCTAACTCAATTAATAACAGAGATACTATTGCGAGAATATTGCTGAACTTTGGAGGCGATTTCTGGCGCATTTTAATTTTGGCGCTTAGGTACCTTAAGACGCGGGACCCCTCACATATTCTATCACTCAACCGAATTAATAACAATTTGATCTGCAAAAATCTTGTGACCTCCAGCCTCATTATTAATAATCAATTAACCATTATCATCATTATAATTATAGCGCCAACATTTACGCCATAAAATGGTAAAAAAATGTGTGTATATATATATATATATATATATATATAAACTGCAAACAACACAGTATAATTAATGTAATCTGACCGGCAATCGGAAGATCCCGGGTTCGATTCCCGGGTGGTCACCATTTTTTCGTTCTCCCTCCTCATCTTGTGCGGAACGTTCTTCTATACAAGCGCCGTTCTTTACATTAATTATACTGTGTGTTGTTTGCAGTTAAAATGTATATATGTGCGGCATGCGGGAGGTGCCCCCTCAGGGCATTGGTTTCTGCTCGTATGTAGGAGAATTACGACTTCTGATCAATCGAGGCCCATGGTGTAGTGGATAGCATATCTGACCGGCAATCGGAAGATCCCGGGTTCGATTCTCGGGTGGTTACCTCATTTTTCATTTGTTCGTTCTCCCTCCTCATCTTGTGCGGAACGTTCTTCTATACAAGCGTCGTTCTTTACATTATATATATATATATATATATATATATATATATAATATATATATATTTGTATTCAGAAGTACACCTTGTCAGGGAATGCATGAAAGCCCTTGGAATCATTTTTACTTTTCCCTGTGGGTTTGCATCATTCATTCATTTCATGTGTTTAATTGTGCAATTCATCATATATATGTAAAAATAATTTCCTAAGAAGCATAGGTTGGAAAACTATTTCTATACTTCATTATAATTTTGGAATATACAAGATGTAAGTTATAGTAACTAATTTAGAGCAAACCATTCTCTGAACACATTTACAATACTCTTTTATCTAATTTAAAAAGGAAGAGAACATTACTATCTATAGCAATTGCCATCTCTTCGTCAAATGTTGCTAGATTCACCAGATTTTGAAACTAAAACAGTGTAATTCGTTGTTCATCATCGTAAGTAGTTGGTGTGTAATTTGGTGGGTACTGTTGGCATCTGATATTAAATGTAACTTATTCCAAGTCGACCACGTTACTATGAGGGTTACTTCTTGAATTTTTATGAGAAGTTGTAATGCCCCCGTTTAAAGCAAAACCATCGTGTATAATACGTTTCTAAAGTCCATTACAAAAAACTTTAAAAAAAAAGAAAAAGTGCATGGATCTCGTCCTTAAATCAAACTATTGAATGGTCACTTTGAATGTCTCTGTTTATCAATACAGAATTATACAGGGTTAGCTTTTCCTCTATTTATTTTACTTCTCTGACTTTTCTATTTTTAAGTAATGGTATAATTGAACTACATTTTCATATGAATTTTTACTAACGAATAAATATAAACAGTTCAAAAAAATGGACTAATGACGATTCGTCAAGTTATTCTATCGATAAGTTTCTTGACTTCGATTCACTTAGATTATGTTGGGTTAGTATAAGTAAAGTTAGGCTTGGCTTGGCTTGGTTAGGTCAGATCGGGTTATGTTATTAGAGTGTCAATAAATTTTCTCATCAACGAAATGTGTTCGTCCGAATTTGGAGTAAATTCAAGTGGGTAAAAATGATTAGCTGAAGTGAACTACTGTATCTGTTAGACATGCAGCTCACACCGGACCTACAGATATTTCATCGACGGGATAACCTATCAGCATTAATAAACTAACTTAGCCTATGCCAGCCTAACCTTTACCTAATGTAATCTAATCCTTAAAAGAATTGTCGAGAAAGTGTCGTTAGCTAGTTCATATTTTGCATTTAGCTGTTCATGATTTTTTTTAAAAACGAAAAGTCAATATACAATACCAGTTTATGCAAAACTTGGTACTTGTAGGTTAAATCCCCCCCACCAATTTTGACATAATATTTTCGTTAAAACTAACGAAAATATCACGACTTAACCTAACCAATTACACTGGTATGCATCAATTTTGCTGTCAGGGGTTTTGTAAGTGATTCTTATAGTGTTTTTCCTGCTGATTTCGAATCTGCAATCCGTTTTTCTCAATCAGCTCAGGTTATCCGGCTATGGCCTCATAAGTAAAATAGAATTTTTCGTGATTTTGTCAAAGCGGAATTGGAACAGTAACATCTATCATCACTTGTTTCACTTGTATAATATCTTTTTTTACTTTTCAGGCATATAGATAAAATATTTCGTAATGAATAGAGCGTGTAAAAATGATCCCAATAGATTCTGCTACATATGTGGGACGGTTACCATGCAAATAACCAGTCCCAAATCACTAAATTGTGAAGACAATGTATAGAGCATACTTTGGAATTAAGCTAGGGGACCAGGACAAAAATTTCGCCCCTCATATGTGCTGCAAGACGTGCATTGAAAATTTGAGAAGATGGAGCAAAGGCAGAGCGAAATCTTTGCCTTTTGGAATTCCCATGATTTGGAGAGAAGGAAAGGATCACGTGACAGATTGCTATTTCGTATGACACAAACCTCCAAGGTGGGCTTATAAATTTATTTTTCTTAAATATTTTGAAATCCTCGTATGAAACTTGACATAATATTCACCATAATGTAATATTCACCATATATAGCATAATATTCACCATAATGGTAATCATACATTTACATATACATATTGTTACAAGTTACATTTACAATGATGTATATTTTCTTTCTTTTTCATTCATATTGTCCCCGAAGGGACAATATGAATGAAAAAGAAAGAAAATATCAGACTCCATCGACCTATTTCATATCTTACAGACCGCAGCCTTCCCTCACGAGCCGCCACTGTCTGAATGCTTCTTCTATTTCATATGCAAGTTTTATTATATCCATGTTTCTGTGTTTCTATTTTCAGGAGTTAACAAGAAGAATAAACACATTGTTGTATACCCTGAATTCCTTCTGCTATGAGACCTGTACCCCATGGTCCTGGAATTCCAATACCCGACCCACCTCAAACCCTGGACTTCGATGATTCTGATGATGAATCAATGACCAATGCCAATGACCAGTCCCAGTCGTATATACCTCAAATACCGCTTGTCAAATGAGCCGAGGCCTCTCAACCAGGCCAACTTAATGATCTTACCAGGGATTTAGGACTTTCCAAATTAGCTGCCGAGATCTTGGGCTCACGACTTCGAGAGGACAACTTGCTGGCTCCGGGAACAACATTCTCCTGGTATAGGAAACGAGAGGAAGAATTCCGCAAGTTTTTTGCAGTGCACGAAAATACCTCTTCCTTAGTGTACTGCTGCAATGTTCAGGGGCTAATCGAATCCTTGGGCCTGCCATATAACGCATCAGAATGGAGCTATTTATAGACTCGTCTAAACGAAGTTTGAAAGCAGTACTTCTCAACATTGGGAATAGGGTTGCATCAGTCCCCTGTACACATTCCGTACAACTTACTGAGAGCTATACGATAACATGAAATTTTACTGGATGCTCTCGTATACGACCAACATAACTGGAGGATCTGTGGAGATTTGAAGGTAATACTAATATCATAAGTAAACTATTGCTATTGACTATGTTGTTTTTACAAAGGTTATTTGAGAGCGTATAAGAACACTTAACTTCCCCACAGAAGTGATACAGTCCAATGCATAGATTTTTTTATCTGATAGAACAAATTCTCTAAATTTCTTTAAATATTTTCATTTTTTTTCAGATTGTGGTATTTGTATTGGGAATGCAAGGGGGTACACGAAATACCCTGTTTCCTCTGCAAATGGGATAGCCAGCGGATGAGAAGCACTATGCACAGCGTGAATGGGCATCCAGAGAGAATTTTGAACCTGGGTCGCATAATGTCGTTTCAGTGCCCCTTGTACCACCAACAAAAATTTTGCTCCCACCACTTCATATTAAGCTGGGCTTGATGAAAAATTTCATCAAATCAATGAATAAGGAGGGTTCAGCATTCCGATATCTCGAGTAATTTCCTCATATATGATGCTAAACTAAATGCTGGGGTTTTTGATGGTCCTCAAATTCGAACTTTGATCAAGGATACTCAGTTCGAAAACGCAATGACTCCAACTGAGAAGAATGCATGGCAGGCATTCAAATCAGTTGTCACTGATTTTCTTGGCAAGCGTAGAAGTCCAGAATACGAGTCCGTTGTCGAAAACTTGATGGAAGCTTTCAAAGCTCATGGGTCGCGCATGTCCATAAAATGCACTTTTTTGTGTCCCACTTGGACTATTTTCCTGAAAATTGCGGGGATTATAGTGAGGAACAGGGTGAACGATTTCACCAAGATATCAAAATAATGGAAGAGAGGTACCAGGGAAACTGGATATCAATATGCTGGCGGACTATTGCTGGTGTTTGAAGCGAGACGTGCCCGAAGAAAAACACAGACGGAAGCAAAAAAAACTTCATTCCTTCCTCAATAAACTCTTTTCCATATTCATTGTATGAATAAAAGTATTTATTCACACAATGTTTTCATTTTTCACGAGTGTTCTTATAATATTACTCGTATCTACAGTGTTTAAGCTAAAAAAATCAATAAATTTGGGGATAAAATTGGACTTATAATAAATGGCCAATAGAGAAAAACCTGACCGATTGAGGAAAACCAATGTCATTTTCGAATTCAGCATGGTCGAATTATATAATGAGTTGAAAAAACCCTCACAGCAGACAAAAAAATTTAATATGCATACCAGTGTTATCAAGGGCGTACAGTTGATCTATTAGTAAATAATAAATACTATTCCAGAACAAACAATGTTATAATTAATAATAATAGATCAAATGTACGCCCTTGATAATAAGTTGATGTGGAGCCTCGATGGAGGTTTCTATAATTAATGATGCATACAGGATTGCCATTAAAAGTCAAGTGAAAGAATTGGCGAAAGCTGGTACTGGAATATACGAGTATTTCAATTAATGATAATTGCAATGAATGTCTTTGTTGCAAGAAGTTTTGAACCGCCATTTAAAACAAACTTTCTTTAAAAAAAAGTCAAAAATAAAAACCCTGCTTTAGGGGTAAGTTTAAACTGGTTTAATTTTTCTCGGCGAAAACATTTTCATAATTACAATTCAAAATATTATAGTACTAGTGATTTAAGAGAGTATTTTTCTATGTATCTGATTAGCTGTAAAAGCAAACAACTTTCATTGTTGTAGTTTTGTTTCAAAGAAACTTGCTTTGCCTGCAATGGAGCAAAATGATTGTAAAGTTTTGTTGAAATGCATTAGAAATGGCAAAATGGTTGCTTCGTTTTATAAAAGAAAGAGGTACTCTATCTATCTCTATCTATCTATCTATCTCTATCTTCTATCTATCTATTTATCTCTCTATCTATCTATCTATCTATCTATTTATCTCTCTATCTATTTATCTCTCTATCTATTTATCTCTCTATCTATCTCTCTCGTGACGGCCCTTCCCCGGTCAACCCCAGAAGTTACTGACTGGTTCATTATTATTTCTGTTCCGCACGATTACATCGTTCGTGGCTGGGTGCTGACGACAGTAATGCACGACAATAATTGCATTAATTTAGTTTTCGCGTTTTACGTTCAAACTTCAACTTTACCTAAGTAGGCTAACATTGTTTTGTCGGTAATCTGTTTTTGAGCGAAATAAACTGCTTTAATTGTATGAAATTAACATACGTAAAATGTAATTGTTTGAAATGTAAAATACTAGTTGACTTCATGGAGAGAGATTTGAAAATGCTCTGAGGCCGGAGGCAGAGGCAGTCTCGTAACTGGATATTTAGGGGAAGGTTGTTGTGGTGTTAAAATTGTAATTTTGATTTAAAGTTAACTAGAAGCTCTCTCAAAGATAGTGTTAAATTATGAATTTACTCTCTCTTTCTTCCATCATGTTTATTGCCTTTACTAAAATAATCCAGCAAATAGTGAAAATTTAGGCATTCGAAGTCCTCCTCCCTTTTTGTTCAAAGATTTAACTGCCCTGCAGCCTGTATTTTGAGTTTTATGGTGGCCACGCTACCTCGTATAAAGTTTAGAAAAGGAGTGTAAAATAAGTAATAAGAATGAAAATAACGCAGATAACGTAAAATTAAAGAAAAGCAAATAAAAATTAAAGGCGTTTCACGACAATTTATTGTTCTACTTTCCAAATTTTCATTTAATTGTTGTTATAAATACTATTAAGTTTTTATACTTTTTAATCTTATGCTTTACACAGGTTAAATTAAATTACATTACATTTACGTTATACAATTAATAAATGAGGATAAACCTTAATTGGAAATAAAGTAGGCCTAAATAAATGGGATAGGCCTCGCGCGTGACATGAAGAAAAGCCTAAATAAAATAATAAAAAGTTTCCCCTACAAAGGCCTTAGGGAAGAACTGAATTGAATTTACGGTCTCAAGTTCATCTTAAAAGTGGACCCCATTTTCCACTGGCGCGAGTGAAGTATTAAAATGAAAATGACATGGGAGGGAAAAATGCGATCTTCTGATGGACTGCGTACGGCCAACTCTCTATGACAGAGCTTTCCAAACTGGTGTGTCGCGACACATTAGCGTTTTTTGTATTTTGAAAATTTTGATTTTTCTATCAACAAAATCGGCTACAAGATAAACCACCTACTGAAAAATTATCTCATATTTGATAACAAAAATTAATTAATGTGTCGTGAAAATTGTTATGCTTAAATAGTTTGTCGCCAACGTTAAAAGTTTGGAAAGCTCTGCTCTATGACAAACTTTTCTCCACTGATTGAATGAATCTCCATTTGCGCTGCGCTCTCTTTTTCCCTTCTGCACTTCAGATTTTCATCTTGTAATGGAGAAAATCTTTCTCCCATCTTTCTTATAAACATGGGACTTAGAGACAATTTACACTATTTTAGGAGTTTTACAAATTCCTATCTGTTTTACATTATTTAATTAACTTACTTGACCTATTTGACAGTAGGTTGAATACGGTTTGTGTTATATTATATTATAACTAT
This sequence comes from Bathynomus jamesi, assembly GCA_023014485.1. Classification (NCBI taxonomy): domain Eukaryota; kingdom Metazoa; phylum Arthropoda; class Malacostraca; order Isopoda; family Cirolanidae; genus Bathynomus; species Bathynomus jamesi. Next base: position 128,423 of record JAJOZX010000916.1, read on the forward strand.
GGTGTTCATTATAACTATGGTGTTTGTGTTTATTATATTAAATATTATAACTAAATTTATTTAAATTTTATTTGTATTATAGTATACAAAAAAATTAAATATGTATTCTCAAAATAAACGTTATCATTTACTGTCCACCTACATTTGGTTCACCCTATATACAGGGTGTACATAAGTCAGGATCTATTTTTGTGAAATATTATTTTTTCTATTTTTCTTTTCAGAAGCCCTTAGAATGAATACGAAGAGCGTGTGGCAATAGTAATTTGGCGAATCGAGGGAAAGAAATACAATGACATCAGAGAGAAGTTTATAAGATTTCATAAGCTGGGGCCAATAGACAAGACAATACGAAAATTGGTGAACAAATTTAAACGAACGGGATCTGTAAATGATGAAGCAAGATCAGGACGACCGTGTATGTCAGATCTTACCGTGAATGCAGTACGCGGAATTATCACTGAGGAGCCACGTACGTCCGTTCGTGCTGCATCACACAGACTCGGCCTCCCGACGTCATCTGTGCACAAAATTCTGAAAGTAATTTGCAGAAGAAAAGCTATCATTTGCAGGTTTTACATGAGGAAGATTTCCCTCGACGAAGTGCTGTGTGTGCTGATCTCGTAGAACAAATCTGGAGTGATACTTTAATGGACAACATTCTCTTAGTGATGAAGCCACTTCCATACGTGTGGAAAAGTAAATCGCCATACTGTCGAATTTGGGCAGATGAAAGACCAAATGATTTCGTCCAAAATTGGGAAAGAGACTCACCTAAAGTTAATGTCTGGATAGGTTTAACAAAATCTAAGGTTTATGGTCCTTTTTTCTTTGCTGAAGCTACAGTTACGGGGCTTATTTATCTGGACATGTTGCAGCAATTCCTTGAACCTCAGCTGATTGGGGATAGGATTGTTAGTACCGTCGTCTATCAACATGATGGTGCTCCTTGTCACTATGCCAAAATTGTTCAGGATTATCTAAATGGACGTTTTCCAAATCGCTGGATTTAACCCCTTTAGATTTCTTTGCATGGGGCTTTATCAAATCGCACGTCTATCAGACGAAGATTACGAGTCTTGAAAACTTACGTACACGTATACGAACTGCTGCAGATAACATAGGTAACCCCGCAAATGCTCCAGAATGTGTTTAGAAATGTTGCGGAACGATTTGAGCTGTGCAGGGATACTGATGGGCGTCACGTCGAATCCTACTCTTAATTATTTAATAAATGTTACCACTATCATTTTATGATTGAATTCCATATAATTTCCAAGTGCTTCACAAAAATAGATCCTGACTTTATGTACACCCTGTATACTGTATATATCAAGTACTGTTTAAACACTAACATTGTTTATGAATACAGGATTGGACGAAAGTTATGAATTAATTCCATAAATGTGTCTTAACGCTTTCAATCACAGTGGGACCCTCAGGTCCCATAAGAAATAATAATATATATTGCACAAAAATGCAACTTTTCTATGAATGCTTATAAATGTTTAATATAGGTGTAGTTTTGTTGTCAGAAAAGGAACCCAAAATGTTTGTAATTTAAGTGACTGATACAAATCTAAAGGGAATTAAAATTAATAATTTTTCAAATTCAGTGGGAAAATTAAAGATTACATAAGACAAATTCAAGATAATGTTCAGAAAAATTACCAAAAGATTGATAAAATTGCTAATGAAATTCAGTCAAACAGGACTAACTCAACTGTTGATAATTTTACTTTTGTTAAAAACAGTGCTAAGCCAAAGGCGAAACCAAGTTTTCAGCTGGATTGTCAAAATCCATTTAGTCTGCTAGTAACTATAGGAAACGAAAACGAAACTGTATTGTTAGGCTCGTCCATTGTTAGGCATATGGATAAAGAATTTTGTTTAAGAAATATGTGTGTGTTACAAGGAAAAGTACCACCTCAAAAGGCCTTGCGGCCTACACCGAGGTGGTACCAATGGCAACGGGTGCCACGGAAAATTTTCTACACCCTCAAATAGTGTGCAAGATTTGGTCTAACCTTTTCTTGAAATGATCCACAGAGGAACTGTTCACAACTTCTGAAGGTAAACTGTTCTGTGTGTCACAGATCTTATATGTAAAATAATTTCCACACACATAGTCCTAAACCGTTTCAAATCCAACTTCCAACCATTGTTGCGAGTTGGGTTATCATTTAAACTAAACATGCTTCTAAAATCGACGACGTTGAACCCGCGTAAGAACTTGAATACCTCGATGAGTTGACCACGCAGCCTCCAAGTTTCCAGCGAAAACAAGTTCAGGGCGCGTAAGCGTCGATTGTAGCCCATATGCCTAACGAAAGGGATTAACTTTGTGGCCCTCGCCTACACTCGCTCCAACCTCTCAATATCTTTCCTGAGGGTGGGCGACCAGAACTGCACAGCATACTCCAGGTGCGGCCGAACCAGGGAATTGTACAAAGAGCACAATCTCCTTGTTCCGAAACTGAAATTGCCTCCTGATATAACCCATCAGCTTCTGGGCTTTCTTTTTCCACCTCTACGTACTGTTTCGTAGATTTAAGGTCACTGCTAATTAGCACACCCAAGTCCTTTTCCAAATCAGTGGCCTCGATATTACTCCCCAACATCGAGTAGTCCGACTTGGGATTGGTGTAGCCAATGTGCATCACTTTGCATTTACCCAAGTTAAACGGCATTTACCATTTTTCGGACACACTCCTATCCTACCTAGGTCCGCACGCAGTTGCTCGATCGCTTCGGGCGTCCCAACATTGGCCCAAAGCTTGGTGTCATCAGCGAATTTGGCGATCCGAATGACGATGCCAGCGTCGATATCATTTATGTAAATGATAAACAACAGTGGCCCGAAAACGGAACCCTGAGGAACCCCACTAGAGAGAGAGAGAGAGAGAGAGACCATATACGTGTATCTGAGCAAGTCTCATTTGTATTGAAAAAAGAGATGAATGATATACATATATACATACATACATACACTGTATATATACATACACATACATACATACACTGTATACATACATACACATACATACATACACTGTATACATACATACACATACATACATACACTGTATACATACATACATACACATACATATACTGTGTGTATACATACATACATACACATACATATACTGTGTGTATACATACATACATACACATACAGTGTGTATACATACATACATACACATACATATACTGTGTGTATATATATACACACACATACATATACTGTGTGTATATATATACACACACATACATATACTGTGTGTATATATATACACACACATACATATACTGTGTATATACACACACATACATATACTGTGTGTATATACACACACATACATATACTGTGTGTATATACACACCATACATATACTGTGTGTATATACACACACATACATATACTGTGTGTATATACACACACATACATATACTGTGTGTATATACACACACATATACTGTGTGTATATACACACACATATACTGTGTGTATATATATACACACACATATACTGTGTGTATATATATACACACACATATACTGTGTGTATATATACACACACATATACTGTGTGTATATATATACACACACATATACTGTGTGTATATATATACACACACATATACTGTGTGTATATATACACACACATATACTGTGTGTATATATATACACACACATATACTGTGTGTATATATATACACACACATATACTGTGTATATATACACACACACATATACTGTGTGTATATATATACACACACATATACTGTGTGTATATATATACACACACATATACTGTGTGATATATATACACACACATATACTGTGTGTATATATATACACACACATATACTGTGTGTATATATATACACACACATATACTGTGTGTATATATATACACACACATATACTGTGTGTATATATATACACACACATATACTGTGTGTATTATATACACACACATATACTGAGTGTATATATATACACACATATACTGTGTGTATATATATACACACACATATACTGTGTGTATATATACACACACATATACTGTGTGTATATATATACACACACATATACTGTGTGTATATATATACACACACATATACTGTGTGTATATATATACACACACATATACTGTGTGTATATATATACACACACATATACTGTGGTGTATATATATACACACACATACTGTGTGTATATATATACACACACATATACGTGTGTATATATATACACACATATACTGTGTGTATATATACACACACATATACTGTGTGTATATATACACACACATATACTGTGTGTATATATATACACACACATATACTGTGTGTATATATATACCACACATATACTGTGTGTATATATACACACACATACTGTGTATATATATATACACACATATACTGTGTGTATATATATACACACACATATACTGTGTGTATATATACACACACACATATACTGTGTGTATATATATACACACATATACTGTGTGTATATATATACACACATATACTGTGTGTATATATATAACACACATATACTGTGTGTATATATACACACACACATATACTGTGTGTATATATATACACACACATATACTGTGTGTATATATATAACACACATATACTGTGTGTATATATACACACACATATACTGTGTGTATATATATACACACACATATACTGTGTGTATATATATACACACACATACTGTGTGTATATATATACACACACACATACTGTGTGTATATATATACACACACATATACTGTGTGTATATATATACATACATATACTGTGTGTATATATATACACATCATATACTGTGTGTATATATATACACATACATATACTGTGTGTATATATACACATACATATACTGTGTGTATATATACACATACATATACTGTGTGTATATATATACACATACATATACTGTGTGTATATATACACATACATATACTGTGTATATATATATACACATACTGTATATATACATACATATACTGTATATATACATACATATACATATACTGTATATATTATACACATACATATACTGTGTATATATATACACATACATATACTGTATATATATATACACATACATACTGTATATATATATATACACATACATATACTGTATATATATATTACACATACATATACTGTATATATATATATATACACACATACATATACTGTATATATATATACACATACATATACTGTATATATATATATATATACACATACATATACTGTATGTAATATACACACATACATATACTGATATATATACACATTACACATACATATACTGTATATATATACACATACATATACTGTATATATATACACATACATATACTGTATATATATACACATACATATACTGTGTATATATACACACATACATACATACATATATATATATATATATATATATATATACAGGGGGGCCGTAAGTTTCCATACATAGGAAAAATTAAACGTTTGTTTTATGTTTCAGATACCCTAAGAATATGCGTTTTGACGTAAGATCTTGTGTTACTGATGAAGCAAATTTTTACGTCAATGGAGAGGTTAATCGGCAAAACATACGTTATTGGAGTAATGCTAACCCTAACTGGCTGAGTCCGACGAAGATGCAAGGTGCCGGTAAAGTGATGGTGTGGGCCGGGATATGGGGTGACAGAATTATTGGACCAATTTTTGTCAGTGGAAATCTTAATGCCGAAAGGTATCTTAACATGTTGCAAGAAGAGATTTTCCCATCCCTGCTAAAACGAGGAAGGTAACTTCCCAGTTTACTTCCAGCAAGATGGAGCTCCACCTCATTATGGTCTTCACGTGCGTCGGTATTTGGATCAGCAGTTTCCGGATGCTTGGATTGGTCGGCGTGGTCCTGTGGAGTGGCCTCCCAGATCCCCAGATCTCACCCCCCTTGATTTCTATCTTTGAGGGCACTTGAAGGCCATGGTGTATCAGGAAAAGATACGAGACATAAATCATCTAAAGGAACGTATCACCAACGCCATTACAAGCATAACGTCAACTGCTAATGCGTGTTCATCAACAGTGGGGAACACGTATTGAAATGTGTTTTCAAAACAATGGCAACCAGGAGAGCATATTATATAAATAAAAATGGTTTCCATAAAAAAAATGTTTATTTTTCCTATGTATGGAAACTTACGGCCCACCCTGTATATATATATATATATATATATATTATATATATATAATATATATACATACATATATAACGGAAATGTTTATAAAAGTATATACCTTAACTATATTACATAATTATTAGTGCTTTATAATAATACATCCGGTGTTTTCAGCATAAAGCCGTTAATGCTGAACCTTATTTCCAGTAAATTAATTCGGCGTAGAAAGTATCCTAATTATTTGCTGGTGTTCCTTTATAACGCAAAGGAATATTCTGTTTGTCCTTTAGAAGTATGCGTAGTGTATGCTTAAATTATCGCTCCTCGAAACTGTTATTTTTAAGTGTTTATATATAACATCAGAAACAATTATTTATAGAGAGAATACCTCTCTTTTGCGGGTTGATGTTCTCTCGTATATAGTATTTTTTACGTGCTAAATGATAAGATTTTTAAGTACTTCAGGAAAAAAGTGGTGCTGAAAAATTGAAACCTATGAAATTCCACTATTATTATCTGGAATTATTAAAAAAGTGTTTAGTAAATAAGGACTTACATTTTTATTTGAAAATTTGAATCGTACGACTAGCTACGTTTTATAATTAAATATGAATATATTTAACTATATTTTAATTAATAATGTATAATGTTACGGTAATAACACCATATAAGGTGAACGAAAACTATTTCGCATCAATAACTGATGGTAGCGACTCAAACAAGACTTAGAGAACGATAGATGGTATTCGAGATGTTCAAGTTCTTTCAGTGGAGAAACCTTTTAATTTTAACCTTACTCTTAACTGATGGATTGAGAATCATCGCGGCGAGATCGAAAAACAACCGTAAAATAAAATCTCGCAGAAAATCGACAGTGAACAAAACTCCTGTTTCGGTGCCGGAAGTACCTCTTCCTTCACTCTCTTACTGCACCAATGACAGCACAGACGACTGTTTCATCACAGAAGACCGTAAAATGGTACACTTTTCATTAATCAGATTTTAGTTTTCGTTAATAGAGAGTTATTTGTTTGATTTTGATTTTGAACAAAGTAAAAGTTAAATGATTACTAAATATAAACGTAATACGAAAAAGCGGCTAATGTTTAGTTTCGAAGACACCAGATTTCGGTGGTCCACCCATTTCATACTTCGGGCGAATCAGTGGTGACTCTTTCCTCCAGGTTAGGTTACACGAGGCTAGGTGGTCGTTCTAGGTTGGTTAGTTATTCTTTTAAGTCACCAGCTTTCGGCCAATTAGGATCCAAAACAATTGGTGTCTCCGAAACTTAATAAATATCGAAAAAGCATGCCCAAGATGTTAAATGTTTAACAAATATGAACGTAAAATTATCGAAAAGGTATATTCATTTTAAATATCTATTATGTCAGTTTATAATGATCGTAAAAACTTCATTGTTTAAGGCATGGGAGCAAAATGCTTAGAAACATCTAAATTATAATAGCAGTTCCTGGTTCACAACCAAAACTTGTAATTGTAGTGTTCATAATGCGCAGCGGAATTTTTCTGAACTTGGATTCTCTCTCTGTAGTTTCCTAGTATAAAGTGTGACAGTCAGTGTATAAAGCATTTTAAACAGCTATTTAGCCTCTAACTCCTTTTTCAATATACACAGAGACCATGTTCCTGGATTTATGTATCACTCCAGTCCATGTTATAATCATTAAAAAAGTTTTACAAACATCAGATAATAATACTTCAGGATCAGCTGAAGAATTAATGCGGTAGACGTACTTTTGTATATCAAACGGTTCTCAGTCTTTGTTTAGGCTTCTTTCTTTCCTCGTTTTACGAAAATCTGCCAACGCTCAACTCATTTAGGAAACAGATTGAGCAAAACCCTCCAAATTTTGTACCGTGTATCTCACCTCAACAGTTATACAGTATATACTAAGTATTACAAGTTTCTTTAAGTTGTCAGACCTCATTTTTTTTCTAACAGGATTATAATGGATTTTGGGTTGCTCCCTTAATAAGCGATCTTCAGTCTTACAGTATATATACTTAACTTATGGAATCAGATTACAGAACAATTCAGACACTTTCCAATCAGACTACAGACGAATGCAGTTTTTTTTTAATTAAAAAAAGTTCGTACTTTATACGGGTGTTGGTTTACGTCGTCGTCGTTGGCCTAGGCAAGCTACGGCTTGGGACCGTAGCGCATCTATCCGGTATAGGTTAACCTGGATGATGTAGCCATAAGCACTGCCGCTAGTTAAGTGCCAACCAGTGATTATCTCACTAGCCGTATTGAGTCCGTTAGGCGAAACTGCGACAGTACCAAAGGTGGAAAATATAACCTTGGTTTTCTATTATTTATTTGTAAAATGGACATGGTATTAGATTAAAATAAATATTTGAATATAAATAATTAACTGACAATTGTGATATATAATTAATTATGTTTACATACAATAAAATAATATAGTATACATAAAATTAGTATTAATGTGGTTCACAATTGAATTATAATGGGGTAACTAATTTAAAATGAATTTATACTATTCCGAAATTCAAGACGGTAAAATTAACATTTATCTTGAAACTAAAATAAGAGTATTCACTACACACTCCCCCACCAGAGAGGAAGTTCAAAGAGTTCCGAACGACACAGATTTCCGCTGACCTTTTTGGTAGCTACATGTACCTCACTTAAGGTTGATTCCAAAAACGCAGGCTTAAGACGATCGATAGAAACCTTGTCGACCTTGGAACCGCGCTGGATGAGAAATGATTTGCGCGTACGTCGGAGAACTTCATAGGGCCCGTCATATGGACATTGGAGAGGCCGTTTTGGGACAGGTACACGAACGAAAACGTGGGTGCAAGACTGGAGGGCTGGGGAAACAAAGATGTTCTGTTGGCTAGTCAATCGAGGGGGAACAGGCTGAAGGGACTGCATGTGAGAGGAAAGTGTTTGAGCGAATTCCGTAGGATCACATGACTTATCCCCTGCAGTGAAGTAGCCACCTGGTAGCCGCAGTGTTGTTCCATAGACTAGTTCAGCCGCTGTAGTCTTCAGATCACTCTTAAATGCAGAGCGAATACCAAGCAACACGAGTGGAAGCTTATCCATCCAATGGGAGTCTTCGTGACACATAAGGGATGACTTCAGCTGGCGATGGAAGCGTTCGACGAGGCCGTTAGCTTGCGGATGATACGCACAGGTATGCGCATGTACTGTACCCAACAAGCTGGTAAACTTCTTCCAAAGCGAAGACTCAAATTGGCGACCTTGGTCAGTGATGACTTTTGTCGGCAATCCAAATCTTGATACCCATCCATGAAGAAAGGCTCTTGCAACAGTGTCCGCTTGGATATCAGGAAGTGGGATGGCTTCAGGCCATCTGGAAAAGCGGTCGAGACAGGTGAGCAGATAACGTTGGCCTTGAATCACTGGAAGAGGGCCAACAATGTCTACATGAATTACCTCAAATCGCTGGGATGGGGGCGGAAATGCGTCAAAGGGGGACCTGGTGTGCCTTTGGACTTTGGCACGCTGGCAGGCAAGGCACGTTTTGGTCCAATGTTTGACATCCTTCCGCATCGAGGGCCAAACAAAGCGAGAGGTAACCAGGTGTTGCGAAGCACGGATACCAGGATGGGAGGGCTTATGAAGATCCGTGAAGACTGCTTGTCTGTGACATGGAGGGACATAAGGGCGAATAGCAGCTGTTGATACGTCGCAATAGAGGGGCACAGACAATCCTGGCATACTCATTTTCTTGAGGGAAAGTGAGTGAGTGGAGTCTTCTCTGAGCAGGTCTTGTAGTTCCGTATCCTTATCTTGATCCTGTGCAATAGCATTCCACAGTGTAGAGCTGAGGGTAACAGAAGTAATCTCTATTCTTGAAAGTGCATCCGCTGGAGTGTTCAAGACACCTTTGATGTGGCGGATATCTGTGGTAAATTGCGAGATATAATCGAGTTGCCTGATGACTCTGGGAGAGTGGTTACAGCTGTTTTTATTGAAGACAGTGACCAAAGGTTTGTGGTCGGTAAAAACACAAAACTCTCGGCCTTCAAGGAAATGTTGAAAATGCTTCACGTTTAAGTAAATAGCAAGAAGTTCACGTCCGAAAGCACTTACGTCCGAAAGCACTATAACGCGTTTGGGCTGGCTGCAGCTTTTTCGAGTAAAACGCGATGGGTGCTTGTTGACCGTTAATGGTTTGTTCCAACACTCCACCGATCGCAACATCTGATGCATCGACCGTCAGAGTTAGGGGGGCATCACTGATAGGAAATGACAGAGACAATGCACTATTGATAGCATTTTTGGCATTGTCGAACGCCTGTAAACTATCGCTACACCATACCAATTTCGTTACCTTGCGTTTGTGTGTGATCATAGCGTGTAGAGGAGCAAGAACACTGGCACAGTTTTTAATGAACTTGTGGTAATAATTTACCAAACCTAGAAACCGACGTAACTCACGCTGATTATTTGGCATAGGGTAATTTTTTATCACTTCACACTTGTCCTGAAGGGGGGTAATTCCGTGCTGCGAAATCGTGTGACCAAGAAATTCCAAGGTTGGCTGTGCAAACACACACTTAGATGCATTAATAGTAACACCGTATTGTTCTAAGCGTTGAAAGAGGAGTGAAAGATGTTCCTTATGTTCCTCTTCCGTTGAGCTGGCCACAAGCAAATCATCGATGTAGGCATAAACAAAGTCTAAGCCTCTGGTGACCTCATCTATAAACCTCTGAAAGGTTTGCGCAGCATTCCGTAGCCCGAACGGCATCTTCACAAATTCGAATAACCCAAATGGTGTACAAACTGCAGTCTTGGGAATATCCGAAGGCTCTACGGGAATGTGGTGGAAAGCCTTAACGAGATCTATTTTACTGAAGATAGATTTGCCGTGGAGAAGAGAAGTAAAGTCTTGGACATTTGGTACCGGATATCGGTCCGGGATGGTTGTCGAATTCAAAAACCGGTAATCCCCACATGGTCTCCAGTCTCCTGACTTCTTCTGGACCAGGTGTAGGGGAGAGGACCAACTGCTTTTGGAAGGTCTTATTATCCCAAGATCTATCATAAGCTGGAATTCCGATTTGGCAGCTTTCAGTTTGTCCGGGGCAAGACGTCTGGGTTTTGCAAACACAGGGGGACCTTTTGTTGTAATGTGATGGGTAATGGTGTGCTTAATGGTATCACCCATCTGCATCGGTTGAAGAATTCCTGGATATCGCTGGAAAAGGCACTGGTACATGGAATTAGGGGGAACGAGGGAAAGTGCAGAGTTCGAGGCGTCCGGAAGGGCAACCTGTTTGGCAAGAACAGAAAGCAGTGTGGCCTGGTCGCATAAGCGTCGCTTGTCAAGATCCACCAGGAGTTTGAAATGCTGGAGGAAGTCAGCGCCGATTATGGGATGCTGCACTTGAGCACAGATGAAAATCCACTTGAAGGATCGGTGAAGGCCCAAGTTTAGTTCACGCGACTGAGTACCGTACGTGGGTATGCGTGAACCGTTAGCAGCGTATAGAGGCGGAGATTCCGAGTGCGTATGACCAGATTTTTGAGGGAATACACTGACTGACGCTCCGGTATCGACCAAGAAATTGACACCAGAGTTCCTGTCCTTTATGAATAACAGGTTGGCAGTGCGAGTACTAGACGCCATTAGGACTCGCTGCTGGGGTTTTCCGACGAAAAATTGCAAGGGGAGATGCACTTCCTAGCCTTCTTTCCAAATTTCGAGTGGTAGAAGCAGATCTTCCCGGAACTCGAACGATGCCTCTTCGTAAATCTTGACCGAGAATGGCTTCTTTGCCGTTGATTTTGTAGCAGAGAACAAACGTGGTTGAGTTGTTGACTTAACTCTTCCACTTTCAACTCCAGTTCCGATTGTGTGTTCACGTTGTTGACCGGAGCTGTGTCAATCTCCACTACTTTGTCGGCAGTTTCTGCTAGTTTATCAACTGGAGTAGCAGGATCCATAGTGGCCAAGACACGCTGAGCTGATGGAGGAAGTTTCTGCAAGAACAACTGTCTAAAGATGTCCTTATCGAAGGTTTGTGCGCGTTCGCCTAGAGCGCACTGCATAGCCCTCAGCATTTGAGTGGGCTTACGGTCTCCAAGTTCTTCTTTTGAGATTAACTGATGTAGTTTCTCACGCTCGGAGACAGTGGTGCGGCACAGGATGGCAGACTTCAGATCGTTGTATGGGTCCTCACTCGTGGAAGTAGACACGATGACGTCACGGACTTCAGAGATGATGCTCGCTGGTAGAGAGGACAAAACATGATCGTATTTCGTCCTGCTAGCGGTGATCCTTCCCAAGTTGAATTGTGATTCCACTTGGTGGAACCAAATAAATGGATCACCCGGCCAGAAGACGGGGAGCTTTACGCTCAAGTGGGAGATGGCACCAGCGTCGTCAGGCATCTTCTCCTATGCTTGCTGACGTACAAGCAAGACGACAAGTTACCAACGAAGGAGTGGAGGTTGAGACGAGCGCAGGCACAGAGCGCACGGGCAGGGGTGAGGGGCAGAGGGCACGAGCGACATTACAGTCTGGTCCTAGTCGCTCGGGTGAAGGGGGTGATGGGCACGAACGACGTTACAGTCTAGTCCTAGTCGTTCGGGTAAAAGGGGGGAATCCAACTCCGGGGTCACCAATTGTTGGTTTCGTCGTCGTCGTTGGCCTAGGCAAGCTACGGCTTGGGACCGTAGCGCATCTATCCGGTATAGGTTAACCTGGATGATGTAGCCATAAGCACTGCCGCTGGTTAAGTGCCAACCAGTGATTATCTCACTAGCCGTATTGAGTCCGTTAGGCGAAACTGCGACAGTACCAAGGATGGAAAATATAACCCTTGGATTTCTATTATTTATTTGCAAAATGGACATGGTATTAGATTAAAATAATATTTGAATATAAATAATTAACTGACAATTGTGATATATAATTAATTATGTTTACATACAATAAAATAATACAGTATACATAAAATTAGTATTAATGTTTACAATTGAATTATGATGGGTAACTAATTTAAAATGAATTTATAGCTATTCCGAAATTCAAGACGGTAAAATTAACATTTATCTTGAAACTAAAATAAGAGTATTCACTACACGGGTTTCCCTATTACTTGATATCTCGTTTTCCTTCATCTGTCAATGTATAAATTTATAATTTATATATGGGTTATGTACCATCAGTTCCAATAGTCAGGTTACACCCCATCATAAAATGGGTGCGACCCATTGTATGTATCTCGAATTTTGTAACCTTGTAATTTTGTATCGTTAAACGGATATGACTCAGTACTAAACAGATCTTTCGTAAACAATAATTTTTTCAAAAGGTAATATATTTCGTTCTCTGCAATAATGGTGCGATGTGTGTTTTCATTAGTTAAACTTATTAAACACTTGGTAATGTTCTACACACTGAGCTTATCATGGTGGAAATTTCCCTGACCATGCATTACCCATCTGAATAACTGAAATTGATAAGCTTTGTTTTGTAAACCAATTTGAACGAGGGGCTGCATGTTATAGCAATACATCCACAGGAATCGTCCGAATGTTGTTCGTGATGTTATGCTGGAGTTCTTGCATGATGCGTGGATTGTTGTAGTAAACAGATCGCTATAGTGTCATATTTGATGATTTTGTAACGCAGGGTTACCTCCGACAAGACTTTGCAAGATAACGCATATCAAAGAAGAGCAATGCCTTTGTACCTTCTATTACCGTAATCCTTCCTTCATTTGTTCCTTCAAAGAAAACAGACTTCCCACAACCTTCTAAACACTGAAATATCTTCTATTGTCTCAAATAACTCAAAGGAGGAGGTTTTGAAGACCATTTCTTTTATGGGATTCGAACCATTTGTCGCTACACTATCTACACGGAAAGGACTGTCATCCATTCAGCTACTAAACAAACCCACTGTCGCTAAACATCGTTGATCGAACGTGGAATGGTTTTGCGGCGTGGTCAAGACGAGCCCTTTCATAGTGTTAAAACTATCATAGTAAATATACGTAATATCCCGAATATAATACTTACGAAATAAAGGATATTTGTCATGTATATTATTATGATTATTATTATGATTATTAGCTAAAGTGAGTTCTACGGACCCATTTAGCTAGACCTGCGGTGCTGGGGCCGCAGGCTCCCCAATTACTGGGGGGTCAATTAGTCGGTCAATAAAACTATAGAAAAGAACGCAGCCATGAAAATCTTAAGTTTCATAAATCTTGATACAATGGGTTCGGATGTAAAACTTAATATTTTTATTGCCGCGTTCTTTTCTAGCTAAAGTGGCCCCAGTACTATGGGGGGGGGGGCGTCAATTGTTAAGCTTCACAAAAGTTCCTCGTGAACTTAAAGTAAATATTAAGCTTTCACCGCCTTAATAATTTCTTTTCAAAACCTTCGGTATCCGATTTCAGCTTTTGAAATTTTTTTTTTCACAGACTGCCTCAATTATATTATACAGTGAGATAAGTGTGGATCCACATAATAAGAACACTGAATTTTTGAGAAAAATCTTGTTAATCTGTAAAATTTTTAATCTTGAATTTTTCCTGCATAATAGTTTCATAATATATATATATATATATTAACGTTCCGCCCATATACTTCAGTCATCTTCACAAAGCTGATTATACTGTAATGTTTTAAAAAGTACAAAATTATGAAACTATATTATGCAGGAATAATTCAAGATTAAAAATTTTACAGATTAACAAGATTTTTCTCAAAAATTCAGTGTTCTTATTATGTGGATCCACACTTATCTCACTGTATAATATAATTGAGGCAGTCTGTGAAAAAAAAAATTTCAAAAGCTGAAATCGGATACCGAAGGTTTTGAAAAGAAATTATTAAGGCGGTGAAAGCTTAATATTTACTTTAAGTTCACGAGGAACTTTTGTGAAGCTTAACAATTGACGCCCCCCCCCCCCTAGTACTGGGGCCACTTTAGCTAGAAAAGAACGCGGCAATAAAAATATTAAGTTTTACATCCGAACCCATTGTATCAAGATTTATGAAGCTTAAGATTTTCATGGCTGCGTTCTTTTCTATAGTTTTATTGACCGAATAATTGACTCCCCAGTGATTGGGGGGTGAGTAGGCATCCCACTTACTGAGGCACTTGCCGATACCAATGCCGATTCTTTGCCTATATTAAAAAAAATTCAATTCCCTTCATAAATTTTACTAAACTAACGTGAAAACTTTAAATTTTCATATTTTTACATTTCAAATTTGTTTAACCCAAGAACTACCAAGTGGGTCCAATGGACCCACTTGGTAGTTCTAGGGTTAAGAACGATTAAGGTTGAATTTTGGGTCCATTGGACCCACTTGGTAGTTCTAGGATTAAGTGCTTTTCCTTAGCTCACTCCATAATATACAGCACCAGAATTTGTTACTCGTATAACGTAGCTAAAATAATGCGATAAAAGTTTTATTACTCAGTAAAATGATAAAATATTTTATATTAGTTTCATAAATTGAATACCAATATTTAAAGTAATTGTTTTTCCTTTTGCTAAGGCTATTTTCTTTCTTCAACAATGTCAACAACAACAATAATTTTTCATTAAAATTCCGAGTCCTTGGTGCCCAATTTGAATAAAAAAAAAATGGAAATATAATTTAGGTTTACAAAATTATTAAAATACTTAGTCATTATAATTTATATATTAAGCCATCTTATTAAGGGACCTTTTCCAGTTTGTGTACCGTTTTTCATATAATTTATTTTTGCTTCTTTTCAGATAAAAAATGAGTGATAATATCAATCTCTTTAGTTAGGCTTATAAGGCTAACTAACAAAAATATCACAACCTAACCTAACCTAACCTAACCTAACCTAACCTAACCAATCGTTAGGTTAACTGTACGCCCTTGACGATTGGTTAGGTTAGGTCATGATATTTTCGTTAGTTAGCCTTATAAAGCAAAAATAAATTATATGAAAAACGGTACACAAACTGGAAAAGGTCCTTATTAAGTACAACTTAGTATAGAATTATTATTAATATAGAGTAGGAGATTACAATAATTTATAACGGGTCTCGTGGTATTTTTGCGTAACATAATTGATGATGCAAGTATTCATACTGTAGAAAACGATTTAACAGAAAATTTAGAGAATCGCTTCAAGCAGTGGAAGACAGTTATTTGCATGATTGTTCAGGTTTTAGATCCTCAAATCAAATTTGTTTCCATTACAGTGCCCGAGTTTGTAAACAATAAGATAATCACTATGTCTGCATCACCTAATGTAGTCCTACACGTCATATAACTCCTGCCGATGAAGCAATTGCTTTTGTTCCACGAGAAGATCAAGAACCTTCGAAAAAGAAAGCGAAGGTTGACTTATGGAGCTACTTCGATGAGGTTGCTACATTTTCACAATTAGACATGCCTCCACTTAGCAAAAGTAGCCAGCAAAGTTGCTTCCCTTAAATTTCAATGATTAGGTTTCGTTTCTGCGGTAATTATTATTACTGCCTGTTCATTGTTACCTATTAGTGTCACTATACCAAGTTGGATTTGTTTGCAATTATTCTTTGAAATAAAAAACATTTTAAGTTCCATTTCCTAAATCACGCTATCTACCCTAATTATTAAATATTCGGTCGAATACCGAATATCCTCATTTTTTACCAAATACAGCATATCAAATATTTGGTACATCCCTAATACATACATACATACATACATTATTAATTCCTATTATGGAGTACATTTTCCTTCTGAGTAAAGAAAAGTTTAATTGTCCAGATTTTAAGAAAGATTTTTTAGCTTTTAAAACACTTTCCTGTCGGTGAATCCATTCAGTTAAAACTTTCTCAAACGGTTTTTAGTTAAAACAATTCACAAGTATAATGTTTTAATTTCACAGATTTGTTTATTTTAAAGGTAATCTGGAATCCTGTTTTTTATCTAGCGTGTAATCTTACGAGTATTTCTCGATGCGGTTATTGGTTACGAGTAAGATAAAATGTTGCACTGGATTAACCTAAACTGTATCCAAGATGTTAACTCCAGAAATGTCCCATCTAATAGAACGTAATTGTGTGTATATATATATATATATATATATATATACACACACACAGACCGTGCATGAAACAAGGAACTCTTCTAGGATAATTAAATCCACTATAGTCCGAATAAGTAATGGTAAATGACAAATACCATAGTTTTTCTTTTTCATGATGCTAGCCCGACGTGGGCAACGGGTCACTCGCAGAGAGGTCCCAAAAATATAGCTTCCCTCACCAGTTATCTGCAAAGCAGATAGGATCCAGCTTTGGGACAGGATCTAGGGTTTAAAGCAGCCTAGCCCAGCTACATTTAGAACCTCAATATAAGCAAAAGACTCGCTGCCTTCACGTCAGATTGAATACATCAAAGAAAAAGGGGCAACTATTATATTTTTAGCCAAAACTATGTTTGTCATTTACCATTACTTATTCGGACTATAGTGGATTTAATTATCCTAGAATAGTTCCTTATTCCATGTAAGGTCTGTGTGTATCATAAAAAACCTCAGGGAACCATTCTGAGTTCATTCCCATATATTTTAGAAAAATATGCTCCGAAATCACAGATAAAAGGAAAGAGGAGCTGGCTAGAAAGGCAAAAGAGAAGACTATTCCGCAAAAGAAAGAGAGTGGAGGCGAAGTTAGGTAACTGTGAGATAGTGACAGGAAAGCAATAAAAGAAAAACTGGAGGGTATCGATAGGGAAATACAAGCCCTGATTAAGGACCATACAGAGAGGGAAGAGGAAAAGGCGGTAGAAGCAATAAAGGAAAATCCAAAATACTTCTATAGCTATGCAAAAAGGAAAACAAAAACGCGCGCCGCTATTGGGCCCTTAAGGACGGGAAATAATGAACTAACCGACGATCCAAAAGAAATATCTGCTACATTGAGAGCTCAATATGAATCAGTTTTCAGTACCCCAAAAAGTGACAAAGCGATACCTGACATAAATGCATTCTTTGAAGAGGAATTGCAAGAGAGTATATAACAGACTTTGATTTTACACCAGAAGATGTAGCGAGAGCTATAGGACAAATGAAACTACATTCAGCTGCAGGTCCGGACAATTGGAACGCATTATTGATTAAAAACTGTAAAAATGAAATAGCTACACCTTTATACTGGATATGAAGAAATCCCTAGACACTGGGGAAATACCGAGCATCTTGAAAAGAGCAAACATTGTCCCTATATATAAAGGAGGGAACAGATCAAGCAAAGAACTATAGACCAGTGTCATTGACGTCCCACCTCACCAAAGTATTTGAAAGAATAGTTAGAGAAAATTTATGATTTCCTGGAGACACGGGAAAGATTCAACGAAAGTCAGCATGGATTCCGATCAGGTAGATCATGCCTATCACAACTAATAGAGCACTACAACAATATCCTAGATGCATTGGAAGGCAATGACAACTACGATGTTATATACACAGATTTTGCTAAAGCTTTCGATAAATGTGACCATGGTATAATAGCACATAAAATTAAAGACATGGGAATAACAGGCAAAGTGGGAAAATGGATCTACAATTTCCTTAGTGATCGTCTGCAGGTCGTCAAAATTCAAGGTATATCATCATCAGAATCGGAAGTACGCAAATCAGTACCACAAGGGACAGTACTGGCCCCACTCCTGTTCATTATCATGCTAACAGACATAGACAGCGGAGTAAACAGCAATAGTATAGTAACATCCTTTGCAGACGATACAAAGATCAGCAGAAAAATCAGCGATGTGTATGACGTGGAGGCCTTGCAGAGGGACACGAACAAAATATACAAATTGTCAGAAGACAACAACATGACATTCAACGCCGAGAAATTTCAGCTCTTGAGATATGGTAGAAAAGAACTTAAACAAACTGCATATTATGCTCCAGATAGACAGGAAATTCAGAGAAGCATGAAAGCGATTGATCTCGGGATAATAATGACAGATGATGCGAAATTCGAACACAAAATCAGATAGCTATAAATAAAGCAAAAAGAGTCGCCGGACAGGTTCTAAGAACGTTCAAGAGAAGGGACAGGACAGTAATGATTCCCCTGCTAAAAACACTGATTATACCAAAACTTGAATACTGCTCAGTTTTGACGTCCCCATATAAAAAGGAAGAAACTAATAAACTAGAAGAAACGCAAAGGCATTTCACAGCCAAGATTGATGGCTGCAAAGAACTCAACTACTGGAAAAGACTACGTAAACTAAATCTGTACTCACTGGAAAGAAGGAGAGAGAGAGGTACATCATAATCTACGTATGGAAAATGATCGAAAAATTGGTACCAAACCTAAAAATAAACCCAATTACCATTCAAACAACACTGGAAAATAGGAAAGGCAGAATGTGTAGCGTTTCCAAATTAAAGGCCCGACAAGGGACCTCCTCAACCCTGAAGGAAAATAGCTTGGTTGTCAGGGGACCAAGACTTTTCAACCAGCTTCCTAAGGACCTCAGAAACGTAACGGGGGTCAAAGTTGAAGTCTTCAAGAAAAGACTGGATGCCTGGCTCAGGACAGTACCAGATGAGCCAGGCGTGCCTGGCTATGTACGGTGGAGAGCGCAAGAAAGCAACTCGCTCCTCCACCAGGCCAGACCTAGAGGCGGGGCCACCAGCTTGACCTCCGTGTGAAGAGAGACCAACGCACGAAACAACATAAGGTAAGGTTCATACATACACACACACACACAGGTGGGTAAACAAAAAGTGACCCCTTAGAGGTAAACTGGCATTAAAAAAAAGTAAGAGGACTAGAGCTCCCAAGCTTCATAGATGCTTACCTTAGCACGTTGTTCGTCTTAATTGAGTTGTTCGATGTGTCCCACTTCCTGCTCAACGGAGGCCTTCAAATGTGGACGCCACTGATCAATACACCTGTTTACATATCGATGAGACACCTCTCAGCCGAGCAGAATTCTTTCGCATAGTTTATCTCTCTCTTATATTGGTACTAGAGATGTAAACTTTGGACTTCAGTGCTTCCCAAACACCATAATCTACTGGTGAAAGATCGGGGTACTAGCCGGCCACATATTGGGTTCGATAAAATCCGGTGTTTTGTTCTCAAGGAATGTGACAGTTTGTCGTGCATTGTGAGCAGGGGCTCCATCTTGTTGGAAAGTATATCTTTCACCACTAATTCGTCGAATATCAGTTAGAGTGAAAGATATACTTTCCAACAAGATGGAGCCCCTGCTCACAATGCACGACAAACTGTCACATTCCTTGAGAGCGAAACACCAGATTTTATCGAACCCAATAATATTTGGCCGGCTAGTAGCCCCGATCTTTCACCAGTAGATTATGGTGTTTGGGAAGCACTGAAGTCCAAAGTTTACATCCCTGGTACCAATATAAGAGACAGATAAACTGCGCGAAAGAATTCTGCTCGGCTGAGAGGTGTCTCATCGATATGTAAACAGGTGTATTGATCAGTGGCGTCCACGTTTGAAGGCCTGCGTTGAGCAGGAAGGGGGACACATCGAACAACTTCTCAATTAAGACGAACAACATGCTAAGGTAAGGATCTATGAAGTTTGGGAGCTCTAGTCCCCTTACATTTTTTTTAACATGACAGTTTACCTCTAAGGGGTCACTTTTTTTACCCACCCTGTGTATATATATATATATATATATATATATATATAGTATATATATATATATATTATATATATATATATAATATATATATTATATATATATATGCGCCTCGGTGGTGTCGTGGTTAGCGTTGCTGACTACGAATCCATCGGCCCCGGGTTCGAGACCCGATGACGGCAGCCAGCGCGCAGCAAAACCCACCTGTTCATCCTTCCACACAAAGAAAGTGGTTGGTAGATAAATGGGTACCCTGGGTAGCCTAGTGGTTAAAACGCTGGGTTGCTGGTGGGGCGTGGTTCGGATTCCACGTTAAACTATAGGTCTAAGGTGAAATGAAAAGCTTGACCTTCGTCAGAATGAGCAATTCGGGCAGAAGCTAACCAAATGTACATGTAATGACCGCATGCAGTCTTAATGACAATGACAGCACGTGGTTACATTACCGTCGGATAAGTAACAGTCGTATAGATGTCATACTGTAGTCATACCATTTAGTGCCATATAGATGCTATTATTGTAATTTATGACATTATAACAACAGTATGAATTTACAAAGACGTCATTATGACATCTCACTTTCTAGATAAAATTATTACATCATGCTGCCATGATTTGTTTCAGGATGTGTATTGCATCAAAACTTTTAAAATGTAATATACTGTAATACCATGACCTCGCTGTAAAAGGATATCGATATTTGACTAAATATTTGTCGTCTGAAATGACAAAATTCCAAATTTCGTCATTCCGGATATTTAGTATGCTAACAAGTATAGTAGACGCCGTTTATAGTATCCGCCTCGGTGCCAAGCCAAAATGACACTATATCCGATGAGACACTATATCCACAGTTTGGTCTCTCGAGGGTTGCAAGGTTAAAAATAGTGACTATGTACTG
The DNA here is from genome assembly GCA_023014485.1 of Bathynomus jamesi. Taxonomy (NCBI): domain Eukaryota; kingdom Metazoa; phylum Arthropoda; class Malacostraca; order Isopoda; family Cirolanidae; genus Bathynomus; species Bathynomus jamesi. The sequence continues at coordinate 150,197 of JAJOZX010000916.1, forward strand.
TATATCAATATATTTACAAGATAAACACCTTTATTATGCAATTTCTCATTAAAATTGTTCTTACAATTCAACTGAAACATTAAAACTATGTTAATTTTACATTAAAAAAAAACACTTTCCTTCCATGTCCATCTAGTAAGCCTGTAAACAGCACGGCATCACAAATACAAGTGTAAACTAGAGCTGCTAAGTAGACTATACTAGCTGAAAAGAGAGACTATAAGCGTAATCAGACACCTCTATCCATAGCAATTTCCTAGTTTTGAGACATTATAAGCGGCGAGACAATATCCTGGGACACTAAATCCGGCGTCTACTGTATTTGTATTTAGGATGAAACCAATATTTCGCCATTTTATACGTTTAGTATGACAGAAAATGTTTAACCAAATATGTACTTCCGTTTCGGCCGCTTGCAAAATTTTCTTCATAAATTCCATTGCAAAGAACTTATTTTCCCAATTCACTGCTCCACTGAGTTCTTTTTTTCTTATTTTTTATAGAATTGGTCTGAGGCCCATTCCTTCTGCAGGTTAAAAGGTGGGTTTCTACCCGATGCGAATGAAATGAGGCTTCTCAAAAAAATTGAGGTTATCACCAATTTCACATGGTCTGCATTGACTTACAATTCAGGCTGCTTTCAATGGTTCTCTCATTACCCATGTAAGTATGAAAATTAATCCTCTTTACCTATTTTATTATTAAACAGGTAGATAGCCATTGAATTTATTTGAATGTTATAGTTAGCAATAGTTTTAGTGTAAATACGACATCCATTAAAAACTAATTCGTTATAATTAAAACATCTTGTAATTTTTTGAAAACTTATTTGTGCATTCTCAGTTATCTCTATTTTGTTAACACCGAGGAAACTAATTATCAGAAAAAAGATCTTTGTAAGCCTCTACATGATTGGTGATATCTGTTATAATTTACAAATATTAATTGGTAAAATTTCAGCCATCAATAGCATTTCACATTTATACATAAAGAGAGATAAGAGGGAGTAAGAGATATACAGTATAGATTAAATGCTCGTTTCCACCTTCTCTTTAATGCTCAATCGAGGGCCGCGATGGGCGAAAATGTTTGAAAGACCAATATAGTGATAGACCAGTATCCGGCAATCACGACTCTTCTCATTCCTCGTCATTTTGTATTTTCGTTAGTAAAATTTGTGTTATATACTAAACCTTGAAAATTTATTTGATCTTATTACTTAAATAATAATTTTATTAATGCAAATGTACAGGGCGACCCAAAAGGTACCTACCAAGTTTAAGCCTTTATTTCACCAAAAATATTGAGAGTACAAAGATAGTTCAAACACCATTCAAATCAGCATCTCAAGCCATTTATATGACAATATGTTCGATGTGCTGTCCCTTCACTTCGACGATTTTTCTCAACCTCATCCCAAAATTCAATACCACGCTGTGGAGAACCTCCGTCGGAATGTCGATGATTTGACGTTCAATCGATGTGATCAGCTCCTCCAAAGTCTTTGGGTTGCTCTGGTAAACTATATCTTTGAGGTATCTCCACAAAAAGAAGTCACACGGGTTGAGGTCAGGCGAATAGGCAGCGCAATCAATGCCTCTTCCATAGTGCTTCCGATAGTCCAAACCAATGACATTCTCTCCAAACTGATGTTAAACAAATGGCATGAGTAGTATAGTGTGTGAGCAAATTTTCATCGAATTCTATTCATTCGTTTCGGAGAAAATGTAAGTTAATATTGGTAGTATAAATTAATCTGTGAAGCATAACAACCTAACCTATTGCTTGTCAAAGAATCTTTTGATGTTTATTATTGCTATTTTTTTATCGTTGCAAAGAATTATATTATATATAATATATATATATATAATATATATATATATATATATATATATATATATATAAATATATATATATATATATATATATATATATATATATATATACGTATGATGAAAATAACCACGAAGGAAAAAGGAAACACAGAATGGTACTCAAGCGCTTTCGTCTAATGACATCCTCAGGAACACTGAAATAAACAACAAGTTCGAGACTATATATAGGTCACAAAAAAATAAATAAAAAAAAATAAAAATTGTAGGAGGAGCATACAAATTTATAAGGAAAAGCTACCAGAGTTTTAGCACTTTGCCCCTCTTGTCTAAATCCGTTCTGAACGAATTCAAAACAACAGGATCAAGCGAAAAAAGGCCCTGGCTAATATTGAAATTATTTGTAAGTTGAATAAGGGCAGACTCAAGAATATTTTTACTAACAATGTTGCTCGAGTGAAACAAAAGTGAAGCATTATTTCAATCAATACAGTGGGATAACTCTGACAAATGGACGAAAAGAGCACTGGACGACTGTCCCGTTCTAACGGAATATTGATGCTGTTTTACACGCGTGTGCAAATCCTTTCCCGTCTGTCCAATGTTTTTAAAAGGAATCACATTGTTTACAACCAATTTTATAGATAATGCCTGAATTGGTAGGGCTATTTTTTACTATGATATTTTTCACAATATTGTCATATGAAAATACTACATTAATATTCAAAAAGCCTGGGAAAAAATGGAGTATAAATATCTCGACAGTGGAAATATTCACGAGAAAGCCTGTAATGCCTTGTTAAGACAAGATTCCAAAAAGCAGGTGGGTAACACAAATCACTTCCAATACTGTTGATTTTTTCTAATTCGGCATCCATGTATTCCGGACTAGCGATCCTAAGAGCGCGGAGAAACATTGAAGAAAATATGGCTTTCTTGATGGGGGTGTCATGTCCGGAGTAAAAGTGTACGTAGGACAAATTTTGTTTTGTTTTTTTCCAATAAATACTAAACTTAAAACCTGGGCTTTCCCTATGTACACGCACGTCCAAAAACGGGATTGAGTTGTTTTGTTCCACTTCTAAAGTAAACTTAATGGAGGGGACTTTATTATTTAAATGGAGGAGGAAGTCATCCAGGTCACGTTTCATGGGCCAGATACACAAAATATCGTCGATGTACCGCAACCATGGGATGCCAGCCCTCAAGTTTAGTATTTATCGAAAAAAAAAAGAATTTGACGAGTGGTTAGAAATTACAAAGTCCTCACCCGGACTCGATCTCACGACCTCCCGATCAGTAGCCCAGTCTTAACCACTGGACTACCCAGTGTACCCACTTATCTACCAACCAACTTTTTTTTAATGTGTGGAAGGATGAACAGCTGGGTTTTGCTACGCACCGCCTACCGTCACTGGGTCTCGATCACGGGGCCAATGGATTCGTAGTCAGCGACTAACCACTACACCACCGAAGAGTATTTGAAGAGCAAGTGCATACACTGTAATAGTTATGATTCTTACGATAAAGTCATTGTTAAAAGCATATTAATAATAATATGCAACGTTTCCTAAAATACGCTTTACTTTATGGTAAAAGTTTACGACTAACGATTACAACGCATAACCTAACTGACAGACAGTTCGCCTCGATCTTCCGTCGGCTTATACAAGTACAATGACCTAAAATAAACTATAGTTTACATTACCTATGTTGTGATGACAGAAAATTATTTTGTTTGATAAAATATACCTTTGAAAATTAAAGCATTGCAGCATCCATTACAGAAGTCCCCCCCCCCCCCCCCAAAAAAAAGCAGAGGCTATAAGTTAGTTATAATAATAATAATTATTATTGCGAAAGACCACATTACATAAGCTATACATTACATCCATATTGGTTTACACAATGTTGGCATTAGCGTTTAATTTTGTATATTTAGTGACTAGTAGTTTAATTACAGTATTTTTATCTGCCTGAAAAGCTGTCATGCTTCCCAACGGCATATTCAAACACCTTTGAGATTCCTGTTTTTACAAAGGAAACTAGGAAATATAAATAGAATTTGTGGAAAATAAAATAAGGTTACATTTAGTTAACTGTCATTACAAATGAAAATTGAAATAATCTTTGAAATAATAGAAAAGGAAGTGGTAAACAATACGATAAACTGAACGTGTTGAAATACCGAAATGAGTCATTTCTATTTTTACAAATTAGAAATGATGATATAATCTTAAAATTACAAAAATACAGATAAATGAGGCACATTATATCTATGGCGTAATATAATGATAATGGAAACTTTTAACATATAATTTATATAACTTGTGACTGCACCCAATTCAGGATTGTGAATTTTGCATCTATAATAGGTGATTTTTCTTTGTTTAGTAATATTTATCAGATCATCACATAAGTAATGTCGTTTTTTAGATCGGAATTTGAAGGACAAAGAAAAACCTCAACAAACTTTTTAATCTAGTATATATTTTCCATCGGAATCAATGACACTCTGCCAACGTCCTACAAGCTTTTCAATGCCATGTTTATAAAATTCAGGCGGTTTTGAGGCAAAAAACGTACAAAGACTGGTGTGCAGGTCATCTAAAGAAGTATACCGTTTCTCGTCAAGATAGTTTTGCAGACTGCTAAAGAGATGATAATCTGAAGGCGCAAGGTCTGGAGGATGTGGAAGTTTTTCCCACCCAAGCTCCTCAATTTTTGCAGAAGTGATCCGAGCGGTATGAGGACGTGCGTTGTCGTGGTGGAACACGATTCCTTTCCGATTAATCAAAGGTGGTCTCTTTTCTTTTAGTGCAGTGTTCAATCGATCCAGTTGTTGACAGTAGATTTGAGCGGTGATTGTTTGGTTGTGTGGTAAGGTTTCAAAGTGTATTACACCACCTTTATCCCACCAAACACTAAGCAACACCTTCCGAGGGTGAAGATTTGGTTTTGGCTCTGGTGTCGCTTGTTCTCCGGCACAAACCCACTGTCGACGGCGCTTAACATTCTGGTACAGTATCCACTTTTCATCCCGTCACTAAACGGTGCAAAAACGGATCTTGGAGTTCACGGGAATGAAGAGCTGTGCTAATGTTTACCCGCACCCTCAGATTGTCGACCGACAATTCATGTGGCACCCATTTTCCTAACTTAGGCACTTTCCCGAGTTGTTGCAAATGTCGATGAATGGAGTTTCTGGGCCATTTCTTCGACAGTTGTTGAACAGTCTTCTTCAAATGCGGCTAACAGCAGGTCATCATCAAACTCAGCAGGGCCTCCAGAGCGTGCTGCATCTGTCAAACAGCAGTCACCATTCCTAAACTTTTGAAACCATCTTTGACATTTCCTCACATGCGGAATATCGTTGCCATAAACGTCCTGAATATTTCGCGTTGCTTCAGTAGCACTATTCCCTTTTTTTGAACTCGTAAAGCATTATATGCCTGATATGCTCTTCTGATACCATGTTTATGAGGGGTTCACATAAAGCAAAACACACGTCTTCACTGGTCAAGGTCTGTAAAGTATGTAGCGAAACACGATAGATCTCCTCTTAGATATAACCTTCGGAAAATTTATGCTTAGACCGAGTAGGACTAGTTTAAACTTAATCTATCGTAAAAAACGACATTACTTATGGGATGACCTGATACAAGTTGCAAATACTTACATACACACACATTAATAGGAGTTAATAAAGTGTTTCTTTGGCGATTTCTGAAACGAAATTAACGATGGTGCTTGTCTGACATTAAGAGGTATAGCGTTCCAGATCTTCCCCCTTTGTAGGAGAGAGTATTTCCTGCAATTCCCATTGAATAATTTGGTTTATGTATGAAATCATTGGAAAGCCTTGTATTATGACTATGGTTGGTCTGATAGAGGGGTAAATCGCTGTATGAATAGGCGAAGTATAGTTTCTATTATTAGCAACTTTGTACATACTGATACCGACAATAAGTTTATACAAATCATTTAGTTTTAGAATATTTTTAATTTCTGAACATGCCTGTTATCATTGTTTGTGTGTGTTCGTAAACATTTTTTATGGATTACTTCTAGCGGATATCGTATTAATTCTTTGTACTACCCCATGCTGTGATTCCGTATTGCAAGTGTGGATGAATAAATGAGTAATACAGTGTTTGAGGAGGGCATTTTGGGGAATTGTTTTTTTTGAGTTTGAATATTATGTAGAGAAGTCTAGATATTTTCGATTTGATATGTTGTGTGTGCCCTTTGAAATTTAATTTCTCATCTAACTTGATGCCAAGAACTTTACTTTATTTACTTTTGCAAGAGTTTTTCCAATTATAACACTGGTCAACACTCATTTTATTGCCAATCATATTAGTGTGATTTTGGGGTAACTTTGTGGTGCTGATTCCGAATATGACATCGGTTTTGCTAGATTGGCTCTAATTTATGAGATAATTGGTACCCCATTGAAACACGTAAAAACGCAAAAAATTTAATGTTCAGGCGGAGCCTACTTACAAATCGCATTGAAATTGTCTCAAATCATACAAAAGTAAACACATGAAATACATAATGGCATTTTATTCGGTATAATAACAGATAAACACAGTAAGCTGATTCGCATAATTACAATTAATGTATAGTAAATCTCTGTTTGTACGATTTTCTTTTATGTGGGTTATCAGGACAATCACGTTGGAGGTTCCAGCAATAGTCTGCCATCATGTGTCTGTCCCATCTGCCTTGATACCTTTCCTCCATCACCTTGATATCTTGATGAAACCTCTCCCCTTGTTCCTCGCTAAAATCACCAAGATTATCCGGAAATCTGTGTAAGTGGCTATGGAGAAAGTGTACCTTTATGCTCATATTAGTACCCAACTTTTCAAAGTTTGTGAGCATGTTTTGCACCAGTTCTTCATAATTGTCTGCTTTGTGGTTACCCAGGAAGTTCTTGACAACTGAGACATAACTGCACCAGGCAGAAGCTTCAACACCATTCATAAATTTTGTGAAATTAGAATCCTTGATAAATGTACGGATTTGAGGGCCATCAAAGATTCCAGCTTTTAGTTTTTCCATACTTAGTCCAGGGAACGATCTACAAATGTATTTGAAGCAATCGCCATCTTTGTCCAAGGCCTTAACAAATTGTTTCATTAGTCCCAGCTTGATATGAAGTGGTGGGAGGATGATTTTTTTCCCTGTCAACCAAAGGCTCGTTAATGATGTTCGCTGCACCTACAGTCATGTTTTCTCTTGAAGGCCATGTCACTTTTTTCCAATGATCTTGCCTTGCCCTACTATCCCATAAACAGATGAAATAAGGGTACTTCGTATATCCACTTTGCTGCCCAAGCAAGAAGTTTACCATCTTTAGATCAACACAAATAGGCATCTGGTGCTCATGATAGAGTTTCTGCAGGACCATTTTGATATTTTCATATTCTTCTTTAAGTTTTGTTGAGTGAGCAATTGGAAGAGATGCATATGGTTATGGTTACGTTTCCTATTAATTGAGGGTATTCATTATCTCAAGAACTAGAGCCAAATCGGAAAAACTACTTTCATTTTGGAATTCAGCAACCCCAAAATACCCTAAATTCGTACGAATTTCCTTGGCAACGAAACAAAAAAAAATTTTTGTTGAGCTGTGTAATTATGAATGGTGTGCGCGCGATTTTAGTTTTTTTAGTTACAATCATATACGATGAGTTTGTCAAGTTTAGTAAAACCTTATTTGCACACCTCCATTTATGGACATGATCTAATTGCCTTTTCACTTCGTTCATTAGGTTGTTGATATAGTGGTGCGTAGGAGTGAGTGTTGTATCGTCTGCATACTGAATACAGTTTAATATTGATGGGTAAAAAATTATTTACATGTAGTAAGAAAAGTAAGGGTCCAAGGATTGATCCTTGTGGAACTCCACTTTCCAATACAGCATATTATGATGAAATGTCATTTATTTTAACATACTGGTGACGATGGGAGAGATACGACTTAAACCAATTTAGCGTATTTCCCCTTATGCCATATGTATTTAATTTATCTAGTAAGATATCATGTGGGAGCGTATCAAAGGCTTTCGACAGGTCAAGGAAAACTAAGATTGTGGTTTTTATATAGTTTAGTTTTTTATAGATATTTTCTAATAGCATCTTGATAGCGTCTTCTGTGGTGTGGCCTTCTCTAAACACAAGTTGTAGTTTAATTTTTGCTAGAATGCCTTATTTAGCTAAGAATTTGATTTGTCTATTAAATACAATTCGTTCAAGTACTTTAAAGTTGGTAAGATGGAGATTGATTCTCCATCCAATTACCAGCCAGAGTTGCCTGATTTGAATACTGGACAAACCTTGGCTATCTTCAGGTAATACACCTTGTACTATTGACTCATTCATAAGTCTTGTGAGTGGGATTGCTATATCATCTGATATTAGTTTATATATTTTTACTGGAATTGAACTGATAGCAGCACTTTTGTTTTTTAAGTTTCTCAAGTAGTTGAGGTTTCGTTTGACAGAATTGGTTCAAAGAAGAATGTATTTGGTGTGGGTTGTGGCATATGTTGTTGGTAGTGACGGTCTGATTCTGGACTTTCGACTTTAGGAAAATTAGCATTAAAAATACCCATTATAGAGTGTTTGAGAATGTTTGAAATTTTGTTTCTATTTCACAGTTACTTTCAATTATTCTCGACCAGTGAAAACTTGAAACTTTTCTGATAAATTTCGTCATTATAGTTGTAGGGACTATCGTCAATTTTTATTTTCTCCTATATTTGTAAATGGTTAATTAGTCTTGTGTACGTGGGCAGATGGTCCGTAATATGTAATTGGAGGCTATTAGGAGTATACCTGACGTACAGTCAAGGGAAAATCGTACATAGATTTGGTCTGATAATGTGAAGTTTTCTATGGTACCATGCAGTCTTGTTGGCTTAGTTTTAGTTAAATTAAAGCTATTTGCAGTGACGAGATTGTAGAAGTTAGCATTATTATTAGAGTTTATTTTAGCAAGATTGATATTTAAATCTCGCGCAATAATGCAGTTATTGTGGTGAACTTGTGATTAGAAGTTAAAGTTGTATCTATGCTCGCAATAAACGTTGGCAAGTTACCATTTGGTGGTCGGTAGATGCCTAATATTGAATAGGAAATGTTATTGCTATACACCTCAATTGCTAGAGTTTCAGAATGATCATTTATGCTCGTTAATTGTTTAATACATTTACTTTTATGATTAGTGTCTACAAAAATGCTTACTCCGCTGCCTCTGTTATTATTTTTACATACATGGTCGCTCGTATAGCCTGGTATATTAAAAAAAATGACTTATTATTTTCATTTAATCGGGTCTCAGTCAATATATATATATTTTAACAAATTTAGATTGGCCGTCAACTCACCAAAGTGATTTGGAAGGCTTCTAATATTTAAGTTCAAAATAGATGTTTTCATTACTGTGTCGCTCGTTTATTGTATTGTATTTATTGTATTTTGAGACCCAATGATTTCATTCACGGAGTAAGTGAAGTGTTAATCATAGAGGAACTTACAAAAACCAATGAAAACAGAAATAAAAGTAAATCATAATACTTACGCTAATGTAGAAAAGAATACAAAAAGAAAAAAGTTAGTTAAAAATTAAGAGGAAGAAAGAATAACAGCGAAATAATATTGAAAATAAGGATAAGGAAAGGAAAACTGATAAACAATGAAATATATAATAAAGCAAAACCTTTTATTAGCAAATAACTCAGTGGAGTTATAGTGCTATAACCATATTTAACGAAATATACCTTTAATTACGCGGAAGGCTCAGTTATTTGTACGTGTTGTCGGAAATTATTGCAGTCTGATTTAGTACAAATAACGACTTTTTATCCCATTGCACTTCCGAATATAAATCTTCTCTTCTCTCACGTAACAGGTCTGAGTTTTTCTTTAAGTTTTAGCACTTTGTTACAGTATGTTACAGAAAAAAAAAATTACCAGCTTCACCTTCGTGTGAAGAGAAACCAACGCACGGAACTGATACGAGGCTACGAGATATATACACACCTTTTTAGTTTGCTTCCGTACGAATTGTTCATTCTGACCAAGGTCAAGCTTGTCACTCCACCTTAGACCAACAGTTTAGCGTGGAATCTGAACCACGCCCCACCAGCAGCCCAGCGTCTTAACCACTAGGCTACCTAGGAGTACCCATTAATTTACCAACCACTTACTTTATTGTGTGGAAGGATGAACAGCTGGGTTTTTTGCTGCACGCCATCTGCCGTCACCGGGTCTCGATCCCGGCCTAATCCATGAATGTTAGTAAACTCCGTATCTAATCAGTCCATGTTCGCATTATTACACGCAAATAATTTCACACAAAAGATTCTGAACGGAAAATTTTAAGTCAGTGAGATCTTAACATTAACTAAGTTCACGAACCAATTACATTTTAAATGCAACTCTGCGGAGGTTCAAGATTTTAAATGGTCGTAATATTTTGTAAGTTTTGCAAATTTCTTTCCGGTTTCAGAGAAGTGTATGAAATTTTGAAGAATCGGTGAGGAACTAAGTTAGTATGTAAGATTTGATATAATTCAGTGTAATATGCCAAAACACAAAATTACGAGAAACAAGAATAACCGTGATTGCTTGATACTGGTCAATCATCGGTGTTTTTCAAACGTCAGCCTTCACGACCCTGCTATGAAAAAAAAAAAAAAGTGGAAACAAGCATTTAATCTATACTGTACTTGTTGAATTTAGTAACCCAGAAACCTATTTTTTGTAAGCAGTCTCCGTTGTAATTACTAATTTTATTTTTTAATAGCTAACGATTATAACATTGAATGGGAAACCGGTTACAAGCCGATGCCTTGGGACTCAAGGTGTCCAGTGTTCAATTCTACGTCAGGCAGATATTTGCCGATGAACTGCTCACACGAATATAACGTTGCTTGTATTATCTTTGAACGAGAAGGAACAGGTATGCGAAATTAAGATAAAAATTATATACAGTATATAATAATTAGGTACATGCGCTGTTCCTTTGTTCTTGTGTAAACTGATCTATATCTGAAGTTACGGGCTGATAAAGAATTGAAGATCTGATCAAGGTTAACTCAGAGAGAGAGAGAGGAAAAAAAAAAAAAAAACAGAAGTTAAAACAAAGGAGTTTAGGAATGAAATAAATACACACACATAGAAACGAAATGAAATTCATTCGTAAACAGTATGCTTACATAAATTCATCTGGGTTCGGTTGTTTTGTTAGTTACTAGGTAGGTTAGAAAGTGTTCGACTTTGCATAACTATATATGAATGAAATTCGGGGTATTGGTTTCACGAAATCTAAAATTAAATTAAGAAGAACCTCTATATTGTTTCACCACTCAACAACATGGCCAAGATATGATAATAAAAACCCATTCTAATAGACAGTTTATTTCCACAACAGTTTCGATGTCCACTGGCATCCGAAGAAGATGCCAGTGGGCATTGAAACTGTTCTGGAAATAAACTCTGTCTATTAGAATGGGTTTTTATCATCATATTTTGACCTTCACGTAGAGAAGAAGTTTTTTGCATTTAACATGGCCAAGTTTAGTAAGTCAGTTTTTATGGAAGCTGCTTAAAGTGGGTATTATAGTAAAAGAGATCGAAATAGTAATGTTCCCTCTAAATGAAGGAGGAGGCACTGGCCGGGCCTGGTTCCAAAGCACGGAGTATACTTTGATGAGAAATCTCTGAAAGCTCATTTTGATGGAAGCTACTGTGGAATTGCGGAGTAAGATCTTAGGTTGTTAGAAAAGAAGGAGTAATTCTCAACATTAGTTAGATATACGATATATTTAAGATTTTTTTCTTCCCTGTGAGCGCCTACACCTTTTGCGCGTGTGTGTGTGTGTGTGTGTGTGTGTGTGTGTGTGTGGAGGGGTACGTTACGTGCTTCGATGGTGTTACAAAATGTACTGGGTGGACATCGTTACGAGAAGATTGTGACAGAGGCCAGGTGAAGAGCATCAGTAGTATCAAACCCATTCGTAAGTAACTTCGTTTCCCTATAAGAGAAGTGAAGATACCGAGGGTTCGAATCTCGATGATGCTGGTAGTAATAATAGAGGAATTAGAGCAAATGGGCTGCATTAGTTGGCCTGAGTGCTGTGCCATTTTCTGGCCCTCCTTATAAGCGAAGCGAAGACAGTGTGGTGGGGGGGTTCGACTCGCGCTGGTGTTGCTAATATTAATCGGGGAGTTAGCGTTGTGACAGTTTCTACCTATCTCGACTGATTCTTATGAAATCTATATTGTAGTGGGATCAAATCAAGAGATTCAGCTACGCAAATTTGAGAAATGGAAAGATGTTTTCATCAAATTTAAACTAAAAATTAAAAATGTCTCACTTTCTCTATAATGTAATCGTGTCTTTGCTTCTTTTTATCGAATATTCTTTGGTAACGTTACGTACAAGGTAATTTGCAGTTTTAATATCTTCACTTTTCATGAAAGTTAAAACAGACTGTGTGATTAATTCGCTTTCCGGCAACCTTACTCAGTCAACAAAATAGAATAACACGACACGTTCATTATCATATTTTGGAACAATCATCTGGTAACCATAAACATTAAATTTTGTCATTGATGATCATAAACAGAGACTTATCTTCCGTCGCCCTACAACACTTTACTGACTTGTTCTGAGTGACGCCAGACGAGTTTGCGCGCTCTAGAAAAGACCCCTGCCACTCTCCACCTGGAGCTCTGGTTATTAAAGGGTTGGACATTAGAGATACATCTTAGAAATGAAGTCTCTCGTAAGCAATTAAAAGAAAAATTCTATATATAGTGAATAGCAAATTAGTTCATTGAGAATGAATGGCGACGGTCAGTGATGAATGGCGACGGTCAGTGATGAATGGCGACGGTCAGTGATGAATGGCGACGGTCAGTGATGAATGGCGACGGTCAGTGATGAATGGCGACGGTCAGTGATGAATGGCGACGGTCAGTGATGAATGGCGACGGTCAGTGATGAATGGCGACGGTCAGTGATGAATGGCGACGGTCAGTGGTTCAAAAACTTTTCGATCGAAGAACCCTTTTGATATTAGGAAAAATTTCTCCGAGGACCCTTTGGGGCTACGTTGTGGCCATGACCATATCGCAACTCCGCTTCCCGTAAGATCAGATGAGTTAAGAGACGTTGGGTGTGTTCAGTAGTTGGATGAGTGGCGGTCTTCCGCGTTCAGATGATGTAGTGACCAGGGTTCGGATTCCACGTAAAGCTGTAGGTCCCCTCCGTCACATAACCTTTGCCGTTACGAAAGAGGTTAATGGATTCGAAACATGAAAGCTGTTTTGTGAATACAGGGTGTCTCAAAAGTCACTATCTATTTTGAAAAATAATGGGAATTACGAAAAACTGGTTTAAGACATGAAAAATATATTTAGTTCAAATTAAGTGCCACAATGAATTAGTGCTATTTATTTATCTCTCTCCACATGGCGACCATCAGTGTCTCTACAGAGCTCAAAGCGATAAGTTGTTTCCCGGAACACACTTTCCAGCATTTGAGGTGTTATTTCCTGAACTGCATCGGTAATACGATTTCGAAGTTCGGCTACATCACTAATTCTTCTACCAGTGTACACCTTAGACTTAATGAAACCCCAGGCGAAAAAATCTAATGGTGTTAAATCGGGTGAACGTGCTGCCCATGGTTGTGTTCCTCCACGACCAATCCAGCGACCGGGGAAGCGTCTGTCAAGATAATCACGTACAATTATTGCATAATGGCACGGTGCTCCATCCTGCTGAAAAACTACTGTGTCAAGAATGCCATCTGTAAGAAGTTGAGGTTCGAGGAATTGTTCAAGCATGTCAAGATAATAAACCAATTAACTTTTTTTAAATACACAAATTTGCACCAGAAGTACATATCTTTATGCCAGCATAGCATTTTTAAAAAAAACATCTAATGTCACCGAAATAGATAGTGACTTTTGAGACACCCTGTACAGTTTATGCGTAGATTAAAGAGGAAGGATGGTATACCATATTATATATATACTGTATATATATATATATATATATATATATATATATATATATATATATATCCTTGGTTAACCTTGGTTTTTCTGCCGCCCGAATTGTTCATTCTGATGAAGGTCAAGCTTGTCATTCCACCTTAGACCTACAGTTTAACGTGGAATCCGAACCACGCCCCACCAGCAGCCCAGCGTCTTAACCACTATACTATCCAGGGGTACCCATTTATCTACCAACCAATTTCTTTGTGTGGAGGATGAACAGCTGGGTTTTGCTGCACGCCGCCCGCCGTCGGATTTGTAGTCAACGATACTAACTACTACACCACCGAGGCGCGCGCACACACATATATATATGAATAGAAACGACATAAGTGTTAAGGAACGTTTCTGCACACGAGGAGGAGAGATAACGTTATCTCTCCTCCTCGTGTGCAGAAACGTTCCTTAACACTTATGTCGTTTCTATTCATTTATATACTGCGCGGTCATTGCAGTTATATATGCATATATATATATATATAATATATATACACGACAAAAATAAATGTCTTATGTTGATGGCAGAAAAATAATATCTTTCCTTTCGAGGTTAAAGGAAATCACTATCTTCATGTATATTTATATTAAAATATTTTGCGATTATCATCCATTACATAATTGTAACAGTCACGAGCGGATGACAGCCATCTTCATAAATGCTATACAGTAAACCCGCGTCCAACGCGAATTTGCTTATACACGGAAAAATAAATGCGAACAATTATATATTTGCTGAAAGCGGAAAATTTTATTATACATGGTCCACCGAACACGCTCTAATACAGTAGTATTGTACGTGTGCCAATGCGCGCTCTAGTGTTTTCTTCTACACTCTCCAACACTCCCGTATCTCCCTCCCTCTCGCATCACCCCTCGCCATCACCCTTTGTCTCAGTCCCGCTAACGTTAACTTCAGTGAAGTTGTGTTAGATTGGTTGTGTTAGATTGATTTTGTCGTATTTTGTCGTTGTTTTGCTATTACCCTTAGACAGCAGTATAGCACCGAAACGTAAAGCATCTGCAAGTGATAATGAAGAGAAGAAAAGTCGTAAGGTTATGACATTAGCCGTAAAAAAAAAAAATAGAGTCTAGATAAGTTGCGTGGTGGTATGAGCATAACATCACTTGGCCGCAAGTATCACATGAATGAGTCTACCATACGCACCATCCAAAAGAGAAGAAAAGATACGTGTTATTTTCATTTAATATATTTTTATTTATCATATGTAAATATCATTATGTTTATGATTTTATTATGTTCTTATTTCATATACAATATAGGTAGTAGGGTGTGTCAATTTTGTCAACTTTTTTCAAATCAATTTTGGTAGTGAAAATATAGTGTCTTTTCATGTCAAACCTTGAAATTGGCCAACCAAAATGAAATAAAATAACCCTTACCTACATCAATTTTACCTTAAAGTTTCAGAAATTGACTCTTACTAAATAATAGGACATAAATTGATTAACTAGTCATCTGTCACAGAATTATCCCACTGATCGCATATGGAGTGTTTTCAAGGTCATATAGTTGTTGTACAATGTACAAGTCACAACATGAATACAACTGTCCCTCACTCTCAGTCCTCAGTTGCCTCTTAGATGTCATAGACGGTGGTTTGCTGTTATTGCTCTTGTACCTACTTCATAGTTATTCTACTAGACCAGTGGTCGGGGAACAGGGGTAAATTACCCAAATGGGGTAAATTTAAAACTTTTGGGGGTAATGCGTGCGGTATGACACACACTTTGTGCTGATATTTTTTTCGTATATTTTTATTTTATTTTGTTACATAAATGTGGCGTTATTCTAAATTTTAGAATATAACGAATTTACTTCCTGATTACGTCCTCAAATATATTTTGGGGTAATACCCAAAAAAGTTCGCCGACCACTGTACTAGACGAATACTACAGTTTAACTAAGTATGGATTATTGATTATTACAATTATTTATTATCATCATATTCTTCTGTCTAATTATGTTGTAATCCCATGAAATATTTTATTGAATTTTAGAACATCGAATGACTAAACTTTGAAACATCGTAATTGATATAAAATACTTAAATGTTTTTTTCTTTTCAGATATTCCTAAGATGCCAAAATTGAAGACAAGAGGTCAGTCGTCATGCCACTTGAGCCTGTTAGTCGGTACAGGCAAGGAGCTTCCCGTATCAGAACTACCAACAGTGTGAGACATGCTGAGACTAGGGTTACTCCTTCGTGAACAAAATACAAAGGATAGAAGGAACTACACAGAGAAAGAGCTCATAAGGGACATGATTCCCCCTCTTCTGCATCAGTGGAAAAAAGCTAATGTGTTATTCAAACCACCTGTACTCAATCAGTATAGAACTATTGAGCTAAAATTAACAAAGCTGTGGCACAAAGCAGTTGAGACATCACTTGGTAAAGGAAAACTAGCAAAGAAAAATAAATTTCTGCACACACTTGATACTTTTCTTGACATTTTTAACTGCCAGTGTCTCATAGAATTGTGTTCTGAAGCCAATTGTTCTCCCTCATGCAGAAGAGAACCTCACCCTCACATTGATTGTCGCTGTCCTCGTGAGAAGAAGATCCCTGTTTTGGAGCTGGCTTTCATAAAGGTGCAGAGAACAAAGGCAGGAGGCCAAGGAAGTATGCAGGTTGGTTCGGCAGATTATTCAGAAACCAAAAAACAGATTGTTATTGCTAAGAAAAAAGAAAATCCGAGAGAGGGAAGAAAGGAAGAAAAAGAAGAGTAAAGAAGCCACCCAAAGAGATGAGCTCTATCAAGCTCTATCAAGAGGTTTCTCACTTTGAAAGCTCTTCAGATGAACAGAAAGAAGCAACATCAGATGATAGCTCCAAAATGCCATCTGAACCTTCGCCGAAGAGAATGAAATACAACACTAAAGACATCTCAAACATTGCCCTTACCAGTATTCGCCACCATACGGGGCTACGAGACTGCATAGATTGCCACTGCCGCTTGGATAGATGCAGGCCTCATCAGCCGAGAGGATACATCCTTAGTGATAGATCATAATAAGATAAGAAGAGCACAAGAAAAAATAATGAAGGAAATATCTGATCAGCATGAAAAAGATTTGAAGGAGGAAGGTCTCTCTTGCCTTTTGTTTGATGGAAGAAGAGATGACACAAAAGTTCTCCTAGAGGTAGAGGGAATGGACAGAAAGTTTCCCGGTCTCATCAAAGAAGAGCACTACTCTGTGTTCCGAACCTGGTGGCCGCTATTTGTTTCACTTTGTTCCTGAAGCAGAAGTAGAAGGCAAGAAACATGCAGAGGCAATTGCTGATCAAATAATATGTTGGCTTCAAGAAAGAAGACTTGACAGTTCACTGCAGGTCTTGGTGGAGACTCAACTGCGGTGAACACTGGATGGCAGGGCGGTGTTATGATGCATTTAGAGAAAAACTTGGAAGAAGGCTTGTTTGGATTGTATGTGATTTGCACACAGAAGAACTACCTCTTCGTCGTCTCATCCAGGAACTTGATGGTCCTACAAAGAGCAACAACAAGTGGTCAGGCCCCCTTGGCAACATGCTAGATGAAGCAACGGAATTAAAAATAAATACAAAATTTCCAAAGGTCGAAGTAGGCCCTCCCCTTCCAGTGTTGTCTGAAGAAGTTATCAAAGACCTCAGCACGGATCAATCTTACGCTTATCGTATTGTTCAAGCAATCATATCAGGAGAGTTGCCTCAAAATCTGGCTCTCTTGGAGATTGGACCCGTAAGTCACAGTCGTTGGTTAACTACAGCGATTCGTTTCTGCAGGATTTGGGTTTCCAAACATGCACTGAAGGGCAAAATGCTACAGAATTTGATGTTGATTGTTGAATTTATTATTGGGTTTTATCTTCCTCACTGGTTCAATGTAAAACTTAATCCAATGTGGATGGAGGGGCCCAACCACATCTTGTTTCAATTACAGCTACTGAGAACCCAAAGGAAAGTAGTGGTGGACATCGTGTTACCTGTGGTGAGAAGGCCCGCTTGGTATGCTAGGCCAGAGGCAGTTTTGCAAGCAATACTCTGCAGCCAATGTACCAAAGAGCGAACTGAGGCTGTGGAAATCATTCTAAAGCTTTGAGGAACATCACTAGATGATGACCAGCTGGGAGACTGCTCTGTTCAGACAAGGAAGGTACCTCCGATAAACGTCAATGCCACGAAATTGTCAGAATTAGTTAACTTGAGTTCGGAAGTTTTGGAGCCACTACTGACAACATGTATAACAAACAAAGATTTAACACAACTTAAAGATGCTCCAATACAAGTGCCAAAGTGGCCTTCTCACACTCAGAGCGTGGAGAGATGTGTGAAAATGGTCACAGAAGCAGCTAGTCAAGTTTACAGTCACGAGAGGCGAGAAGACTACATCAAAGCGCAAGTAGCAAGCCGAATGCTGATGTCAAGGAACCGCAGCAAAAAGGACATGACTGCATTGGTTACTTTCAAATAAAGACTCTGAATGATATCTTATTGCCACTTTAAATGTTGATAGGATGTTTGCGCACATTTGTTATTTTGTTACGAATTTACGGAAAAATGGAATTTTTGAATTAAAATTGATGTAGGTAGGAGTTATTTTTTATTGTTTTTGAAGCAAGGATATTATTTTGTATGCCAAATGATTACATTAAATTGCTACCAAATCACATGATTTTCAATTTAGTCATTTCACCCCCAAAATTGACACACCCTAATAGGTAGGGAAATTCATTTGTGTGTGAATAAAAAATCTACGTAGCCAAGTATTAATAGGTGACTACGCGGCCGCGGCCGCGTTCACGTATCCCCCATTTATCCCATAAGGTATTAAGTTTGTCCAACGCGGATTTACCTAACGCGCCGTTCTCGAGGAACCTAACACCCGCGTTGGACGGGGGTTTACTGTGTAAAGTGTATATTATCAGGAAAAGGGGAATACAATTAAGGTTAGGTTTTGTTAGGTTTGGTTAAATTTATTAGGTAAATTGGGTAAATGTCGCCACACAGATATGAATGTGAAAATGTAGCGGTTTTGTACGGTAACCAAACGTACGTGTGTGTGTGTGTGTGTGTGTTGTGTGTGACAATTGGACGTAAGTGAGGTCGAGTGTGTGATAATTCAATGGTGTAGTGGGGTATTTTAGTTTTGTTTGGTACCTCGGAACATTAAGAAAACCTTTATATCGTCGAAAAATTATGTTACTTCTGATTACGTTAGGTTAAGCTAGATTAGGTAAGCTAAATCCTGGTTTGGTTAGATTAGTGAGTAGCTCACTATTTAACGACTTAAAAGAAAACATCTTTCGAGTCTTCAGTTGCTCCCGAAACGCTTATCACGCCTTTCTCGGTTCGATGGCACTAAGGTTAGGTTAGGTTAGGTTAGGTTAAATTAAGTTTTGCTAATTAGTTTTCTAGCTGCATGGATATAAAGTCAGTATCTCTTATGCAAAGAAAACTTCGGATCGGAACTATACGAGTAAATTGGTGTAATACACTGGTCATTAGTTGCAGGTCAAACGGAGTCAACAAAAAATTTTGAGCTTCGAGTGACATCGAACATAGCGGATAGCGATGGTTGGATTGACGTCATCGGTGATCATTTTCAGAAGTTGGTTTTCAGATGTTCCGCTTACGAAGAGGGGTCGGAGAGCAAAGTGGACGTTCACTGGGTGAAGGTATTTCGGAGAGCTTTAATTTTCAGTTTGATATCGACGAAAATTGTAAAACTATACAAACTTATGAGCTGCATATTGCCTAGCTATCTGTGTCTATTTAGCTACGCCTGTCTATTTATCCCTTTTAAACAATATCTACAATTTCCACAAAATGTACACCAAGACGAATTTTCAAGATATTGAAAATTCTTTCATCGAGCAAGTGTCCTCAGCTGACAACAATATTTTCATCAAACTTCGATGCTTGATGAAATACTTTTCGTGAAACTGATTCCCTGAAAATAATTTAATCGAAGTGGGTGGCACCATCTACTGAAAGAAAGCTCAATTAAATTCCGTTTCAGTTTGTTTTCATTAACCGTGTGTAATTACATGCATATTATTTTTATGTTAATTAAGAACCACACACTAACAGCGACTTAAGTTTTAAGATTAAATACATTAGAAGTAAATTTACCTTACCTCGGTGGGGATCGAACCGATGTCACTAAAATTTCGAATTTTGCAAGCCGCCACGTTTTTCACTCGGGAATGAGACGTTAAAGTCGAAAAAGAGCTTCGAATATATATTTTTCGGGTTAATATTCGATTTTACTCCCAGTCACAAGCAGTTGAACAAGTACCATACAGGGTGTCCCAGAATTAACTATCTATTTCAATGAAATCGGACAAATTTTTAAAAACACACTTTTATTTATGTTTATCATGTTTAATATGTGTTAAAAATGTATAAATTTCTAAATTTTTTTCATAATTTTATTTTCATAATTTTTTCATTATCTGGTCCAATGAAAGACCGTCTGAAGTCATAGAATGGCAGAGAGACTTTCCAAAAGTTAACGTGTGGCTTGGAATGACCAAATCCAAAATTTATGGCCCATTCTTCTTTGCGGAAGCAACTGTAACAGGTACCGTCTACCTTGATATGCTTCAGCAGTTTCTCGAACCACAGCTTCTTGATGATGGCATTCTTGATAATGTTGTGTTTCAACAAGAAGCATTGATCTTTTGGCGATAAACCTTTGTTTTTATGAAACCCCATGCAAAGAAATCCAGGGGTGTCAAATCCGGAGAACGCGGAGGCCAAGGTCGAGATCCTCCACGTCCAATCCACCGATTCGGAAGGCGTCTGTTGAGGTATTCTCGAACAATTAGAGCATAATGACATGGTGCTCCATCTTGTTGAAACATTATCAAGAATGCCATCAAGAAGCTGTGGTTCGAGAAACTGCTGAAGCATATCAAGGTAGACGGTACCTGTTACAGTTGCTTCCGCAAAGAAGAATGGGCCATAAATTTTGGATTTGGTCATTCCAAGCCACACGTTAACTTTTGGAGAGTCTCTTTGCCATTCTATGACTTCAGATTGTCTTTCATTGGACCTGATAATGAAAAAATTATGAAAAAAAAATTATGAAAAAAATTTAGAAATTTATACATTTTTAACACATATTAAACATGATAAACATAAATAAAAGTGTTTTTAAAAAATTTGTCCGATTTCATTGAAATAGATAGTTAATTCTGGGACACCCTGTATATTGAATTGCCATTAAAAACTGACTAAAAAAATATATATCTTATGTTGTGCAAATTTGTTCAAATGTGCTTTTTTTTTTTTTAATAAAATATATTTCCTGTTTTCGCTATAATGTACTTTTGTTCATAAAATATTTTTCCTGATTGGGCTATTTTTTCGCTACTCTGCGACTTAATTAGTTTGTTGTTTTCTGTTCTGGCTATTTTTTTTTCTAATTGGATTCAGTTTGGTGGTGGTTTGTGATAGAATTATGACGTGCCGTTTGTGTGATTTCGACTTTGAGAACTTGATTCGTCATGTGCCCTAGATGAAGACAAAGCATTAGATGTTTTTATCAATTACGGCGTTATTCCCTCATCCTTAACTTGCCCGAAATGTGACAGTGAGTGCCTAATACGAAAAGATAATATATTTAGGTGAAATAACCAATATTGACCGGTTAGGTTAATTGAATGCCCGGTTAGGTCAACTGAATGCCATTGATGATTGGTTAGGTTAAGTCGTGATATTTTCGTTAGTCTAAGCGAAAATGACGAGCAAACTTTTCTGGGTAATTTTGAGGTGTTTTGCACGTTTCCTGTGGTAATGCGTCGTTTACGAGATCTCGTAACATGAACATATCCTATATGTTTATGTTACGATATCTCAAAAACTACGTATTTGCACAGGAAACCAATGGCAGATTCGTGCAAAGCACCTCAAAATTGACCAGAAAAGTTCGCTCTCATTATAAAACCAGACTGGGAGTAAAATCGAATATTTACCCCTTTTTTGCATTGGTTTTACTATGTATACTTTAATACGTGTACCATTTGCCTATATTATATGTTAAACACAGATCGTGCATGGAACAAAAAACTCTTCTGGGAAATTACATCCACTATAGTTCGAATAAGTAATGATAAATGACAAATACTATAGTTTTTTCTTTTTCATAATGGAAAGCCCAATGTGGGCACCGAGTTACTCAATGTTCCGGTTGAGGTTTAAGTTTTGTTTTTTGGCTAAAAATACAATAGTTACCCCCCTTTTCTTTGATGTATTCAATCCGACGTGAATGCAACGAGTTTCTTGCGTATATTGAGGTTCTGAATGTAGTAGGCTAGGTGTAAGCTGTAAACCCTAGATCCTGTCCCAAAGCTGGATCCTATCTGCTTTGCAGATAGCTGGTGAGGAAAGCTATATTTTGGGGCCTCTTTGCGAGTAACCCGGTGCCCACGTTGGGCTTTCCATCATGAGAAAGAAAAAACTATAGCAATTGTCATTTATCATTACTTATTCGAACTATAGTGGATGTAATTTCCCAGAGAGTTCCTTGTTCCATGCACGATCTGTGTTTAACATACAAGTTTCTCAGGGGACTATTCTAAGTTTGTGTGTGTGTGTGTGTGTGTGTGTGTGTGTGTGTGTGTGTGTGTGTGTATAAAATAGTAAGAAATAAGAGGACGAGGAGATGGCATATGTTTACTTACAAACGTTTCGGAAATTTCAATTTCCATCATTAGTGCTAAAAATTTTAAAATCAAATATAAAGAATGAATAAATAAATATGATGAACAGAAACATACAATATATTTAAATAAACGCGTGATAATTGATAGTATATTTACAGTATATATTTAATTAAAATTAAAAATAAAATAATATAAAATGTAGGAGTGCCAATAGTCAAAATATAAAACAGTTAAAAGGTGAATCGAAATTGAGAAGTCTTACCAGGTTATTATTGGGGTGAGGAACTAATTGAACAGAAGGTTGGGAATGATTGGTTGTTGGAAGAATCTATATTAGAAAAGTTGGAGCCAGATGGTGAATTTCTTTTCGATGGTAAGGTATGAGTTTATATCTGGCGATGTTTAAGTTAAAGGCGGAACTATAGTCGTTGAGGGCTGGTTTAATACTGAGGATGTAAAGGGACTCTAGAATGCAGAGATCGGTTAGTTGGTTGGTTGAGTTAATAATTTTGAAGTTGGAGGGAAGTAGCGGGTGGTTGTGAAGGTGGCAGTAATCCCTTATTGCTGATTTGGAAGGTTTATTTAAGGGCTGTGATATTCTAGTAGAAATACCGCGATGCTCGTCCACTCTTGTTTGATATTGCCGAATGGTGCTGCCAATATAGTTCGCTTTGCAGTGAATACAGTTGAAAATGTAAATAGTGGACGAAGCAAGGGGCTGGGGTGTTTTTGCTTTGTGGTTGAGGTATAATTTGATGCTGTTATTGTTGGTGAAAACGAATTGAAAGTTAATTTGGGGGTAAAGAGGGGTGAGTAGGAGGCGGAGTTCTGAGAGTATTTTATGGTTGATATGGTCGTAATAGGGAAAGGAAAAGTAGTATTGTACGTCTTTTTTAACAGTGGGGACTTTAAGATGGGGGGGGGATTCATAAATATTATTACGAAAATTTCTGGTTAAAAATTGTAAATGTTTTGGGAAGGCGTTGTTAATGCCGAAATTATGAATGAGTTAATTTCGTTGTGGAAGGATAAGTACGAAGAGCAAAGTTGACAGGCGCGGTGGATTAAGATTTTGATGCTGTTAATTTTATATAGCGAAGGGGTGTGGCTTAGGTAATTAGTACCTACCTAGGCCTGTGTATGTGGGGTTTTCAATATATGGGAGGTGCTGAATTTTTGTTGTTTTACTAATGTTACATCTAAGAAGGGTAGGGTGTTATTAGATTCGTCGTCTTTGGTAAACTCAATGTTTTTGTGTTGGGAATTAAGATAGCTAAGAAAAAGGGGGGCGTGGTTGGCATTGTGAAAAAGGAGAAAGGTGTCGTCACCGTATCTTTTATATAGGTGTGGTTTGTAGTGGGTGGGGCAATGGAGAAGACAGTTATTTTCATGGTGACAGAGAAAAATGTTGGCTAATGTGGCACTTAGGGGGGGATCCCATTGCTAGCGAGTCGGTTTGTTGGTAGAGTTGTCGATTAAAAAAGAAATAGGTGTCTGAAGCGGCAAACGTTGGCAGTTTGGTGAATTCCTGTTTCGTTAAATTAAGAACTGTGTTCGGATTGTTGGCAAATAAGTTGTTAATACAAATGTCAATGGCTTCTTTAATTGATACGTTGGTGTAGAGGGATACTATGTCAAAACTGTACATATGGAGGTTGTTTGAATTATTTATGGTCAGTATTTCTTTGGCGAATTCGTAGGAATTGGGGACGGAATATTCATTTTGGGTTAGGGGGGGGGGGTTAAAGTTAACCGTTTTCTCAGAATACTCTACTATTAAAATAAAATTTCGGAAGACATCTACAACGAAGTACGTTCTTCCGACTCGCCCCCAGGTACTCTTTACGGCCTCCCCAAAATACACAAACCTAACCTATCCATTAGACCTACACCACCCACAATTACAAACTAGCAAAATTCCTAATTCCACCGTGTGTGTGTGTATATATTCCTAATTCCACCGTGTGTGTGTATATATATATATATATATATATTATACACACATACACACACACACACACTGTGTAACATATAAAGATGAAATATGATAGAGTCCCTGCTGAGTGACTGTTCATGATTTTAAATATAAATTAATCATCAAGAGTGTTCGATGACTGACCGTTTGGAATCTCGATGAAAATTCGAGTCTCATTGTATAGTAAGAAGTGCCATCCTAAATCTAGACATTAACAAAGGTTCAGAAAATGTCATGGAATGAGATATGAGAAATTAATTAATTTCTAATGTTACAATAATTAAAGAACAAAACTTTAAGAGAAAATGTAACTTTACATACATTTAACGTTATTCATTAATTAAATATAATGGTATTAAACTTACCACTTCCATTCTCAGCCCGAAAGTGCGAATGCTCGAAGCGAGACTTCCAAATTTCGGGTGTTTTTCCTAATTTTGGAAAAAGTTAAAGAGGGATTTAACTTAATTGCATACCCGAGGATCATTCCCACGAAAAACCTTAAAAACTTAGTGTGAGAAATCCTACATTGGGAATAGGAATGGATCCATTTGATAATTTCCTCCTTTAAAATCCCAACTTTCGGATTTCTGACATATGGACAAGAATTAAAATAGGAATGACCGAGATTGGGAAGAGACCAATTCTATAATTTTTCTAATGGGTTTCTTAAAGATTATGAAATATTATCATCGTGGAATTTTTTTTTTTTTACCCAAATATATTTACATTAATATAGATTTCACTTACGTGAAATAACAGTATTGTAGCAGCATATAGTTCTTGAAGACAGGAGAATTTATGTTAAATACATATATATATAATAGTAAACAGGAGAACTAAATCTTGTATGATGCTTCAATCACTGGTCAACGAGGTCTTTGCTTCAAAAATTAAAACATATCTGCCAAATGTGTTTCTTTGTGTTATATACATATGTACTTTTTTTTTTAGCTGCAACACATTTGGTTTTACCAACACCTACCCTCACTGCACAATATGCCGTATGCTTATATACTGTACATAGCTCTTATTACATATATATATATATATATATATATATATATATATATATCGTAAAGAACGACGCTTGTATAGGAGAATATTCCGCGCAAGATGAGAGCGAGAGAACGAAACAAGCGTCGTTCTTTACGTTAATTATACTGCGTGTTTGCAGTTTAAATGTATATAATGTACGGCATGCGGGAGGTGCCCCCTTGGGGCATTGGTTTCTGCGCGTATGTAGAGGAATTACGGCATTTGATTGAGTGAGGCCCGTGGTGTAATGGTTATCATATCTGACCGGCAATCGGAAGATCCCGGGTTCGATTCCCGGGTGGTTACCTCATTTTTTCATTTGTTTCGTTCTCTCGCTCTCATCTTGCGCGGAATATTCTCCTATACAAGCGTCGTTCTTTACGTTAATTATACTGCGTGTTTGCAGTTTAAATGTATATATATATATATATATATATATATATATATATATATATATATATGAGGAATTGCGAGTACGAAGGGCGAAACTCGCTACCTTAGGGACTTTGCGATTGTTCCACGAATGAATAGTTCAACCGCCCCCCCCCCCCCCCCATGGACAATTTGCTATAGCAAGTTTAAACGCGTCTGTTTCATAACTGGTTTGGCGAGTTTGCTCCTCGTACTCATGACGCCTTATATTAAATATACTCGCATATATTTATACACAGGGTATTCAAAAAGAAACGCAACTCGAAAAAAGAAAAGGGTTAGGTTGCAATGATATATGCATTCTCCAATGGGTTGAGTTTCTTTTTGAACACCTTGTAGAACAATATCAATGGAGTATCATTGGCATATCTGCAGACACCTGAATGAAGGTCATTGGATTGCTTCTTGGAATACAGGGTGGGTTGACAAAATATTGCTGCTTTCTCTGTTTGTGGGATAGTCGTGCGATGAAGGAACACTATGTCAAGAAAGTTTGGTCACCACGTGAATCTTTCATCCGAGGTCAAAGGAACATCCAGCATGAACCACTGGTGGACCCTAACAAAATATATTTGCCACCACTCCATATCAAGTTGGGTTTAATAAAGAACTTTGTGAAAGCTCTGGATAAAGAAGGGAATGGACTCAAAACACCTGCAAGAAATTTCTAGTATTAATGATGCTAAGTTGCAGGAAAGAATTTTTGTCGCTCTCTCAATAAGGGAAGTGATATCACATGGAGAATCTGACAGAGCCCCGGAAAGTAAAGAACTCAGAGCCGGGCAGTCCTTCAAAATGGTTTGCAGCAATTTTCTTGGCAATGAGAAAGCTGACAACTTTGAAGAGCTGGTTGGTACTTTAGCTACCACATATCACGAAGTTGGTTGCCGAGTGTCTTTAAAGATTCATTTGCTTCACTCCCATTTACATTTCTTTCCTGATAGCTTTGGCGATGTCAATAACGAACATAGTGAGAGGTTCCACCAAGATATCGCAGAAATGGAAAAACGCTGCCGAGGAAAATGGAACCCTAAGCATAATAGCTGACTACTGCTGGATGCTTCAACGTGATGCATCTACTGCTAAATAAAAGAATCTGGCAAAGGTCACTTTTTAACTTCATTGTGTCAGTATGATTGAATATCTTCGTTTTATCATGCAAATAAATTTAGTACATGTTGTTTATGGATATTTTAAATTAAATTACTGCCTAGGATATTGTGTTTCTTGAAAACTGGATGTGATAGAGAAAAAGTAAGTTCAGACTCGTATTCAGCACCCTAAAATCTATGGGAAACACCTATTACACATCATGAAGCGAGATAAAAGCTAAAATTTGTTGACCGGTGTAATTTACTGCAAACGTTTCGGGATTTCTTCCGGAAGATGAAATTCCGAAACGTTTGCAGTAAATTATTGAAGCATGATACAAACTTCAATTCTCCTTTTTATCATTAAATTTAGGTTCCCTGGGAACAAATATATATATATATATATATATATATATATATATATATATATATATATATATATATATATATATATATATTAGTGATGTACCGATACAAAAATTTTGGCCGATACTGATTCCGATACTTCAGTTTTGTCGATACCGATACATCGGTAAAACAGGCCGATACCGATACATCACTAATATATATTTCCCTTATCTACCTGTTCAGTTACAAACTCTAAAAAGTGTAAGAGATTAGACAAATAAGACCTTCCTTATCTAAATCCATGTTGTAAACTTGAAATAATAGATTTAAAATTTTTCAAATGCTCTTTAATACTATTATTTATACGTCTAGTATCTTTCCTACCAATGATGTTAAACTACCAATGTTAAATTAATTTCCTAGCGCCTCTTTATTACCCTTTTTTGTAAATGGTTAAAACATTTGTTTTTTTTCAATTTTCAGGTATTTCTGCATAATTAATAGATGTACCAGTAACAAACAAAATAGTACCTCAGCTAAGCTATCCACCCCTTCTTTAAGATCCTTATTATTGGGCTAGCAGCTTTATTTGGTTTCAATGTGTTAATTACTAATCATCCTTCTTTATCTGAATCTTATCAAGAATGTCAGAATTTAGAGAATCTAAAGAATCAAAATTGAATATTTTTATAAATTGAATATGTTTATAAAGTATCGGTAGTATCGGCCATAATTTCACCAATACCTCGACAAAACAGGCCGATACCGATACATCATTAATATATACAGTATATTATTATTAGATACAGTTCATATTTTAACCTTTACAGGATGGAATTTGGCTAAATAGGAAGAAACCGGTGATTCAACCCGCAACGATATTAAACGCATACAAGTCTTCTTTGCTTCCCCTAGACGCCTCCGGCAAAGTTTTGGAAGCAACGAAACAAGGAACATATTGTTGCAGATCCTGGCTTCCATTTTCTACTAAGTTTGTAGAAAGCAATTGTTTCCTCGTCACTTTGAAGGAATGGCCAACAATGATTATGACACTGAAGTTCGAAGACAGTGGGGTAGAAGACACTGATTATAACGCGGTTTTAACACTGCAGTATGTTCAAAATTATACAAAGTATTTGTTTGCGTCTTCATCCGTGTTTCAGGCTCCTATTAGCGTTTCCAAGTATTTGGATTCTTCTTCGTCCGATGGACTCGAACGAGCAATTTATGAATTTCAGTTTCATTTATATTCTCAAGATATTTCTCAAGAGTCAAAATCTGGACTGGAAAGAAAACTTAATGAATTCAATTCTCTGATTCAGAATAATGAATTAAAACCTTTATTAATGAATGACTCTAACGTAAGGTTTGCGACGTATTGCAATAACACTTGGGTAAATCATAAGTATGGAAATGTAATTAATTATCCTTTCGCGAAAGCTGGTCACTATTATACTCAGAGGTTCAAATGTGAAATAGGAAATAATAGGATAGTTCATCCAGTGTGTCGGTGGAACTATACAAATGGTGCTGAAATATCTTTCTCAAAAGAGTGTTTGAGGTTTGACTCGTGTCCTCGAGGATTTTCTGTAGTCGGAGGAAACGTCTGCTTAAAAGTTCTTAGAAATGTTTCTTGGGAAGAAGGATTTAGTGATTTTTACAAATCTGGAACTGAGACCACCTTATTTGAGAACGTAAGTTACCTCTCAGGAGGAAATAATTCAATCTACAATCACGTTATTAACTATCTTTTAGATTCGGGAGTTAGGAGTATATGGTTGCTCGCAAAGCGGAAATACCACAAAACACCATTAATTAATTACAGCAAACGTACTAATAATACCTTATTCGACTTTCAAGCCGTCTTTAAGTGGAAAATTGGTCACCCTACAGCTGATAGGAAATGTGTTGGTTTTGAAATGAGTAAGAAAGAATACTATTCATCTAACTGTAACACCAAGAACAACTTCGTAATATTGATTGATGTGCGTGAGATTTCGGAATATTCTGAAGCTTCTTATTATGATGAAATAAATGCGTATCCTCGCATTTGTGAACATGAATGGTTGGAATTTTCAACTTTAGAAGGAACAAAATTTTGTGTCAAATATTTTCCATACCAAAACTCGACTTGGGAAATGGCAAACACATTTTGCGCGACAAAAGGTGGCAATCTCGCTTCTCCACAATTAGGCTTTAGAAACTGGTATTATTTGAGTTTTACAGTAGTAAATTTTTGGGTAAATATAAAAAATGAAAAGAATTATTCGGATAATTTAAATTTTGACTACATAAACTGGATTCCACAGGCGAATTTTAGTAATAAATATGGTGTAATGAGTCCTCATGGGTGGTTCTTAGCTAATGACACGGAGCTACAACAGGGAGTCGTTTGTGAAAGGAAGCCAAACAAAACAAAGCCTTGGGAAATAGTTTTGGAAAAAGAGCCAGATCTGGAGGAAGTTTTATGTATAAAAACTTTAAACTTCAATCATACTGCATCCCTTAAATGTTTAGTGAATGGAATTCCAATTCAGTATAGGCGATTAGATAATAGTGATTGTCTGCTTACACTTACTGCAAATAATCAAGGGTATTATGATTGCCAAATGTGGTCACAAAGAACAAACAAACTAATTCAGTCGAATACTTATGCCAATATTAACAGCAGTCTGAATACTTTTGTAGTACGTGGTGAAAATTCCAAGAAGTTTTACGACCCTTTGATTTATGATTCAACATTTTTCTCCTCAAAATCAATCAGTCGTTTCGAAGGTGTTTGTATGAATACGATTCTCCGAGGACTTCTAGGAGAGAAAGAATGGATGAATATCTCTGAAGTTCTTTTCTTCGAAAAAGAAAAGAAATTTCATTATTCATTTACTCTTGTGTGCCAAAAGGAGTCTGCATTTTGTGTCTCTGCAAAAGGAATACGAGCAAATATAAACAAAATTTTAAATAATTCTACTCATCAAAATCGATGCTCAGTTGAAGAAGTAAGAAGTACCTTTGGGTGCCTCCAAGAGACTACAAACGATGAATTTCATTCTAGTGAACAAATTACATGGCCAAATACAAGGGGCGCAGGTAAGATTTTACCAAAAGAACTTTGTGTAAGTGATGACGGGCAACTAGTAACTAGAACTTGTAATGGAAATTTTATTATTGGATATTATTGGCTTAGACCTCCCAAAGGCTGCTCCGCAGATCCTTCTAATTGTACGACCAACATTTGGAAGATTTCCAAAGATCCACAAGGCTACTTTGAAGGAAAGTACAAGACTTTATCTGAATGGACTGAAGAAAGTGAATCACTCACTCCAGCCGATTTTTATTACGTTGCTTCATTCTTCGAAAATCTATCAAACAACTCTAGCTTTTCGAGTCAAGTTCAATTTGAAGAAATTGTATCAACAATGAATAACATGATAGGGGTAACGAACGAGACGTTCAGTTCTATTTATGAGAATTTTAACTCGTCTGCAACGCTACTCGATTCCTTTGAAAAACTCGCTTTCGCCATCGAAGAGAAAGGAAATATGTCCCAAGGGAGAAAATACTCGTTTAAAGATAACATATTGGCAGACTGCGTTGATGTATCTAAGAATATGCGGGTCATTGGGTTTAAATCGAACCGGATTAACGGCACTTTATTAACAAACGAAAATTTCACTTTGAAAGATACGGAAGCAGCCATTATTTTACCCAGGAATTTAACGGACACTATAATCACTGCAAATAAAGATAAAACAAAAATACAAAGAACCCAACTTCTCTTTGTTACATATAAAACGGACAGACTGTTTTTTGATCCGAACTGTCAGTCTTTGGGTTTCAAAGTCAATAGTCACATTATACAAGCCAGTTATGAGAATAAAGTAATTACAGATTTAGACGAAGGAGTCAAAATCTATTTTCGTCCGAAAGGTAGTGGCAAGGAATTAAAATGTGTTTATTGGGATTCCAAGGAGAATGAAATGAAAGGAGGTTGGTCAGAAAATGGTTGTAAACTAATAAGTGCAGACGAAAATTTGGTAACGTGTGAATCTAACCACCTTTCAGCATTTTCCCTTCTGATCAGATACAATCATATGGATCATCTTGGATCATATAATAAGAAGGCTCTTGAAGTGATCTCCATCATTGGTTGTTCGCTTTCAATTTTTGGTCTCGTTATGGTCTTAACCACGTTCCTCATTTTCAGAAAATGGCGGAAATCCTTAAGCAACCAAATACTTGCCAACTTGTCTTTAGCAATCTTGTGTAGTTTGTTGATTTTCTTAATTGGAATAGAACAAACCAGGAATAAAATTCTTTGCCGAAGTACTGCTGTTGGTTTACATTATTTTATATCAGCAAGTTTTGGTTGGATGCTCGTAGAAGGAATTCACCAATACCTAAGGTTTGTGAAAATAGTTGGAACGTACATCCCAAGGTTTTTGCGGAAAGCTTCGATTTGTGCCTGGGGTATTCCCATTATTCCAATCCTGGTAATTATGGTAATTGATAGCGAACTTTATGACAGTGAATCTGATAATGGCATTTGTTGGATGTCAAATAAGGCCTTCTTATACTGTTTCGTTCCTTCAGTTGCTGTTACACTCACCATAAATGCTGTGATCTTCGCCATGATAATTGATAATGTCATAATTCGAAGGAAAATTATAAATTCGACACTTCAGAATAGAGAAATAATAATAAGCCAATTAAGTATGGCAATCTGCATATTTTTTTTATTAGGATTTAATTGGATCTTTGGTATTTTGGCCGTTTCAGGAGCAACTCTAATTTTTTCCTACTTATTCTGCATATTTAACACTTTACAAGGATTTTTTATATTTATCTTTCATTTGTGTAGAGACCGTTCCGCGAGATGTCTTTGGAGCGATTTTACTGGAATGTTCGGAAACTTTAGCGGTGGGAGGTCAGCTTCTGTCTCTTATTCCAGATCGATGGGGTCTCAAACCCGGCATACCACTGACACAATCCCGAAATTCCGAATGGCCCAGGAGAGCAAACGATTTCACTCTAATAAGAAGAAATTTGATCGTTCAAAAGAAAGAACGTCCACGTTTTAGCCAAGGCTGTCAAATAAAAGGGCTGTGAACACGCAGTCAGATGTATAAGAATGTTAAAACCAGTTTCCTATCTTGACATGGGTTATAAAAAATTTAACGAGATTTAACTGATCAGTTTATTGATATGCAGACTTATTCTAATTACGTAAACGTGGTTATTATCTCGTTCATCAATGTTAAAGTCCATTATCAAAAAGATAAAGTCAAAAAGGTGAATCGTACAAGAAGCAGTTCAATAAGCTCTTATGCAAGTAGAGAGAATGACTCCCTAACATGATTACGGTTAAATACTATATGGAATAGAATAAGGGAAGTTTTTTGTGGTGTCAGGCTAAAGACGCCACACTTCTGGATCCTATTAACATCCGGAAAGCGTCCTAATAAATCTTATGAAAAGACACTGCGAAGGAATTATCACATTATACAAATGAAGGGAATTAATGAGTGACAGTGTTAACATTTCCTTTAACAGAATGTGAAGACGGATTAGGTCAAACAGCGATCTCAAACAGGAACCTCACAAGTGGACCTGGAATCTCTCAAGGCTTCCAAAATGAAAATTGTTAGAAACGCCATCAAAGAAAAATTCTGTATAAATATTCCTGAAAATGTCATTAAGGAAGCACACCGAGTTGGGAAATATAATAATGACACACAAAAGAACCACAAAATTCAAACTGAATGACCAGCTGTGGAAATCAGAAACCAGTGTATTTATAAATATAATACCTAATATACTGTATATATTAATGAATCACTGTGAATACAGAAAAGAAATTTTTGCTAAACTGTTAAAACTTAAAAAAGAAAAAATAATTTATTTCTGTTATGTACGGGACGGCATAATATATGCCTGTAAGACTAAGAGGCAGGAAGGACAAAAAACATCGATTCATACTCAAAATGACTTCGAGAACTTTCGGCACCATCTACATACAGAATTGTCTCCAGCATAGCCCGCCTGTTAAGTAAACCTATCATTACATAACCGATCATTATGTATCATTACTCTTATATATAATAACAATTAAAAAAAAATTTCGTAAATTTATGTGGTCTTGAAATTTTATAATCCTTATGATCTTATAATTTCGCTATTCTCATAGTTCCTAAAATTCTATAATTGTTAATTTTAAGATTTTATAATGATATAATTTCTAATTCAATTTAATTTTAAGTTTTAATAATTCTATAACTTTCTAACTTTCAATTCTACAGTCTCACTGTGGATGTGTGTTTATATACAGGGTGTCCCAGAATTAACTATCTATTTCAATGAAATCGGACAAATTTTTTAAACACACTTTTATTTATGTTTATCATGTTTATCATGTTTAATATGTTAAAAATGAATAAATTTCTAAATTTTTTTCAGAATTTTATTTTCATAATTTTTTCATAGTTTTATTTTCATTCTCTTTCAGAACCCTATTAATAATGAATACACAAGAACGCATCCCTAACCGAAGTTGTTGGTTCATCCTCAAACAATTGTCGTACCTGTTCGGTACTGTTACGTGCTGTCCTTGGGCGTCCTCTTCCCACCTCGTCGTGTACGGATCCAGTTCTTTTAAATTTGTTCACAAGTTCACGAATCGCTTTGTCTGTAGGACCGGTTCTGTGGAATCTTCTTGTAAATTTTTCTCTGATTTCATTACATTGCATTCCTTTGATACGGGATGTTACAACAAAGATGCGTTCTTGTGTATTCATTATTAATAGGGTTCTGAAAAAGAATGAAAATAAAACTATGAAAAACTGAAAAAATTATGAAAATAAAATTATGAAAAAAATTTAGAAATTTATACATTTTTAACACATATTAAACATGATAAACATGATAAACATAAATAAAAGTGTGTTTTTAAAAAATTTGTCCGATTTCATTGAAATAGATAGTTAATTCTGGGACACCCTGTATATGTTCTTACATCCATTCTTTTTTTACCACAACCGCTTATTTTATTTTATAAATATATCTGTATATGTGCTATGTATATTTTTTTCTTAACTGTTGTTATTTCTATTACCGTATTACCCTAACATTCACGTTATGATCAACACTTTAAATACTGTCAACACTGAATGAAATTACTGAATTTGTAAACGTAGTCAACTCCGACTATATCTCGGTAGACAATTTTTTAAACAAGAAATACAAAAATGGCAATCTATCTTTCCTAAACGTAAACATTCGCAGTCTCCCAAGCCACTTTGACGAATTGACAGCTAACCTGAAATCATTACAACATAAATCCATGTGCATTTTATTAACTAAAACCTGGTTACATGAAAATAATATATTTTTTAACATTCCAGGATACACAAGCTACCATGTATGTAGGGTTAACAAGAGGGAAGGAGGTGCAAGTATATTTGTAGACAAACTACGAGAATAAAAGTAGCGAGGGTCTGACGAGCATAAACAATACCTCAAAAACACTCGCAAATGAAATGTTTATTCATAACACCCAGTATTCAATTTTCGGCATTTACCGACCACCAAC
Source organism: Bathynomus jamesi (assembly GCA_023014485.1). NCBI lineage: Eukaryota > Metazoa > Arthropoda > Malacostraca > Isopoda > Cirolanidae > Bathynomus > Bathynomus jamesi. The sequence continues at coordinate 185,254 of JAJOZX010000916.1, forward strand.
TTGTAACGCACCAACTTTTATTATAATATCGATAGAATTCTAACTTCCAATTATTTTGTTAACAATTATGTTATTGCAGGAAATTTAAATATTGATCTCAAAAGAACATTCAAATGATAACGCAAGCTTCCTTCACATCATCATGACTGCAAGCGGTTAATTACGAGAATTTTACTGGTAATGAGGAGGGTTTGAGATTGGTTGAGTTTATGGACGATAACTTTTTACGACAGATAGTTACCGAACCAACGCGCGGTGACAATATTTTAGATTTGGTGATGACGAACGGCGAGAATATAGTCGAAGGTTTGGAAGTAGGCGAGAGTTTAGGATGTAGTGATCATCAAATTCTTAGGTTTAAGTTAGCGATAAAAAACACTCAGGATAGTAACGTAATAGAAGTCCCTGATTTTCGTAGGGCTAATTTTGATAGTTTTGCGGATAGGATGAGAGTAGTGGACTGGGATAACTTATTTATGGGCAATGACACAAATTTGCATTGGGTGGCGTTTAAAGAAAGTTTTAGGAATATTGAAAGGGAGTTTATTCCTCGTAGGCCTAAGCGCGCTAGAAATCGTGGTAGGCCGAAGTGGTGGACTAGGGAAATAGGAGAGTTCATAAACGAGCGTAATAGAGCGCATAGACTTAGTAAGCGCAATGGCACGGCAGCTAACTTTAATAGATATATCGAGCTTAGGCGTCAGGTTAAAAGATCAGTTAGGAATGCCAAGCGTAATTTAGAGATACTTATAGCTGCGGATAGTAAACATAATCCAAAAAAGTTTTTTGAATACGTAAATAATCGTAAGCCGATAAAAGATAACATAGGCCCTCTAGTGGATGTTAATGGCGCTTTGGCTTCTGACGCTCAGGCGATGGCGGGTATTTTCAATAACTTTTTTGCAACAGTTTTTACCGTAGAAGACGTAAATAATGTCCCCGACGTGGACGATATCGTTTCATTTAGTAGCGAGACTATTTTGGATGAAATAACTGTTTATGAGGCTGAGATTGCGCATTATATCGATAAGCTAAAAGTTAGCAAGGCTCCAGGCCCTGACGCTTTTTATCCCAGACATTTGAAAGATTTGAAAGACGTTATCGTAGGCCCCTTAACGAAGATTTTTAATCAGTCACTCGAAACGGGGATTATTCCTGAAGACTTCAAATTAGCTAACGTCACGCCTATTTTTAAAAAAGGCGACCGCGCAGTAGCTAGCAATTATAGGCCCATTAGCTTAACGTCAATTATCGGTAAACTTTTGGAATCCGTAGTTAGGGATCGTATCAGCGATCACTTAGAGAGTAGAGATTTGATTAATAGTAGTCAGCATGGGTTTCGACGCCATAGGTCTTGTTTAACTAATTTGTTAGAATTTTATAACGAAATAGTGCGCGAATACGATAGGCATAGAGCAGCTGACGTTATTTATTTAGATTTTAAAAAGGCGTTCGATACAGTTCCGCATAGGAGACTAATTGCGAAGGTCAAAGCGCACGGTATACGCGGTCAGGTAGCTAACTGGTTAGAAGAATGGCTTCGTGCTAGGAGGCAGAGGGTCGTAGTTAATGGTAGTGAATCGGGGTGGTTAGATGTAGGTAGTGGTGTCCCACAGGGTTCAGTGTTAGGCCCATTGCTATTCGTAATTTACATTAACGACATAGATGTAGGATTGACTAGTAACGTGTCAAAATTCGCGGACGATACTAAAATAGGCGGTAAGGTTGTTAACGAGGACGATAGTAATAGGCTCCAAGACGATGTAAATAGGATTATGGAGTGGACAGATAAGTGGCAGATGCAATTTAACGTAGATAAATGTAAAGTTTTGCATATAGGTTCTCGCAACAATAATTACACGTACACGATGGGTGATAGGGAGTTAGCGAGCGTTGACGAGGAAGTAGATTTAGGCGTACGCGTAACTAAGGATTTAAAGGTTAGGAACCAGTGCCTGGAGTCTTGCGCAAAAGCTAATAGGATGTTAGGCTTCATAGCGCGTAATTTCGAATTTAAATCGAAGGATATTATATTGCCCCTTTACAAGTCCCTAGTCAGGCCTCATTTAGAATATGCAGTTCAGTTTTGGTGCCCGTATTTACGCGAGGATGTTGATAGGTTAGAAAGGGTTCAACGTCGTGCCACGAAACTAATTCCGTCATTGCGCAATAAGCCTTATGAAGATAGGATTAGAGTGTTAGACCTGTATTCACTCGAAACTAGGAGATTAAGGGGGGAGCTTATTGAAGTTTTCAAAATCGTTAATAACATTGATAACGTAAATTTTGACAAATTGTTCACTTTCGATAATAGTAATACTCGTAATAACGGATTTAAATTGTGTGGCAGACGTTTCATTACTAATATCGCTAAAAACTTCTTTACGTTTAAAGTAATTGATAAATGGAATAATCTTCCCGCGTCAGTTGTTCATTCTACCAGCGTTAATATGTTTAAGAACAGTCTTGACAGACATTTTAAAAGTATTAACGTTGTTTAAAATAAAAAAAACAAGGTTAGCAACAGGAGCTCTGGTGGTGGTGCTCGAGGATGAGTCTGTTGACGATGAATGCCAGCTTGTGACATGCCAGCCTGTGATGCCAGCAATAAAATTATATATAAAAAAAAAATTAGACTAACACGAACGTAGATGTAGCTCGTAGCGTAAACTAAGCCACTTTTTGTTTAACTTTACCTATTTTTTTTCTTATCTTCTCTTTACTTTGCATGTCTGTAACTCTCTTCTTGCATGTTTGTAGTTTGCATGGTATGACAGTGAGTTAAGACTGTGTTGCATGGTTTGTAAGCGTTCTTATTTTACTTCTTTTCATCTTTCACCCCTCTCCTATTTTCTCCGACTATTTTTCTGACTTGTCGGCAGTGGCCGGCGGATGATGATGGTGTCTTTTTTCTCTTTTTCTGAATGAATGTTAACCCACGAGTGATAGGTGTTGCTCCTTACTTAACCCCTTATTCTCTTCTCTTAACTCCTTACTCTTTCCTTTCTCTCGGGCTAACCTTAGAGTGGATCTTAGGGTCTTTGTTAGCCTTAGCTTCTGTAGATCTGTAGAAATTAACTGTTACAAACCCAACTAAACTTTACAACGAGATTAGAAATTCGACTCTGCCAGATCTGATCTGGGTGCAGTCCCCGCGTGACTGCATCTTGCATATAATTATATTAAATATCACAGCTCACTTACCTACCCATACCCCATGCTAATCATCCATTTCTCAGCAAAGGAAACTATGAAAGTTGACTATAGATCTTACAGCTATAACAACAAATTAAAGTTCCTGAGAAAAATAACAGCTTTTGATTGGACAAGAATAAAGTAACACTGACATTGGAACAAAATTTCAAGCATTCTCAGATACACTAATGGATATATTCAACAAACTTTCCTCTTAAATCAAAAGTAATATCAAACTAAATACGACAACCAATGAATCACACCAGCATTCATTGTGAGTATTAAATGCAAAATACATTCTTTAAACTATGGAAAACTGATATTACCGAACAGACATACAAACATTACTGTAACAGACTTAATGCAATCATTAAAAAAACAAAAGCAGATCATTCCTGTTCAAAAATTGATGAACAAAAATCCAATCTATAAAGGCACACACTGAAACATTTAACACACAGGTTATAACAAATCCCTTGTCCTCCCTTACCAAGGCGGATACTCTTACGATGACCCCAAAGACAGGCAATTTATTGAACAACTTTGAAAATATAGGCTCCAATATTGCAGCCTCGATTCCAATTACAGACACTCACTACCGACAATACCTGCCACAACCAAATCCAAACTAATTTTTCTTTAATCCAGTCCTACCATACGATATTTCTCTAGCAAAAAAATCTAAAAAAATAAAGATTCTGGCACCAATACAATCCCGGTAAAAAGACACGAATTAGTATCCGATGAAACCGCAATAGCACTCACTAAGCTAATGAATGAATCAGTAACACTAGGTAGGTATATTCCCTGACAGTCTAAAAGAAGCCAGAGTATGTCCTGTATTTAAGTTGGGCAACTCAAACACACTATCCACTTATCGACTCGTTTCCATATTGCCAACTTTAGTAAAGTATTTGAAAAAAATCGTGTACAATAAACTTACTAAATTCCTAATCAAATACAATATTGTAGCTAAAACACAATTTCGATTTAGAGATGGACATATAACGGAAGATACCATAATCATGTTATTAGAAAATGTGCATTAGAACTTAAACAGCAAAAAAAAAACACTGCCTTGACTTTCCTCATCTTGTCAAAAGCATTTCATACACTTTTGCATGAAATCTTATTGAATTAACTTCACATATATGGAAAAAGAGGAAATATCCACGATTGGTTTAAATCATATTTGTCAAATCGCCATCAATACATCAGATTAAAATATAATTTATCTGACAAGGCGATGCTAACTAGTGGAGTTCCACAAGGATCTATTCTTGGCCCATCACTATTTCTAATTTACGTCAACGATTTTCACCTCTCAAACACATTAAATTGCGTACAATACGCAGATGACACCACAGTTACTTCTTCCCATCATAACGCAGACTTTCTGAATAATGAAATGAAGAGGCAATTAGAAAATGTGTATAAATGAATGTGCTAGTACATTTGGATCACCTAAAGATCAGGCCCCCCAGCCTTCTTTAGTTAGCTTTATAAGGCTAACTAACGAAAATATCACGACCTAACCTAACGCATCGTCAAGGGCGTACAGTTGACCTAACGATTGGTTAGGTTAGGTTGTGATATTTTCGTTAGTTAGCCTTATAAGGCTAACTACAGAAGGCTGGGAACCCTGATCTTCAGGTGATCCACACATTTTATTAAGCCTGACAAAGTCATCTTATATGATTATTACCACAAAATATATTAATACAAACTGTCAAGTAAAAATTGAGAATACTGCTCTTGCAAGGGGTAAATGAGGTTAAGGTACTTGGCATTAAATTAGATGAAAAACTAAATTTCAAGTCATGTACAACACGTTAAAACCAAACTATGAAGATTTCTCTTTATATTACTTAAACTACAAAAGACCTTTCTTCAAAACCCACTCCTTACCCTATATTATTCCTTCGTCCATCCACAATTATTATATTGCATTACAGCACGGGGTAGCTAAAAGAAATATATAAAACATCCTTTGAAAGTAATTCATAAAAAATGTCTGCGAACACACTCGAATAATGATGATAAAGTTACACTTCTCCATTGTTTAAAAAGCTAAATATTTCCAAATTATATGACTTACACAAATTCAGTGTCACTGTCAGTATGTTCAAAGTTATCAATAAAAATCAACATACATCACCCATTCAAATACACCATCGTTATAACACCAGACTGCCCAGTGATTTTATACATAAACTTAACTAGTAACTATACAATAGAAACTGCAGGAAATGCACTCTTTCGAAGGAGCAGATAAATGAAATGCAATTCCTAGGCATATCAGGCAGGCTTCATCACAATGTATTTCGCAAATCATTAAAAAAGAATTTAATTACCTCCTACTGATGTGCAAGTTCACTATTACCATTTTTACGATAGTAGGTAATAAATTTTGTAATCTATTCTTTTGTTTTTTTATTGAGTAGCATTTATTTTGTACTAAATATACAAAATCATTTAACTTAAAATTATGTAACATTTTGTAAACTTTATATTGTATTTATTATTTTTATTGCTATTATTTTTTGTTGTCTCTATTACTATTGCTTGCCACTTTCAATATATTTATGTAATAATTACTTTCCACTCAGTATATTTATGTATGGTAATAATAATGAATAAACCAAATGCCATTAATTTTGCCTAAAAAGCCTCCATGCTTCCAAGTGCATATTCAGATTAGCGTAATGTGAATATATTAATGTCATAAAAAATTGTGAAACTCTGTCACTTGTATTCTTTCCTGAATAAAGTTTTGAATCTTGAAACGGGAGGTGGGGCATTACACGACTGATATTCCCACACCTCATTAGATGACAAAAAAAGCGTCACATATTCCAGTACAAACACGTTGAGATCCGTTCGGCTGTTTTCATGCGCGCAGTCACTATTCTTTTCTGGGAATTACCTTAGGCCTATTTGACTTTATAAAGGGTGATCCAGAGAAATGGGACCCAAAAGAAACCCCTGTAACTCTTAAAGTATAAGTCCTTTTATAAAATCATACGCATCATTCGAAAGAGGATAGTTACAAGTTTGTACAGGATTGTATAGGTTTTGACAATACAAGACAAGACAAGATACAAAACAAAATAAAAGTGTTAGTTAAAACTAACCCTTCAAGATGACTGCATGGACTGTGGAACAGCTGCGTTTCATAACAGCAATATTATGAGCATGGAAGAAGTGTAGTTTCAGCTCAAAGATCTTTCAAGACAAATTTTCAGATGTCAAAATCACCTTCTAAGAAAGTAATCCGTCGGTGTGTCAGAAATTTTTCCCTAACTGGCAGCATTGGAAAAAGAAAACCAACTGGAAGAGTGCGCACAGCAAGGATAGACGAGATCATTAACAGAACTCATGAAATTGTACAGGATAATCCTAACATAAGCATCAGACGTGCTTCTCAGCTGTTAGGAGTTGGATATGGAACAACACACCGTATATTCAAGCAAAATTTAATGCTCTTTCCATATAAAATTCAAACAGTGCAACAACTAAACGATGGAGATTTCGCACGAAGACGACAATCTGTCAATGGATCCAACAGAAGGTAAATGACACCACCAATTTTCTAGCAACTTTGATTATGTCAGACGAAGCCCATTTTCACTTGAATGGAACTGTAAACAAACAAAATTGTCGTTTCTGGGCAACAGAAAATCCATTGAATATTGCCGAAGTCCCGTTGCATAGTCAGCGTGTAACTGTTTGGTGTGGTCTTACTGCATCTCAGATCATAGGGCCGTACTTTTTCGAGGATTCCACCGGAAACACGGTCACTGTAAATGGTGATCGATACGAAAAAATGTTGACCGATTTCCTTATTCCTAAATTAAGGGACCTTTGTCTAGAAAACCACTGGTTCCAACAAGACGGAGCTACCTGCCATACCACGAGGAACTGCATGGCAGTTTTGCGTCAAACGTTTCCAGGCGAGTTAATCTCAAGATTTGGAGACGTTGAATGGCCCGCAAGGTCTCCGGATTTTTCTCCCTTAGATTATTATCTCTGGGGATATTTAAAGAGTAGGGTCTACAGAAATAACCCAACGACCTTGCAAGAATTGAAGGCCGCCATCACAAATGAGATACAGGCCATACCACCGCACACTCTTGCAAAAGTGATGCAGAACTTACAAGCGAGAACACTGGAATGCTTGGCAACTAATGGAGCACATTTGAAAGGAGTCATTTTTAAAAAATAAATATTTCATAATAAACTTGTAACTCTACTCTTTCGAATGATATATAGTTTTTATGAAAGGGATTAAATATTAAGAATATTTGGCTTTTTTTTATGGGTCCCATTTATCTGGATCACCCAGTATATCTGTAGTGAAATTTCTTTAATTCTTATTTACCTCTTTTCTTTCTTTATCATCACTGTTTCTACTCATTTACACTAATTTCTCTGAATTCTATCTATAATCGGGTAGACGGGTTAGCGTGGCTGCCATTGAAATTTAGATCGAACAGAGTGAGGGAGGAGAGAAATTATAAACGATTATTTACTATTTTCTGAGGGGTATGCAACAAGGGGGTGGGGGTTAAAATTTTTACTATACGTTATATTATTAATAAATCCCCAATTTTGCAATCCCAACAGTATCAGTGTTTCATAATAATCCATTATTAGCCTTATTCTACATTGTTGACCTCTCTATTTCCATTTACTGAAAGATAAAAAGGTATTCAACTAAAAATATGATTATATAGTGTGTATTATATATATATATATATATATTATATATTATATATATATATATATACACAGTCTTTGTGCCACACTTTTCTCACTATTCTCTTGCATCACAAGAGTTAACAGCTCCGAGTCAATCTTTGCACTTTCTTTGTAACAGAAAGTACAGAGCATATGCTTAGCAATGATTCTGCTAGTAGAAATGAAGATACACAAGAGGGTAGGTGAAAAGTTTTAGGAAATGATTTTAAAAGGAAAAAAATGCGTTAAAACTCAAAGGGAATTCATTTTTAATTGCGTCCCTCCAATTCTTTTACTGACTCAGCCGTCTTCAGGACTGGTCTACGATCGTAGTTGTGCTCAGAAAGCGATCGTATCTGCGTGAGGAGCCTGTGCTTATTTCAAATATACTTTTTTTCTGCAAGTTTCATTTACGAATGTAGGGCCTAACAGTTAAAACTGCAGTTTATAATCTATTATTTATACAAGTTTTTTTCAGTTTTTATATAATGTCCTAATTCAATTATTATTTTAGCTTGTCATCGTACAAATTCGATTCCGAAATAATCATACCATACACTCTATCACAACTAATAGAATGCAAGAATATTAATGTAACAATACGACTACATTTTATAATTTCAGAAATTTCGCTGTTGGAATTGTGCACCATTATCAACAGAAGTCGAAAATATAAGAAGTTGAGATTTCAATGTACGAAGAAAATGCTGCAAGTTTTTCAATAAATTGCAATGCACAGTAAAAGAACTTTGGTGGAATGAAAACGCTTTTCCTGTTAAAAAAAAAAAAACATTTATAGCTCTATTATAGCAATTTTGGTTACGCAGATGTCAAGTGGAATACTCAGCCCTAAACCTATTAAGGGCAAAAGTGAGCAAATGAAACAATTAAAAATACTCTTTGTTGGTTTGACAAAATTAAGTTTAATAACAAAAGTTATAACAATTAAAAATTTTTTAGTTGGGACTTAATATTTGTTGGAAAGAAGAACTACGACAACATAGGTAACAAAGCAGTTACCACAGGTAAATGGATATACAAGCCGATGAAACTGTGGCTTTGAAAGGGTGTTTCCTGCCATTAAATGTGATCATTATGGTTTTGTTTCTGATACTACGACTACTGAAGTATAAAGACAAAGAAAACGCAATTCTTACGAAATAGATTAAATTAATAAATAAATAAATAAATGCCAATTCAAGCATTATCATCTTCCATACTAAAAATTAAATATTTTTCAACATAGCGTTATTAGTCTTACTTCAAATCGGTACCAATTCATAGGCCTAAACCAAAATATAAAATATGTTCATAATTAGGGCCCAGGATACCAATGAATTAATTCATACAGATCACACCTGGTCTCTCCAACTTATCTTGAACCTAAATTGCAAAACTTTTTAACAGAAGACCGGCTTATTTAAAACTTTATTTATTTAATACTAAATTAAAAATAAACTAATAATTTGTAACATGTAATCGTACCACTAAAATTAGACAATGTTCTTAGTAATGAATAAAACTATCCTTCCCACAAATTGCAGTAATCTTTTTGTTTTCAAATATATGGTTTCAAGAAGTTCCTGAAAAGTTTTTGCTTTTATAAAATCCAGCCATTTTTTTTCTTTTTGAGTGGCCTTAACCAATTCGTTTTCAGTAAATGTCTTTTTAAATAAACTGGAATGAGCCATTTGAAAAAGAATTAAAATTTAATGGAGTTTGTTTTATGTCACATTAAATACCCACGTAATGTTCCCCACAATGGATTTACACTGACAAACCAGTGCTTGGCCCATTTAGATTTCGAACGCCGGTTACTATTTTTTTCTTTTAGCATCGTTCCATTCTGGTACAAAGGTTTTTTAAAGCTCCCACGCCAGTGTATATCTAAAAGCATTATAGGTACATGAATAATGAATGGCTTTTAATTTCACATTATAGATTTCTCTCGAATCCTATAGCTTGGGCATTACGTTACAAAGGAATAAAGCCCTCTCTCTTTATAATACCGTTGTAACGTATCACTTAAACCCTCCACCCCTAAATGCGCGTTCCGTAGTATAAATTGCTCAATTTCGTCTCAAATAGAAGAAAAGTACTTTTATTTTAAATTTATTTCCAAGTTTCTTCCAACACGTCTAACACGCATTCACATCACCACTCATTTTCGATCCACCCTCTCCTTCGCCGAAAGCAACGCAACATTTTTTTTCTACAGTGTGTCCCAAAAATTACGAACGTCTAAATTAAAACATTCCTAACTCCTCATCTACGAGGTTTGTACCGACCGGCTAGGCCTTATTTCCAAGCGTGAAGTTTCTTCTTTCGAGTGGTATCCAGGGCGCTTCACCAAACTTCCACTGGAAAATTGTCGGCATGAGACGAGTGTGCAGTACAGGGGAGAAAAGAAGTTATTAAAAGGAGTTTAAAATTGATGCTTTACCCGAAAAACATTGGATGTTTACAGTATATGTTGGAAGTATCCACCGCCTTTTTGGCGGAATTGACATTCCCCATAGATTTTTTATTAATTTGTTATGATTATTAAAATGAGACATCAGAGAATGCTGAAACGTCCTGTATATACCACTCTAAAGAGGAAACTTCAGTCTGTAAAATAGGACCTATAACCAGCCGTTACAGAACTAATACTATTGAAGAAGTTGTCGTCGTTATTATTATTATTTTATTTAGACCCTCGTTAATTTCGGGACCACTCTGTATACGCGAAAATTTACTGCCAGCGGAAAGGTGTGCGTGTCTACTTTTCAGTTCTCTAAGAACGATGTCCATTTTTCTCTTTAAGACATTCACTTGCCCGAAAAAAAAAAGACATTGTAATTTAAACTAGTTTATGGAAATTAAATTTCGAATGACACGTTTATACTGACTTCATCGAAAAATTTAATTCCGTTTTCATTTCCACTCATCTCCAGGAGACCTCCCTATTTCCGCTCCACAAATTCCTTATACGTAAAAGGGAATACATTTCGTACATTATGAATGGATAAGTTTTGAGATATTTTTTAACTCCCTCCCTCCCTCCCTCCTTTTGGCTATCAAAACTTTTTGTCAGAAAACCTTAAATTTTCTCCCTACACCATTACATTGTACACTGATTCTCCTTCTCTCCCAAGAAGAACAACCTTACTTTTATTTATATTTATGACCAAAGTTATAAATATAATAAAACTATACTTTTTTATGAGAAGATTCTAAAGTTTAGAGAAATGGTTTGTAAATAATAATAAATAATAATAAATAATATGGTAAATATTGCCTTGAATTATTGATTATATTTTAGTTAATAAAAGTGAAAAAATAAATGACTGTAAATACCATTTGCATAGTTTCCTGTTAGGGTGTTGAAATTCCATGTAGTAAATTGTGTAAATGCTAATTCGTACGCATACGCCCGTGTCATATTCAGATGCCTTCATAATAACAAGTTTTTTCATAAAATTAATTTGGTGTCCCGTTTTCTTGTTATGTGAACATGATTGCATTCCTCTTGTTAGGGAATGTAATTGCGTATATGTGTGGTCTGTGATTTCGCTGATTTATGTTGTTTCCTTTTCTGTCGTTATAATGTTTGTTCCAAAGGGTATGCATATTGTATACCTGGGGTACCTGATTTCCTTGTTGGATTTTGGTGGTTTAGTACAAGAGCAACTTTCCGTTTCATGGGTGATAACGTGTGTAAAGCTGCCGATAAATTTTTTGGGAATATAAAATTTTATTTTTGGTAGTGTTGGAGCAAAAGGGACCTTTATGCACCGATTTACTACATGCAAGGTGAAGTTTTAACCAGTGTCCGTGGCTCAGTGGGTAAGTGTTTCTCTATAAGCGAAGTGAAGACGGAGGTCGGGGGTTCGACTCCCGATGCTGTTGATAATAATCTGGCCCCTCTTCACTAATTATTATTACCAGCAAAAGATCGGCGCTATACGCCGATTTTGCTAGACCTGCTGTGCTTGGGCCCCAAGAGATCCGATAGAACTGGACACGAGATCAGCAGGAATATAATTCTTCTTGAAATTTGCTTGATCCACCTTAAAAGGTATATCATAATATGGCTCATTCTCATCCTCTCTCTTTCTTTCTTTTTGAGTCTTGCCTTCTGTTCAGTATCAGCTTTCTTTCTCTTTGATGTTTGCTCAGGTTTTTCTTTTAATCTCTTTCTTGTTTCTGTCTATTATATTCCCTTTTTTCTTCCTGAGTCATACCTTTAATTTTTTCTTTGGTGGATGTTTCTCTGCTCTGTAGACTGGTTCAAACTTTGATGTAGTCAGGTTTGATTGTTTCTTTCTTTTCAGCCTTAGGCTTTTTCTTTGGTGATTCTTTAGTTTTGAAAATACCATCAAAACTGTAATTTTTGTCAAAATTAGAATCCGAATCACTGAGACCCTGTAGCTTCTGTGAGAAGGATTTTCATTTTGTTTCTTGGAGGCACCCTTAATCACAGTGATTTCATTGGGAATTGCTTCTTCAACAGGCCACAAACTTTGAAAGTGGCGGTCATTTATCAGCACTAAGATGATTGGAGCTCCATCAGCAGATTTGGATTCATTCAAATAACCAGATACAAGTGTGTATGGGTTTTCCATTGAGCTTGTTGTAGAGATGACAATTATGTCCCGTTTCAAGTAGAGGGCAGAAACTCTCAAAACTGGGAAGTCCATTGACTGATTGGTGCATCTTATCTTCTTCCAAAACTTAGTCAATGCATTAATGTACTTTTTTTTTTCATTTCTAAAAAGTCATTCTGTCTATATCTCTAGAGTGCAAAAAGTTGGGAATGTGAGGTTCTTCTATCAGGTGGAATATCAACCTTGATCTCTGGTCTTTCCAGCTGGTCTTCAAGGGCCCAGAACCCACAGTTTCCATCCGCCTCAGTTAGTTTATAGACATAGACGTCCAGTCCACACCTCTGTGCTGCCTCTATCAGCAACAGAGCATCCTCCTCCTTTGTCATGGGTGACAAGTCTGCCTTACCTTACACCTTTTGGTGAAGTAGCAGATAGTGCAGATAGTAGTATGATAGATAGTGGTTAGAGTTTCTAGACACTAATTAATTAGCTAAAGTGGCCCTACGGTCAATAAGACAATAGAAAAGAACGCAGCCATGAAAATCTTAAGCTTCACAAATCTTGATACAATGAGTTCGGATGTAGAGCTTAAAATTTTCATTGCTACGTTCTTTTCTTGCTGAAGTGGGCCCTACGGCTCATTTAGCTAGACCTGCGGTACTAGGGGGTGGGGGATCAATTTTAAGCTTCACAAAAGCTCCTCGTGAACTTAAAGTAAATATGAGCTTTCACTGCCTTAATTCCTTTTCAAAATCTTCGGTATTCGATTTCAGCTTTTGAGAATTTTTTTGACAATTTTTCGACAGACTCTGCCTCAATTATTATAGATTATTGTATTGTTCTATTGCGTTCTTTGTCATTTTCTGGATCTTTTTGGTTTTAAAGTTTAGGAGCCGTGGTTCGGATCCCACGAAAAGCTGTACGTCTCTTCCGTTACATTGTGAGAGGAAATCACCTGTTCTACTTTAGCCTATACCTAGGCTAAGCTTCGTTACAAGAATCAACCCTGCCTGAACTTGAGAACTAGGCCCTACCTACTTACTAAGCTTAAAAAAGGGGTTTAAATAAGCCATAATTGAAGATGCCCTTTGAAATAAGAATTTTAAGGAGACTTACTGCACTCCAACAATGGATATTGCAATAAGGAAGTAAGATCTAGAATTGGTATGGGTAAGGTAACTTTTGAGAGACAGAGAAGACTATTTACAGGTAAACTCAACTTGAACCTGAAGAAAAGGTTAGTAAAAAGCTTGATATGGAGTGTGGTACTGTATGGAGCAGAAACATGGACACTGAAAACAACTGAAAAGAAACTCTTGAAAAGTTTTGAAATGTGGATTTGGAGAAGAATGCTAAAGATAAGCTGGAGGGAACACCAAAGTAATGAGGAAGTACTGCAACAGGTGAGGGAGGAAAGAAGACTCATTAAGGTGATAAGAGAAAGACAGAAGAAATGGCTCGGACATGTGTTGAGAGAAGGATTGTTGAAGGTGATGATAGAGGGTAGATATGAAGGTAGAATGCCGAGGGGAAGGAAAAGAAAAGCAATGCTGGATGATTTGAAGGCAGGCAGGAGCTATCATGTGATGAAAAGGATAGCTCAGGATAGACCACTTTGGCGGGAACCACGAGTTGGACCTGCCTGATAGCTAGAACACAATGGATGGATGGACTGCACTGGAACATATATACTTTGGCCTGAGGTGTAAGTTGGGTTGACTCTAAACACCTATCTACTGTTGAAGTTGGTTCCATGGCACAAGTGAAGAAACGGGGTGAAGACAAGCTATTCCCCGATTTGTGATTGTAGAAACTCTTAGAGCGCCACAAGAAGGCGCCACGAATCAATAAATGAAAATCGCATATGAAGCTTCTAAATTTACTAAAGATTGTTAATAAAGAATTCCTTTGTATTCTCGCAAAATGGATTTGCATTTGTAGTGAAATAACTGAATCACTCCAATTTCAAATGTTCTTAAGAACTGCATTAATCCGTCATAAATAGGACGAAAGAGACCATCTGCGTAACCCTGAAATTAAATTCAGATTTGAAGGGTTTCTCTTGCCATATTTCGATGAAATATCCTCAAAAGTTCAAAAGTTATGGCACTTTCAAATTAGTACAACGTTTAACTGTGTTCTCTGGCGTTTTTTACTTTTGTCACTTGTTAAATTTTTTCAAACAAACAGTAAACTTTTCATAACTATCCTATGCGTGGTACAAAAGAAAAACAAATACGACCGAAATATTTCTTTGTACGAATACTTATGAGTGCCACTGTATATAGCGAACTTAACTTCACAGATTATACGATAATTATTCGGAAAGCGCATAGCACATAACTACCTTTCGTAAGCAGATACACACAAACTTCATATAAATATAACGTGTAAAAAAGCAAAGGGCACCTTAATGTATTTGCAAAATCTGAAACACAACTTCAATATAGCAACGAGAACTTTGGCAGCAAATAGTCTAGTGTGAGTCACATATCCTCCAGTTCTCTCATTTGGAGATGTTCCTCAACTTTACTAAAAGATATTCAAAAAGGGCAACATTTTGCGGCCAAAATGGCATACGAATATGGAAAGGAAACCGATCTTGCAACTCCTTTTCGAGAAAAGTTAGGTTGACTAAATATAAGCTTGAAACTGCAGTTTGACATCTGCACATTTGCATACAAAATTATGCACGACCACCTTCCTCACTCAGTGCTACAGTTTCCTTCAAACCATTAACCTCATCCTGATACGAGTCTCAGAAATAATGAACTACAAACAAGCACGAGACAATTTCATGCTGGTAGAAGGGGAGTGTCAGAAGTCGCTCCTTCATTATGAAATAGGATCTTTCTACTCTAATCAAACAGTCACCATCTCACTCCAGTTTCAAATTTCGCTTAAATGCACATCTTGATAATCTTAGCTCCGCATCATGTACAAACAAATTAATTCTCTAAAACTGTGGAAGTGGTCTTCGCTATTATCAATGTTACATAATCTCTGTTTATCGTGCAGCCATTTCAGTGACACGTTATAATTTTAAGGCATATTTGTATGTATGCATGCAGGTACATATATGTTCATATGTATTTATATACGTGTATAGTATTTGTACTGAAAACGGATCACCTGAAGATCATGGCCCCAGCCTTCTTTAGTTAGCTTTATAAGGCTAAAAAATTATGAAAATATCACGACCTAACCTAACCAGTCATCAAGGGCGTACAGTTGACCTAACGATTGGTTAGGTTAGGTCGTGATATTTTTGTTAGTTAGAAGGCTGGGGGCCCTGATCTTCAGGTGATCCCCGAAAACTTATTGTATATGTTGTCACACAGATATGTAAATTTTAACTAAAAATTTACATAATTTCACTTTAAACTTTCCCAATATTCATTATTCATTCAATCTAAATACTGAAATTGCAACATCTTCAGGTATTGTTACATGATTTAATTACCTAATTTCTCCCTACAAATTTCATTAAAGTTTAAAATAAATATTTATGTTGATTAAATGATATTTATCTTTTATTCTATTGTGAATTTAATCGTTTATTTACGCTTATATGAATTTATTACTTCATCATTCTTAACTCCATTCTTTTATGAACATCGTTTTTTTTTTTAACACATTCTTATCGTAAAAGGGATAAGAGAAACTAATAAAGAAAGTTAGTAAAGTTAATTTAATAATAACTGAAGAAATTCAGAAATTTTCTTATGCAATTATATTATTATTATTTAGAAAGGAATTGTTCCAATCTGTTTGTTTGAGATTTAAAAATGGACTTTTCTTCGAGAAAAACCTTTCAAAATTCTCTTTTATTACATTTCAATGCAATTCTCCCCAAATTTTCCATTTCAGAAGAAAAAGTTAAATCCAGAGAAAAGCACCTTCACTATGTGTGTGTGTGTGTGTGTGTGTGTGTGTAAACTAATAATCTGGATGAGATGAAAGGTAATGAACGTGCGTGTATGTTTCCGCGGATTCGCCGTATCGAAATTAATCCGAGCAGATGAATTATAATAAATGAAGTTAATGCGTTTACAGAATGATAAGTAAATTAAGGGAGTTATCTTGAGGGAAAGGAGGTTGGTCGTATTATTCTCCAAATAACGTTAATCCGCTGATCCGAGTTTCGCTTTCAATAACTGGGTGTCACGAGGAAGATTACGTTATTTCGGTAGAATTGTTTTAAATGTTATTTAGATTTTTTGTCGTTTCTAAACTTCTTTTAATCAACGATTTCCAACCTTTTTTTCTAACCGCGGCACCCTAAATGGTCCTCAAATTTCTCGTGGCACCCCACTGACTGATAGTTTTTTAATATAACGTCCTTACTTCTCTTTACTGAGTATTAACCCATTTAATAACCATATGAAATCACAGTCGTACAGTTTCGGGAAAAAGTTCGCCTAAGGAAAAAAAAATACTAAATAGCAATATTTTATTTATTTATTTATTGGTGAATAATAAAATTTCAAAACCAAAACTTATTTATTTCAAGTCAGTAATTTTTATACTTTAAAAATTATTTTCTAGGCGAATTTTTTTCCGAAACTCTACCATACCATACCATATTGAATCGATTTACTAATATGATCATTACTTTATATTAGTAGTTAATGAATTTCACTAAAATGTATAGTAGAAATAAAATTACCAGATAAGTAAAATGTTCATTAATTTTAATAAAATAGTACCGATATACAGGGTGATCCAAAAAGTTAAAAATTACATTTTTTGGATCACCTTGTATATTAGAGGGATTTTAATGACCAGTATTTATTTTGCACTAAAAAAATTAAATTAATTTTTCATATTACTTAAATAGTGATCGCTATATAAATAATGTAAACATGACACTCAGCATGAGAAGAAAGACAGTATTTCGAACCCGGGTGGACCATTTATTCAAACTTTCTTAGTAGAGCTAATTAATTATACGATATATATATATAGAGGTCCATAACAAGGTTAAAGTAGTTCTACACCTACTATGCCCATGGTTGAAATAAATGTGCATCTACTATACCCACATTTCAAATTGGGCTACATCTACTGTGCTACTTCCATGGTTGAAATAGGGCTACATTTACTATAGGCCTACCCATGATTGACTCCTTTTAAATCTACTTTTCTTAACCGACAATCTCTTGTTTTACTACTTCACTTTAATTAAATTAACTTAGGAATTTATGGAAGATAAACTTTAACTTTACATCTTCAAATACTCCGACACTGCCGTAAAATCGTGAAATGAACACGTCACTTATACGTATGTGGTTTATGATCAATTTAGTCATTTTTTAAATATTTGCTCAGAACTTCAAATACCATAATTACATTCGTAAGTGTTGAATTAGTTATTTTAAACATCAACTTTCGATGTAAAGTTTACAGCATCAAATTTGGCGAATCTCGTGCATCCTATTCTCTTCCATTTTCGACTACACTATGTAACTTCTCGAGTCCTATATACTATATTTCATTAAAAAAATACGACAGTAAAAAATTATTTATTTCGATATACCCTCACTACCTCAACCCCCCCTCCTGTAAAAAAAAAAAATTATATATATATATATATGTGTGTGTGTGTGTGTGTGTGTGTGTGTGTAATTGAATTCGCAGTAGGCAGAAGAAAATTTAATCAAATTTCTATCTTGTTTCCTGGGTTCTTGTTCAGTTCCAGAAACGGGTCGGAAGAAGGATCATCGAGCGAGCAAAACACTATGATGATTATCATAAATTCGTGAGACGACAAATTTATATCCTTATTTTACCAGTTTTTCGTTATCATTATCGTCATTTATGGAATTTAAATTACAAACAGGAAAAATGCCTTTGTTTTAATTTTTTAAGAACTTTATTTAATATTGCCGTTTTCTACACGCGCAAAAGAGAAAATGAGCAATGTACACGTGTGTAGGATAGAAAATTTGAGAGTTCATTAGAATTCTCTAGTCTCTTCTCTGCTGGCACTTGTCTTTATTCATTTATCAATACAATATACGCAGTTTTATAGTTTTATTTCAGAGCAGAGTATGGTCTATTTATTTAACTTTTACAAACGCAATACGGGCTAATTAAAAAAGTCTTTGTGCACCTTTAAATTTTAATAAAATTTGATGTACACGTGATAGAAAAACTGTACACGGCATATGAAAGCATAATTATTTAAGTTTTTAACACGCTACATTACAAATTCAAAGGCCTCAACATAACCGTCATCTTTCTCGATACAGCGTTCAATTCGATTTTCCAGACCTAAAACATTCTACAGTTGCTGCCGAGTGATTTCATGAATTGCATTTGTGATCCTAGCCATAAGTTTATTGTCCTCCCTCCGACAATCGATGGGGTGTCGGGGGAGGATGAAATTGCAAAGCTGTGGAAAAACCACTACTCTAACATTCTTAACAGTGTGAGTAGGGATAATCTTAAGATAGATTGCAGCGAAACGATTGTGGGAGGGACAAGGGAAAATATTTTTATATAATTTTCTGAAGTAGAGAGGTTAATTAAAGAGTTAAAGACTGGTTCTGCGTCAGGGGTAGATGACTTATCGAATGAGCACTTAAAATATGCAAATGACGTAGTATGTCTGCATATATCATTGCTCCTATCAGCCATGCTTGCTCATAGCTATATCCCTGCAGAGTTCATGAGGGTATATATCTTGCCCCTGGTCAAAAATGAGTACGGAGACATTCTGTCCAGCAATAATTGCAGGCCTATTGCTGTCGCTTCCTGCTTCTCGAAACTACTAGAAAAACTCTTGTTACTCCGATTAAATGATTTCCTATGGACATCTAATCAGTTTGGCTTTAAAAGGTCCCACTCAACTGACCTGTGTATCTATGTACTTAAAGAAACAATATCTAAATACATTGACAGTAATTCAACCATTTATAGCTGTTTCCTCGATATAAGTAAGGCATATGATAGGGTGAACCACAATATTTTATTTGCAAAACTAGAAGACAGAAGGTTCCCATGTACATATTAAATTTATTGAAATTTTGGTATTCCCACCAATCTTTCACTGTTAGGTGGGGCAATGTACTATCGAGTGTTTTGGCTCCTCTTGCCGGGTGAGACAAGGCTCCTTGCTCTCCCCTATGCTGTTTAATGTGTATATTGACGGATTAATTGCTTCACTTAATGAGGCAACAGTGGGATGTTGTATAGATAACACAAGGATAAATAACTTAGTTTATGTCAATGTTATGATGTTAATAAGTCCCTCTGTTAAAGGTCTGGATCGGCTACTAAATGTGTGCGAAGTGTATTCGCAGAAACATGATATTCTTTTTAATGTTACAAAAACTAAGATTATGCAATTTCATCCTAAAAGCTGTAATCAGCCAGCTATATAAGGTTTAAAATGAATGGTGAAGTAATTGAAGAAGTACAAGAGTTTAAGTATTTGGGTCAAACTATTACCAGTTCCTTGAGTGATGACTCTGATATAAGAAAATCTCGAAGCCTGTGTGCTAAAGCGAATATGACCAAAAGGAACTTTTGTTTCTGTACAAGTGAAGCTAAAGCCACTCTCTTTCGTACTTTCTGCAGTAATATATACGGTCAGCAACTCGGGGTGAACTATAAAAAAGGTCCTGGCAGAACCCTAAATTTGCTGTACAACAGGTCTTTTAGACACTTACATAAATTACCCCCAAGATGCTCAGCTTCGCAAATGTTTGCTACCCGCAATGTCCCTAGCTTCCCGGAGGTAACAAGACGTGCTCAACACAGTCTAATGCAAAGAATTAAAAAATCAACCAACCCGATCATCCAAGCTATCCATGAGTCCTGCCATTTATCCTCTAAGCTATGGACTTCTTGGTACGAAAACGTCTGTCTGTAGCTCCACTTAACTTCGACAGTGCAGTATTATTTCTAATCAATTGTATATATTTCTATCCTTAGTATATGCACTGTCATTGTATTAATATTATTTGTCATATGGACTACAGTCTGCCAATAAACATTTTCATTTTCACCCGCCACAATTGCCACATTTGGGGGACAAAGAAACCTCACAAAGTATTGCAACGTGAAAGAGACTCCCCGAAAATCAATGTCTGGTGCGCTCTCAAAGTTATGCATCATTGGTCCTTTCTCTACTGAAGAACCAACAATCAGTGGTGAACGTTAACTCGCAAGGTTGCAGAAATACCTTATCCCTGAACTACGACGATTTAAAGTTTCAGATAGCTCCCTGCCACTATACTCTGAATGTGCGACAGTTCTTGAATGAAGTCTTCCCAGCCAAGTGGCTCGGTAGAGGTAGAACAATTGCTTGGTCACCTCGTTCACCCAACCCGTCCCTATTGGACGACAATTTATGGGGCCTTGCTAAAAAATGTGTTGCTTACTCATCAAAACCACATTCTTTGGGTGAATTTATGGCCAGGATCACAAATGTAATT
Source organism: Bathynomus jamesi (assembly GCA_023014485.1). Lineage (NCBI taxonomy): Eukaryota > Metazoa > Arthropoda > Malacostraca > Isopoda > Cirolanidae > Bathynomus > Bathynomus jamesi. Next base: position 206,222 of record JAJOZX010000916.1, read on the forward strand.
AACGAAATCACTCGGCAACAACTGGAGAATATTTCTAAGTCTTTGGAAAATCGAATTGAAAGATGTATCGAGAAAGATGGCGGTTATGTTGAGGTCTAAAAATTTGTAATGTAGTATATTAAAACCTTTATATAAATAATTATACTTTCATATGCCGTTTGCGGTTTGTTTCCATGATGTATATATCAAAAGTTATTAAAGTTTAAAGTGGCACAAAGTCTTTGTAATTCCCCGGGGTATATCGAAACCTTATTCTCATGTGGGTATTTTGCATTAAAAATATTTTTTATTTAGAGTTCAGATAGTTGACGATAAGGGTGACTATATAGATCAAGAAAAGGTGGAAATTGTTTTGCTACATGTTGCTGGTAGAAGCAAGAGTGAGGCACGTCACATATTCCATGAACGACACCCTGAATCGGCGAATCAGGGTGTCGTTCGTGGAATAACTGACATTTTACCTCCGGGTTCTATTAGCAACATGCGACAAAACAATTTCCACCTTCTCTTGATCTATAATAGTCTCCCATCTCGTCAATTATCTGAACGCTAAATGAAAATAATTACTAACACAAAATACCAATAAGAACAGACTTGACTGACTCTCTCCCTCTCTCTCATATTCACAGTTAGTAAATAGGTTAGTAAATAAATGTTTAAATTTTTTTAAATGTTTGTCTAAAGAAACGCATAAGTTATCTTTGTAATCACAATACAATTTCTTAGAATATTTCCCAGTTAGATTAAAATGGGTAGAGTTAAATTTAGTTCGGTTAAATTGTAACTCCACTTCTAGTTAGATTGGGTTACAAGGAGTTACAAGGAAAAGAAGTACCTCAAAAGGCCTTGCGGCCCATACCGAGGAGGTACCAATGGGAACGGGTGCCACGGAAAATTTTTTACAACTTCAAATAGTGTGCAAGATTTGGTCTAACCTTTTCTTGAAATGATCCACAGAGGAACTGTTCACAACTTCTGAAGGTAAACTGTGTCACAGATCTTATACGTAAAGTAATTCCCACACACACTAGTCCTAAACCGCTTCAAATCCAACTTCCAACCATTGTTGGAGTTGGGTTATCATTTAAACTAAACATGCTTCTAAAATCGACATCGTTGAACCCGCGTAAGAGCTTGAAAACCTCGATCAGTTGACCGCGCAGCCTCCGAGTTTCCAGCGAAAACAAGTTCAGGCGCGTAACCGTCGATTGTAGCCCATATGCCTAACGGAAGGGATTAACTTTGTGGCCCTCGCCTGCACTCGCTCCAGCCTCTCAATATCTTTCCTGAGGGTGGGCGACCAGAACTGCACAGCATATTCCAGGTGCGGCCGAACCAGGGAATTGTACAGAGAGAGCACAATCTCCTTGTTCTGAAACTGAAATTGCCTCCTGATATAACCCAATAGTTTCTGGGCTTTCTTTTCAACTTCTACGCACTGTTTGGTAAACTTAAGGTCGCTGCTAATTAGCACACCCAAGTCCTTGGGTTGGAGCTTTTCCTTAAAAATGCATGATATTCGCCAATAACTATGTTAGTATTGGATAGAAAATGAACCCAAGGCATAAAATTGCGGAGATTCTGAGTTCTTGGTTCAGTTTGTGTAGAGCAAGCATAGCGTCACACGAATGTACTCGTGACTGGAAAAGACGCAGTTGCGTTGCCTTGAGAAGGAGAAAAACTCACGGTGCATCATGCTCCGAAGAATCATGCAGCCGTACCGATAAAGACAGGAGTGTCTGAAATGCAAACTGACGAGATACGCACAAAAACGGATATGAATGATAATACAGAACACTTTCGATTCCAGTGGTGATGAGCCACGAACGGAAGCCTCGTTAGTATGTTAACCCCATATATACCTAGCAATGATGCCGTGACCCGCTCATACCTTGAATAGGTATATGGGCAGAGTGGTGCTTTATATACAACATGAAGCTTTTCCCACCATTTACGAGTATATATAAGCTATTGATATTTGTGTCTCGAGCATTGAATATTATATACACACAGTAGATATATAAAGAAAATATTTGGATTCTATTCAGTCAATTTCTCTTTTGTGTGACACATGACTTGCATATAAATATATTTATTCCATACGCTGTATCCAGCTATAAGAGGCTTAAGGAATATTAAAGTTTCCTGACGAGAACCAAAGTAAGTACTATATATATATATATATAGTGTTCCATAAGTCTGGTCTTGTAGGAAAATTTATTTTAAAATTAAATTTACAAAAGCAAGCAGACATTAGAACTAAAACAAATGTTCAAACTGATGTCTTGTTTTGTCTCAGTTACACTCCTAAGGAAAAGGCCTCCGCCTTTTCCTCAGGAGTGTAACTCGCTTCCATATTAGCCATTGCGTGTTATTGTACCTGCAACGAAAAAAAAGGTCCCAAAACGAGACATCAATTTGAATATTTCTTTTAGTTCTAATGTATTACTTTTGTCAATTTAATTTAAAATAAATTTTCAGATGAGACCCGACTTATGGGACGCCATATATCCATATATTATATATATATATATATATATATATATATATATATTATATATATTATATATATATATATTATATATATATATATATATATAATATATATATATATATACACACACGGCATGACTCCAGATTCCTGGGATCTTGGGAGCATTGCTCCAGTAAATTTGACCATGAGAAAAAGTAAATTTGGGTTTGGGTTTTGTTCATCCGCTAGACGTTATGCAATTTTTTTGCGTATACGTTCTTGTACAAACCAATTTCTTTAAATTACAAATTTAGTTATTTTAAGTTTAGTTGGTAATTCCATATTTAACAATTATTTTTATTTTTTGTTAAGCTTCAATGTTTTGATAATTAAAATTTTATTAAAACGTATATTTTTTTAATATAAAATTATCAGGATTGGACTATGTTCCATTGATCTCGGCCAGGTTTGATAAATTGGCCAGATAATTACTTGTGCGGTTTTAAGTAATCCACCATGACTCCAGAATTGAAAAGTTTAGTTAAGTTTAAACTTACTTTTACTTACTTTAACTTACCTACTTTTACTTACTCTTCCTTACTTTTACTAAGTTTAAAGCACTTACTTTTACTTACTTTCATTGTACTATATTTACTTACTTTTACTCACTTTTACCATACTATATTTACTAACTTTTACTTATTTTGTATTTTTTCAGGTAGTCAATAATCAATGATGGATCCTAATATTGATGAAGTTGGAGAGAAAAGTGAGGGTGTTAAAAGGGGTTACTTTTGTGGTCAATGCAAGAACAAATATTCAAAGAAGCAAAACTGGGAGGAACATTTTAATTCCAAAAAAAATATTTTTACAATACAAGAGGTCCCAAAGTTTGGGCCCACAGCTTAGATATTGCAGTAAAGAAATACCAGGATGAAGTGCAGCAAAGAGATACGGCAAAGCAGTCATTTAGTTTGTTCACAAAATGTGCTAGTGCTAGACCTCAGAAAAATGAACCAACTTCATCAACTGCTAATCTAGAAAATGAAACTTTTTCACTAGATGTTTCACAGACTGAAGAAAGTGCTTCTCCTCCACCTAAGAAACAAAAGGTAAGTGAGGAATCTGCGCATCAGACTAACAAAACTGCTTTAGAGGAATTTGAAAATTCCCAAATCCAGAAGACATTGAATGCAATTTTGCGCCTAACAAAAGAAACTCACCAAGCTGTTGTGGTTAATAAAGAGAAGAGTCAAAATATGCCTTCAAGTTCAAGTGTTGCATCCAAATCTAATAAAGCAAAAAGCAACAAATTTGACATTTCCATAGCCCATTTAAGCAAGTGTAAATCAATACAAGAAATCCTGAACAATGATTTGATCAAATCTACATTCAAATTGGTGGAAAGAAGGATCTAGGGCATGCTGATGATTCATTTTCAGTACCAAGTGATATAATGGAAAACATTGCAAATAGTGACACTAATATGCCTGATGTAGATATAGCTGTTGAGGATGAAGATGATGATAATCAAGAAGATATTGATGATGCTTCTGATGATAAAATGTTTACATTATATTGCATAGCTTGCACAGACCCCAAAGCATGTGCTTCAGACAAACATTCTAACATAAAAGGTTACTTCAATGTTAAAGATTTAACCTATGTATGCAACAAGGAGAAAATCAAGAGAGATGGTTTAGAAATCTGAAAACCCACCTGAAGAGACATTTAATTAAACTTCAGCATCATCAAAGAGCTGCTGTTTATGAAGTGATGAAAACATCTTCTCGGAACACTACTAAACGCATAGAAGACTTATGTGGCAACATCTTATACTACATAATGAAAACAAACACTGCATGGGCTCTATATCCAGTACTTCTAGCTGTATTACATAGGTCAGGTTGTGAGGTTGGAAATTTGAATCATAGCACACATGCGTGCGAGACAATTTGTGAGCTATTAGATAATCAACTTAAAGAACAACTGTAAAGTGGTTCTTAGAACAACTTCAGTAACAATAACAGCTGACATTGGAACAATTTTGGGATTAAGCATGCTAGTTGTATTAGTTATGAGTGAAGAAGATAAGACTGTAAAACTTGCTGGGATAAATTTAGTACGCAGCAAATCAGGAGTTTATTTGGCCAATGAAATTTTTGATGTGTTGAAGTCTCCTAATCACTTGAAACTATCTGAAGAAGCAATTAAATCCAAGGTATCTGGAATGGTTGGAGATGGGGCTTTTTGTAAGGACAACGAGCCATTTAAAAACGAAATGAAAAAGTTGTTTGGAGAAAATTTCAAATTTCGATGGGACTTAATGCATCTTGTGAACAGAGGCCACATTGATGCATTGAAGAAAATTTGTAAACTAAGTGAGCTTTTAGACTTTATTCAGAATCACTCTTCAAATCTGAGATCAGGCCTTGACTATACCAATATGGTTCTTGACAATATCATTGGTTTTAAGAGACCAAAACTCAAATCTGATACTCGCATGGTTAATTACGAATTTGATCAATTTGACAGATTTGTGGAAAATTGTGTGTTTTTTGATCATCCACAAGAGAAAGAAATTAGTGCCAAGTTCTATGTATTGATTTCCTATGTAACAAAGATTATGTTGCAAGTAGCTCAAAAAACCACAGTTAGTGCAGAATTTGTAGAAAATATATTTTATAAAGAAGGAGGGAAAACTGTTATGTTAAGAGTGATGGAAACAATTTCCAAATTAGCTAATGGAGGAAATGCAAATGATGTAGTTTCTGAATTTAAGCACGATACCACAGGGCAGCAAAAGGAACTAACAGCTGAGGATTACATCCTAAATGAAGTTTACAAATACATCAAGAAACGTTCTGATTACTACCAGGTTGCTGAAGTTGCTAGACCATCCAGAACCAGATCTGAAAGTAGTTTTACAAAAGACTCAGTGATAAATTGGCTGACAGAATATATAGAACAGCTGTGGAAAGGAATCAGAGAGAGATTAAAGCATTTTGATAAAGATGGATCAACTGCCTGGAGTGAAGCACCAGCTGAAGGGACATTCTCCATTCTTGGTTACATTGTTGAACACAAAGGATCCATTAAGCCATCTCATTTGACTAAGCTGTGCAGAATTGTGAAGGAGGTCCAGCTCCAGGCACTAGATCTGCTGTAATGATCACACAGAAAGCCATTGATCAGTGGCCAAGCATACATGGCGGTAAATTCACAACAAATGCCTACATGCAAGGTCTAACATCGTCCACTGTTGCTGCTGCAATGAATAAATAAACTTAAGGTGAGTTATAAACTGTACATTATTGTATTATTATGTTTAGCTAAAACAATTTGTAATTGGTATGTCGTCAATTCAAGAGTTTACTATCATTAACCTATCTAGTGGTGTAAGGGGAAAAAAAGTAAATTCAGAGCTGTGCTCCAGTGAATTTTTTCAAATCTGGAGTCATGCACACGAGTACTTTTCCAAAATTTTTCTTCCTTTTCACAAAAAATAACTCGCTTGGGACCATTAAGTACGTACACTCGTTCTTCAGAAATGAAACTTTCGTTAAAGTGGACGAACGTCAGTTTGGAAAATACATTTTTATATTAAGTTTATCCTCAGTAATTTATGGCAAGGCCCCCTCCCCCGCTTCTGTGTTCGTTACACACACACACATTATATATATATTTTTATTTTTTTATTTTTTTTTTCGGTGAATAAATATATATGTAAAACTACTACAAATTTTAAAATTAATAATCGGTTGAATAATAGCCTCATGGCACTCGGCAATTCGAATTTTTTTGCTGATTCGATATATCAAATACGCTTATCTTCGTAGATACGATTCTTTCCACAAAAAAAAAATTATTTCCCACTTTACTCGTTTCACACTTTCCAAATCCCATTGATAAATCATCACGGAAGAGTTATAATATATTTATTATATATTAATTTATTATTTATATGCTTTATCTACTATTGAGAAGTCAATCTGCCAACTACTTCACCTCAAAAATTCTACAGAATTATGAAAGATTTTTCTTTCGTGTTCGTAAAAAGTTAAAAAATACAGGGTTTCCATAAATTACCTTTAAAAATTCAAATTAAATTTAATTGAATTTGTAAAGATAATTTACGTACTAACGGCGCCTTGCATCGAGAATCTTCTTAAATTACGCACGAACGATTTTTTTTACACGCAAAAAAAAATTTGAATTAAAGTTTACTCAGATTTAGAGTAAAATTTAACTGATGAAGTAGAGAGTAATTGGTTAAATTTAAGTAAAATTCACTATTATCCCTTTAAGGACTAAAGGTACAAACTGCTAACGTTTCAAATACATGCATTCATAACTTAACCCTACAAAAAAGTCAGGGCTTAAAGGGTTAAGGTTTGGTATTACGTATTTTACAAGTTAATTTAGCGTTTCACTTATGTTATTGATTAAGTTTAGAAAGGAAATAGTAAAGGATATTAAACTGTTTGGGTAAGCATACATAAATCATAGAATAAGAAGTACATCATCATGATGCACACCCACAAGAAAAATAAAAAGCCATTTCCTGTGGGTGTGCATCAATTATTATTATTTTCACGTGTTTAATTGTGAAATTCATCCCGTATATTATCAAAATCTAGTTTCCTAACGAACTGGGGCGAGAAGACAGAAATAGCTAGGATGCGAAAGAAAGTAGCGAAGAGGAGAAAAGGCAAAAACTAAAGCGTATACACATCCATTTACACATACATGGCTAAATTCCACACCTGCGGCGCTTCATATATAATACACAGAAAACACAGGAAATTTTGGGTTAATTTCTATTCTGAATGGCAACCAGTACCCGTATATATGGACTCTGGTTTTATAGGTTTTTGAGGATGCTAAATACAATGGTGAGGTCCATTTTTGTCGCTGTGCACTGAATAACAAATTGCACAAATGTTGCACTAGTTGGTGCACTGCGCTTCTTGTTTATGTGTACGTGGGCTCCGTTTCTTTATGCGCATGCGTGCATCCATTAATATAGTTGCGCAAGGGAGCATCTCATTTATAAAAAATCATGGCTTGAGAGTTGTGAGCAAACGTCCTATATGCTAATTGCCGAAGTGGTTAATAACAATGAAAAAACATTAAAGATTTTTGAAGAGCACGGCGTAATCCCGTCCTCAAAGTTGTGCCCATCCTGCAACAGTGGATGGGTTAGGTTTAGTAAGGTTAGTTTTAGTTAGCGACAAAAATAAACCTCACGACTGTATTCAGTACCTCCTAAAACTACTTTCTATATGCAACATTACTGGTTGCCATTCAGACTAGAAATTTACCAAATTTTGTTCTTGACACTACATTACAGTGGTTCCCAACCTTTTTTTGCTGCGACCCTAAACTAGCCACTAACAAGACCTCCCGACCCTCAGGTTTATGATAAAATTTATATATATAAATAAATTTAATTAAGAAATAGTGAATATAGTGACCCTTCGCGACCCTACTTGAGTACCCACGCGACCCTGATTTGGGTCACAACCCGAGGTTGGGAACTACTGCCCTACACTTTCGAAAAGGTGTTCTAGAAACAGTGACTGTAATAAAACTTACAAAATCTGACCAATATTAATTAGCAATTTTTTATGATTTTTAAAAATTTTGTTCATAGGCGAACTTTTTTCCCCAAACTGTACATATAACCAGTCTATGTACAAAATATTTTTACGATACATTAGGATTAATATCCTGTATATTAGTAGTTAAGTGAGAAATAAATTAACTAAATACAGCATCAAAATTTGTACCAAGCGTTTTCGAAGGAAACAATACTTGCTCGTTCACGTCAGAAGCATTTAATTAATATGGAAAGTAATGAATATGTTCTTATCCTCAGCTGTTGAAAGCTTCTTATGCTGTTGTAAGGTAACATCTGCACCATCCATTAACACTTAAAATTATTTCGGATTCACACTGTAATTAAGAGAATGGGACATTTCTTACAATTATATATATATAAAATTATATATATATATATATATATATATATGTGTGTAGCGTATCGACAAGAAATAGACCAACAAATCGACAGACATACTTTCTTTCCACGCTACCATAAAACAGTTTGGAACACACGTGGGCAATCAAACAATGGAGCGTCTGTTTCTTCCCAAAGAGGCGCCAATGTAAGCTTTTATCAAACAAAGGACACGCGGACCAAGCGTCTTAAGATTTGGTATAGTCCTACGTCACCAGGGTATAAAAGCGAGCTTCCATTTGCTTTCATTCTCACACTCACTCACCAGTACGCTCACCATCATCACGTGAGCAGCGCGTCCACCAACCGCTTTCCGGCCCCCTGGCCGGGGGCCACGGCCGCTACTTTCTTCAGGGCCTACAATTTGTCTTCACGTAAGATCTAAAGACCACCTGCAGAAGCAATCCAACGAGGCCCAACCGGAATCACTTCGGGCCTGCGGTTTGCCGGGTCGGCCTTCAAGTTTCTCCACGTTCCTCGAGATATCTTCTGCATCCCAGGCCGACACCTGGACCTCATAAGGCCAGCCTGCATCTCGAGAAGTAACATCACCTCAGGCCTCCACGAAGCCTACATCCATCATCTCAAGAGGCTTAACGGACAACGACAGCTCGAATCTGCCTAATAGGTTCGTCTTCAAGTTTTTACATCGCCCTAAGCTAAGTACATCATATTCGTAAGTACTCTTGAAACCAACATTAGCCTACCGCCGAACGGTAGGCTATACTCCCAAAGTGTGTATTTACGCGTTCCAACTGACTCTCGTGAAAGAACGCAGTAGGCCTATCATCCAATTCAAGTGTCATTTCAATACCGTTAGTCCGCGTATCATCCGTCATTATGTTCAAGTCATATATTTTGTGTGTGTATCTAAATATTCTCTTGACGTAATCATTTAACATCACATAATGTTTTCATATATAAATGATATTTTGTGTAAGCATTTCAATCCATTATTATTAGGCCACATCAATTATTCTATGTGCATCCATGCAATCATTTAGCCTACTTAATCAGTGTCAAGTATTCCATTCAATGTACCAAACGCACGTGCATTCTTTATATCAGTTACTAGGCCTATTCAATGTCACATGTCGCATGCCATTTACATACCATCGATGAGTATTACATTATTTATTACGTGTCAATTAAGCTATTAACATTTCATCTTATTAGCTAAGCCTATGCCATAAGCATAACGTAAAACTACCAATTAATTACTGTCAATTCTTTGTTATATCACAGTGAATAAAATAACGGATTTATTTTCATAATAAACTACAAAAGTAAGGTGTCTTTCATAACCTTAATATTAATTTGCTTGAGCGTAAATCAAGCTGGTGACCTCGCTGCCATTTCGGTCACTTCCAATAGTATGGTGGATCTAATCAAATAACCATTCATTCCAATCGGTGATATTGTATTACAATATAAATAATTAACCCAGCCTATCATTATAAATCAGTCAGTCATTGCCTTAATCAATCACTGCATACAATTAAAATCATTGTCACCTTAAACGGTTAAAACTAGGTCCACTATATATATATATATATATATATATATAGCAAAGGTTTTCCACAGGAAATAAATGTTAAAATTTAAAGATGTTTACTCTGTATAAGGTGAAGTATTAATCCTTTAAAAATTATTCTTCTGTTCGTATAAATTAAAGTATTAATCCTTCAAATTTTTAATATTGTATAACTTAATCTTATGCCCGTAGTCAGTCGATGCCTAGCAGCACTTCTTCACCCTAACGTTCTCCAGAGGTGCCAAACTTATAATCTTAAACGGAGACTCCTAAATTCTAAGTGTTCTTTTCGGCTAATATAAATCACATAAAGGAGTCAAGTACGAGTATAAAACCAAAATTAGATAAATTCTTTTGCCAATATCACTATTAAACTAGAACTTTGCAATCTGATTTTTTTGTAAATACGCCACCAGGAAGCTTCTCCAGGACAGACCTAACCAAGGGGTTCAGCAGTTCGTGCTTCACCTTTTTGGCGGTCAGTCAACTCATTTGGTTTTCGTGAAATAACTCGAAGCAAGTGCAGTGATAGGACTCCTATTTCTATTTTACTCTGCTTTATAACAGAAATTTAATATCTTAAAAGTGAATTGTCCTTGTGATATAAAACTGAAAAGGAAACGCGTTATTTTTATCCTTTTCCTCATCGAGAATTATAAGCATTCCATTCTCTCAAAGGATTGAGGGAGGGGACGCCATTGACCGAAGATATAAATGGTTTTCCGTAACATGCAGTCGGATGATCTTACGTTTAATCTCTTGAAAAGAAGAACCTTGGATTGTCAGTAGTATAAACTTCATTGTCGGGCGCAACGAAGCAACATACCGAGTTTACTCAACAGAGAGGATGGTGTAAAGAACATCTATCATTCCGACATTGGCGACCCTATACCAGGATTGGTACGCATCTCTCTTCCGACACCATACCTAATTTTAGTATGCAGGTATAACCAATTTCGCAGTAATAATTTCAAAATCTGCGCAGTGATAAATTAGGTCCTATAGCCGATAGAGAACCTAATGTATCACTGCACAAACTGAAATTATTACTACGCAAATTTGTTATCACTGCACACTAAAATTAGGTATGTCCGAGACACACACACATATATGTAATCTCTTAACTTACACAATAACTTCTTGTCAATTCATGGTAGGAAGTCTTCGTGCGAGTTTTACATAGGTTTCCTTTCCATCCCATTCAGTACATCAGTCTTGTAGCATTTCCGTTTAATCAGAAAGGTATAAAGTATTATTTAATTAATTCTCCGCCCTTAAAAACCCTTTATTAACTCGCTTAAAAAGAAATAAAATCTATATAAAGGCATCTGAACCTCATAATATAGATGAGAAAATAACATTCACTCTGCAGACGAAGAAACACGAAAAAAAATAATTTTTTAGCTCCATAAAGATTAGTCAAATTACTGTGACCCTAGTCACTTATGTGGGCGCTGGGTAGCTCCGCGGTTAGGGTGGTGGACTCTGAGCGGTGAGGGTCTGGTTCGCTCCAATCTGCTGGCTCCTGGATTAAATTGAATTTGTCGCTCACCCTATCATTGTTCGGGCTAAAAGCGACCCCATCATCATGGTGAAATAAGTTTCCTAGCTGTTGTTACCTTTAACCTAGTCATTATACCAAGTTTATAGAAGAATGCTATAAAATCACTCGTCGGGTGACTACTTTTCTTCATCCCAAAGTTGTCACGTAACTTTTGATACAAAAGTCTTTGCACCAGTTTCAAAACTCATTATTTGACTTGGGTGACCTCAGGTTTCTTCAATTTTTGAGCCAAATTTAATTTTTCTTTAATTTCCCTCGACTTAATAGTCTTCTCGTTTCACCATTTGTGGCTTAATTAAGCTCTTTTTTTTTTTTAATTTTATAAATACGAAAAAAAACATTCTTTCCTCTTTTCCGGAAGACGATGAGAGAATAAAAGACGGTTAATTGTGATAATTGGAGTACCACTTTTTAATTTTTACGAACGAATTAATTCATTTGTCGAAATTTAAATTTATCTTTATTGGATTATTATGCATGTAGCTTCGCGCGCATTTATTACCATCTACTTTTCAGATACTTCGTAACCTCGTAGCAATTCGGTGCGTTGGGTTCTCCTTCACACGAAGTCAAACTGGTGGCCTCACCTCTAGGACTGGCTTCATGGAGGAGAGAATTGTTCTCTTGCCCTCTCCATCGCACAAAGACCGGCACAACCAAAAGGAACAAAAATATATATATATCTCCCACACCTTTCCTTCAGCAATATAAGAGATATCTCTCTCCCTCTCTCCCTCTCTCTCTCTCTCTCTCTCTCTCTCTCCGAAAAATGGCAAATGCCGTTTAACTTGGGTAAATGCAAAGTGATGCACATTGGCTATGCCAATCCCAAGTCGGACTACTCGATGTTGGGTAGTAATATCGAGGTGACTGATTTAGAAAAGGACTTGGGTGTGCTAATTAGCAGCGACCTTAAGTTTACGAAACAGTGTGTAGAGGTGGAAAAGAAAGCCCAGAAACTATTGGGTTATATCAGGAGGCAATTTCAGTTTCGGAACAAGGAGATTGTGCTCTCACTGTACAATTCCCTTGTTCGGCCGCACCTGGAGTATGCTGTGCAGTTCTGGTCGCCCACCCTCAGGAAAGATATTGAGAGGCTGGAGCGAGTGCAGGCGAGGGCCACAAAGTTAATCCCTTCCGATAGGCATATGGGCTACAATCGACGGTTACGCGCCCTGAACTTGTTTTCGCTGGAAACTCGGAGGCTGCGCGGTCAACTGATCGAGGTTTTCAAGCTCTTACGCGGGTTCAACGATGTCGATTTTAGAAGTATGTTTAGTTTAAATGATAACCCAACTCGCAACAATGGTTGGAAGTTGGATTTGAAACGGTTTAGGACTAGTGTGTGTGGGAATTACTTTACGTATAAGATCTGTGACACATGGAACAGGTTACCTTCGGAAGTTGTGAACAGTTCCTCTGTGGATCATTTCAAGAAAAGGTTAGACCAAATCTTGCACACTATTTGAGTGTGTATAAAATTTTCCCTGGCACCCGTTGCCATTGGTACCTCCTCGGTATGGGCAGCAAGGCCTTTTGAGGTACTTCTTTTCCTTGTAACTCCTTGTAACCCTCTCTCTCTCTCTCATACACATACACACTTACCTTAAAATTTAAATTTGCTCTCCGAACCGAAGCCAGATGGTTCTCACTATATAATATTTATTCTGTCAGTGAATCTTTCTTTTCTTAATTTAGACTCTTTGATTTGGAAAAGCAATCTAGATTTTCATTAACTTATCTGCATGGAAGTTGTGCCACAATCATTAGCTGCAATCATGTACAAACATTCTCTTAAAATTAAAAACAGTTTGAAAACACTATCTGATGTCCTTGCTGACGTTTTTGGTATATACTGTATATTTAACGTTAAGAAATTATATATATATAATATATATATATAATATATATATATATATATAATATATATATATATATATATGGCCTCTTTGCGATTGACCCCTTGCCCACGTCGGGTTAACATTATGAAAAAGAAACTATCGTATTTGGCATTTACCATTACTTATTCGAACTATAGTGGATTTAATTTTCCCAGAAGAGTTCCTTGTTCCATGCACGGTCTGTGTGTAACAAAAGATCAAGGGACCATTCTGAGTTCAATCCCCCCCACATATATAGTTATTATTATTGTGAGCCGACCGACCGAAAGTAGATTGCGATCTCTC
>JAJOZX010000916.1:225000-362500 GCA_023014485.1 Bathynomus jamesi
GCAAACTATTGTGTAGGTTATATTATATAGGGGGCGCAGAGGTAGACAGAAATCGAACCGGAATTAATTGATTCATACTAACCGTAATTAAATCCAGTCTTGAACCATTTAACTGGAATAATATCGAATCCGAGTTAATTCCGGATCAATCCAATTCACGTACGCCATTATAATATGGGAATTCTATTTTATCTTCGCCTAAAATATCCTCCCGATCTCCCGGACCTTACGTCTTTACCTTCCGAAATTTATGCTTGTGTGAAAAGGCTGTACTAGAAGCAAGACATGAACTCAGTGTTTGTATAATGACATTACTTTTATCATCATATAACTTTAACTAATGCGACCTACGCATGCGCATTACCACTATAATATGCGAGTGACCTTGAAATGATTTTTGTATACCTTTTCATATGTGTACATAAATGTAATGTAGATGGTATTCTCCAGATTATATGTACACACAAAAAATAAGTTATTTTTCCTAAATTGCGAATGCTTTACCATATTCCAAATGACGGCGAACACGTGTTTCACGCCATCAGTGTCGTTTTAACATTTTCAAGGTCATTGTATATAGTAAATTGTATAAAAAGCATAATAAAGCAGAATGTACGTTAGAAACGTAAATATTCCGACAATTGAATTGTCTGCTGAAATTCCTCATTATATAGTATGCAGCAAGACAAATTATGTGAGGCTCGCTAAATCATTCGAATGAAAGAGGTTAATGACGTAAAAGGTGAATTTCTAATTATTTTTATGTACGAAAACATTCAATTTAACAGCTTGATGTTTTAATGACTAATTCTACTTCATCTTCACTTTAAGTACCCTCCCGATCTTCCAAAACGTAACTCGTTATTTCCAGATGTGATGTCACAAAGGTAGGAATGAAAATTAAAGAAATTAACTATATTTTTTATATTTCTGACGTGGACAGGAGTTTTGTATCCGGATATTATATATAATTTCCGTTTTTATACCCGTTTGGGGAGCAGTACAGGTGTGCTCGTGAAAAGGTAGATTTGAAATGAAAAGGAAATTAATTTTCAGGAAAAACGTTCTCTGAATATTTAATATTTAATTATGTTTAATTGATTGATAATTTAATTATTCATTTTCTTAGGTGATAAAAATACAAAACCGGAATTGGTTTGTCCTTTCTTCGTTACTCGGTTAAAAGCCCAACAATCAGATTTGACGATTTATCTGGATTGCAGGTGCACATAACGTTAAATAAATAAATAAAATAAATAAATACATCACTACAATTCTTACCTTATTGCTCTCTAACTGAAAGGGATGACGACTCCGCTAAGTCTTCACACACAATGATTGCATCAAATGTGGCAGTCTAGCGTGTCTCGAAAACTTTCCTGAAAATAATAATAGTTTTACTCAATAAAAACTCATTTCCGAAACATTTTTGTCTTATTGAAAAGAAAGAGGTAATAAGCCTATTACCTTCCATTATTACACAGTATATGGAGATTCTATTCTCAAATTTAATTTAAATCTAACACTCGTGCGCTCCTATGCTTCTTATGTAAATTACTTCTCTTTAATTATAGAAAAAAGTCTGTACAAACAGTAACGTTCAATATTCCGTAAAATTAAGTATTTTATCCTCATTATTTCAGTCTTTATATATTGTCTTTATTACTTTAGATAGTTTGCTTCCCCTTTCCCTCACATATTGTGAAGGCAAATACATAACAATTACCCCAATTCTGTTGGTCTACTCTTGAAGGTCTCTGCCATCCGACCAGGTCAATGCAGTTTATTAAGGTATCATTTCTGGGCGAACACGCACATACTACTGATCAGGAATATATCTCCCCACACACACACACCAGTCTGTGCGTGTGTAGATATTTTCATATTCTTTCTTTAGTTGTTTATGGCTTATATGAATGCTCAAAACCTTTAGGCATATACAGGGGGTTGGCAAACGTAAATAGACACCACGATGATTATCTTAAAACATACTTCAAAAGGGAAAGCAACAAGATTCTAAATATATTAATTCAATAAACCTGTTATCTACCGACTTTTAATAAATAAAAAAATATAAACCCAAAAGGTGTCTATTTACTTTTGTCAACACTGTGTTATACGCGAGATCATCATTATTATTAGGGTGCTTTCGAACAAACTTTGTATTCAGAGCGGGTTTACCTGTACCAAATACTACTTTTTTTCCGATAAAGTTCTTTCATAATATTATTCCTTGGCCCCTCGCATACGAAAATACGAAGGTACCTATTGAAGAAACCAGAAACTAAAATTTGAAAAGGTAGTTTTGACAAAAAATATTGTTTCGAAGAAATATACACACACACACACACACACACACACACACACATATATATACACACACACACACATATATATATATATATATATACACACACATATATATATATACACACACGCACATATATATATATACACACACACACACACACATATATATAAATATATACACACACACATATATATAATATACACACACACACATATATATATACACACACACACATATATATATACACACACACACACATATATATATATACACACATATATATACACACACACACACACATATATATATATATATATATATATATATATATATATATATATATATATATATAAGGAAAATAGACAGCGTTTGTAGTTATTTGATCTTCAAACTTGCATGTTATTAAACGTGTATGTTTGCAACTCAAACTTTCTCTATTTATATTTACCAAAAAGGGGGAATAATGAAATGTATTCTGTTGTAGGTACATAAACACAAATTTTTATACAATCTTTTTAATACCGTTTACAATATACAAATATCTCACGGCGCTATATTGGATTCTGTTGCAATAAATAGAATTAATATTTACAGAACTTTGTTTACGGAGAAATTTTATTTTATGTTAAAAATGATTATCAAATTACATTATACGATTTACATTTTCAAAAGGCAATAACAATTCATATTGTTGGAAAGTGAAAAGTCAATAAAATGGGAAACTAGGAGCTAATGGGACTCGAACCCCCGTCGCGAGGTTTCAGTCGGCGCTCCTACCCACCAAGTCATCCAAAATCCCCCCCAAAAATGGAGGCCAATATGTACGCTATTTGACTATGCTCTGTTCATATTTCATATTACGAATATAGAGAGTACACAAAGTCCTTTCCCGATTATAAACTTTAATAATTACGTGAAATTCAAAGACACAGTAACACTTTGTTCTGCATGTTGTTGCATAACACAGTTTTTTCCCTCTATTTGCAGATCCTGTTGTACCAGATTGGGACCCATTGTTGATTGACCGAAACAAAATGGCAACTCCGCAGGAGAAAGCAAAATGTGTTTGGTTTGCGGAGTCAAAGTCTGTAATTACCATGATTAGCCCCCCTCCCCCAGATGGAAGACCTTCAACCATCCATCAGCAACACTGGGGTTTGTTAGTGCGTGAGTTTTTGAACATCACTTTTCTAGGAAGACTGATTGGACGCGACGGGCCGGTGCCATGACCTCCACGATCCCCCGATATCACGCCCCTGGACTTCTTCCTGTGAGGATATGTAAAGGATTAAGTGTACCATACTCCTGTTGCTGACATTGACACGCTTCGTGCAAGGATTTGCGATGCCATTAACAGTGTCACGAGAGATATGCTAGCGAACGTATAGTGTGAACTCTAATTTCGCTTGGATGTGCTACTAACGGCGCATACGTTGAAGTTTACCGAGAAGCCTAATAAAATCTGTTACGCAACAACATGCAAAAGAAAGCATTACTGCGTCGTCTTTGAATTTCATGTAATTAAAGTTTATAATTGGGAAAACTTTGTGTACACCCTGTATATATATCCCAGCAAGAAATGAAACGTTTAGTAAACCTCACTAAAAATGTTTATGACGTTTACTAAACCTCTCATTTGTTGCTGGGATACGAGCAGACTGGGAAGATTTATGTAGCCCGGCAGCCCGGACTTGCCCGGATGTACTGCCAGGCAACTATATTTTCATGTCCATGTTCCCGGCAGTTGTCCTGAGGAAAAGCAGATTTTTCAAATACCTGAATAATCATAAAAAACAATACCTTAAAACTTGTGTCGAATTTCATTACAGAAATGGCATATGCCCAGACACTCGGGACCAGGGGGGGGGGGGGGGGGGGGGGGGGATCGGGCCTAGTAAATTTCCATAAAATATAATCAGGGCAATTGAAATAAATGTCCGGACAACTACATTTCGGAAGTCACAACTAAATCCCAATCAATCTTCCCAGCTGGATACGAGTATGTGTAAACAGACAGAGATAAAAATTTTAAACCATTATTTTCTGTGTTGGTTTGTACGTTTTTGATATGGATCTTCACTGTTATATTAAAAATGGATCTACATACGTGTTTCCATTGGTAAATATTCGATTTTACTCCCAGTCTGGTTTTATAATGAGAGCAAACTTTTCTGGTCAATTTTGAGGTGCTTTGCACGAATCTGCCATTGGTTTCCTGTACAAATGCGTAGTTTTTGAGATATTGTAACAAACATAGGATATGTTCATGTTAAGAGATCTCGTAAACGACGCATTACCACAGGAAATGTGCAAACACCTCAAAATTAACCAGAAAAGTTTGCTCTCGTCATTTTCGTTTAAACTAACGAAAATATCACGACTTAACCTAACCAATCAACAAGCGCGTACAGTTGACCTAACCGGGCATTCAATAGTTATAATCTACTTAAGCTTCCGTTTCTCCGATTTTCATAAATTATACATCAGTAGCTTCGTTTCTTCATTAGGAATGCGATTTAGACAGTCTCTAGTAAGGGAAATGCTTCAAAACCTAACCTAGCATTTTGAAGCACAGCTCGCCTTGCTATGATGCCAACTGTTTTGAGACAACCTAACCTAACCTAACCTTACCCAACAAAAGCCGTACGTACATTTCCACAATTAGTGTGGCGGGTAGAGCTGGGCTGCTGCAATGAAGGCATGAAACCTTTCCCGCAGGTCTGAATAGTTGTCTGAAAACAGTTGGCATTATAGCAAGGCGAGCTGTGCTTCAAAATGCTAGGTTAGGTTTTGAAACATTTCCCTTACTAGAGTGTCTAAATCACATTCCTAATGAAGAAAAGAAGCTACCGATGTATAACACCAGTACACATTTGAAAACTCGTCGATCGATTTTTACAAACTAGTTGGTGATTCTATATAATTTGAGTGCGCTGATCTCAAAAATATAGTTAGTTTTTCCCTATCACGTATGGTTTTCCTACTACAGGGTGTGTCATAAATCCCCCATTTATCCCCAAATGTGAACCATCTTATCGAGACCAACATTGGATTGCACATGCTAAACCATAAATTTTGTTGTTATAGACTACAGTAACGCTTACATAATAATGTAGGGTAAATATATATAACAACCAGTCCCGTTCCCAGCAAAATACTCCTCCCCTCCCATCAATGGGTGGTTAACATTTGGGGACAGACGAGGTATTACAACACCCCTTGTAGCACGAAATCTTTAGGTGATAGAGTAAAACCTAATTAAAGCAGAATTAAATAGCTCCTAGCTCTTGGACAAGCATATTGCTTGTTTATGAAAGAATAAAAAAATAACAAAAACAAAATATATTTACCTTCTTTACTTGCAAACATTTCAGGACTTATTCCAAAGACTTAAGACTACGAAGGTTGATGTGACTAATGACGACTAAACCGGTGCTTCTTTGATGTTTTCTTATGATGTGCGTTAGGCTGATCTCGTTGCAGACACCAGCAGTAATCCGCCATCATATTTGTATGCCATCTTCCTTGATATCTTCTTTCCATGGTTTTGATGTCCTGGTGAAATCTTTCCCCTTGCAACTCACTGACATCTCCGAGATTTTCGGGAAAACGGTCAAGATGCGAAAATAAGAAATGAACTTTCAGGCTCATGTTGCAGCCTAAGGCGCAAAACTTTTTAAGCATATTTTC
Organism: Bathynomus jamesi; assembly: GCA_023014485.1. Taxonomy (NCBI): domain Eukaryota; kingdom Metazoa; phylum Arthropoda; class Malacostraca; order Isopoda; family Cirolanidae; genus Bathynomus; species Bathynomus jamesi. The sequence goes on from JAJOZX010000916.1 coordinate 231,002, forward strand.
CACCAGTCTTTCATAATTTTGGCTTTTGTAGTTTCCCCAAGAAGTTTTCAACATCATCTTTGAAACCAAGCCATGCTTCTTTTTCTTTATTGGTCATTGTGTTCAGGAAATGATCGTCTGTCAATAACTTTCTAATCTGAGGACCTATAAAAACACCTTCCTTTATTTTCTCGTAGCTAATCTTTGGATATTTTTAACAAATGTACTTGAAACACTCACCTTCTCTATTCAATGCTTTGACATACCGTTTCATCAAGCCTAACTTAATGTGCAAAGGTGGTAGGAGGATTTTATTTGGTTCAACTAGATGTTCATGTAAAATTTTCTTTGATCCTGGGGTAAGATTCTCTCTAGGAAGTCAAGTTTTCCTCTTCCAGTGCTGGTCACATGCTCGACTATCCCATTCGCAGATGAAACATGGCATCTTAGTGTATCCTGATTGCTGCCCAAGTAACATGCAAAGGACTTTGAGATCCCCACACAATATCCATCTGTGATTTTGATACTGAATTTTTTCCAGAAGCAGTTTCATGTTATCATAGGTCTCTTTTAAATCAGTAGAATGGGCCACTGGGATTGATGCATATTTGTTACCGTTGTGCAGTAACTCCTTTTAGACTGGTTTTAGAGGAATCTATAAACAACCTCCAGTCACTGGTTTGGTATTCGATGCCTAGCTTGCACACTAATCCTGTGATGTCCTTGCAAAATACCAAGGGACCATCATCTTCGAAAAAAGGCACGAAGTCTTTCTCACGATTTCTGTACCAAGCGAAGTATGTGTCGGATGCCAATAAATTGTTCTCCTGCAATCTAGACCCCAAAAGTTCTGCAGAGTCCTTAGGCAGATTCAAATTCCTGACTAAGTCATTTAGTTCGGCTTGGGTTAATGGTTTAGGAGGATCTCGGTCAGCTGTTGGCTGTTCATAAACATCATCATTGTCTGGATTTGGAGCTGAATCAGAATCTGAATTGTATTGATCCAGACTCTCGGGTGGGCGGGGAATAGGAACTTCTGGACCATGGGGTACCGTCCTTATTGCAGATGGAAGACTTGGGTATTGAAGGCTCTCTTTATTCTTTGCATTATAACCTTTAACATTGCAAGAACAGAAGTAGCAGTCGTCGGTATGGTTTCTAGGCTCGCGCCATACCATAGGGATCCCAAATGGCAAACTTTTCTTTTTACCTTTGCTCCAATTCCTTAGTGCCGCAACACACGTAAGACAAACCTTGTGTGGAGCCCAACTTTTGTCTTGATCTCCTAATTTAATTCCAAAATAAGCATGATAAGCTCTCTTAATGAAGGTCGTTACATTTGTCCTTTGTTTTACAACATACCGACCACAAATATAACAAAATATGTCTGGACTATGGGTACATTCTCAAGAAGCCATTATTAAAATTTTAAAGACAATGTTACAATTATCTCTGGAAAATATGAGAAAACGAAATTAATTAAAGATAAAAAAGGTAAAAAATTACAAAACGCCCCAAAATGGTTTTGCTAATAACTTTAAAACTGTGGGTGATAGAAAAAAACTGGTAGCATTTTTTAATTCAGCGCAGCGAACTGCTTCAGAATCACAACTCAAAATAAAGAAATCGATTTTCATGCAGACCGGTGTAATTTATGAAGATTGGAGAAACGGGAGCTTAAGTAGATTATTACCCACTCGGTTAACCTAACCGGGCACTCGGTTAACCTAACCGGTTAATATTGGTTACTTCATCTAAATATCTTCTGATCTTTTCGTATTAGGCACTTACTGTCACATTTCGGGCAAGTTAAGGGTGAGAGAATAACGCCGTAATTGATAAAAACATCTAATGCTTTGTCTTCATCTAGGCTTCTAGGGCACATGACGAATCAAGTCTTCAAAATCAAGTTCACAGGACTGACAAGTCATACTGCTAGCACAAAACTAACAAAATTTAGTCGCGAAAAAATAGCCAGAACAGAAAACAACAAACTAATTAAGTCGCGGAGTAGCGAAAAAATAGCCCAATCAGGAAAAATATGGAAAAAAAAGTACATTATAGCCAAAACAGGAATTATATTTTATTAAAAAAAGTACATTTGAACAAATTTGCACAAGATATATATTTTTTTGTCAGTTTTTAATGGCAATTCAATATATAGTACTTCTTCAACTGCTTGTGACGGAGTAAAATCGAATATTAACCTTTCCATTATCTAACTTATTACAAAATACCAGTGACAAGTTATTGTTGAAGCTTTTCTTAAAATTTCTAGTAAAATAAGTGGATCTTAATTTTTATAAAAGATGGAGAAATTAATTCAAACTAAATTTTAGAATTTTTTTTGTGTAACTTCGCTGAAGACTCCAAGTTTCTAGATAATAATAGGATATGTACGTGATAATTAGTGATTTGAAACTGCACTATGATTTCTTCAGCAATTAATGCAAATGTATAATCTAACAGTTATATAAATACTTTCTCCTTTCCATCTTAATTTTACGTGTCTCACTTTAGGCCAAGGTTACAAGAGCGACTTTTTCGCTGCGACAAATTGCAAAGAATAGGTACTGTTATTTCCTATGGAGCAAGCTACACGGTAGACAATCGCTGCGACAATTATTCTTTGTTGCATCCGGCTGCGTTGTATTGGTCCAAATGCGGTAGGCTACACGAGCGACTGTCACAGCATCACTGTCACTACACGTGGCACTAAAAACGAAGAAATCTCAGCGACTTGTCGCAGCCCATGCAGTTTGCAACAGCCACTGCGATTGTGTTGCTGTGACACCTCGCAGTTCTGACGCAGCGACAAGGTTGTTCGTGTAGCCTTGGCTTACAGTGAATATACGAGCTCCGTGTAGCGTTTCCAGTATAATGTCAATACAATCATATTGTACCTGATATATTGAAGCTACTACCGCCCTTCCTATTTAAAATGGGCACATATTTAATCTTTTATTAAATCAAACGTGCACACATTTAACCATTCATCAAATAAAACACGCCAAATATTTAGGCAATGGGAACTTAAATGGCAAGATAAAACTTTTGACAGACCGAGAAACTAGAAAAGTCGAGAAATTTTTCTCAAAGTGTTTGGACCTACGCTAGCAATCACGCAAAACCTAAAATGATCTATCTAACTTATCCAATATTCATACTTAATCCATTAGTGCCCAGCGTCACTTCACTGATTTTGTTCTGGCTAACGCAGACGATTTTATTCAGTCACGGAAAAGACCACTGGGCACTAATATGTTAATCTAAACTAACCTAATTTAACCTACATTTACAAAAACCAATGTTAGAAATTTTCCAGGCAATAAATTTAATAAAGTATTTCTGAATACAGTTTAGAGAAAAATTTGTCGTTTAAAGTGTAATGCTCCCCACATAAATAATATGCCCACATTTTTCTATTTATCAAAAACATGTGCACACATTTATTAATTTATAAAAACAGGCACAATTATTATTTTTATATATATATATATATATATATATATATATATATACACACACACACACGTGTTCATATTATCTACTTATGAAAAACGTACACACATTTAGCCATTTATCAAAAAAATATGTGCACGCATTTATTTATTGATACACACCCGAATATCGATATGCAGCGCAGATAAGGTAAGACGGCAGCAGCGATATATATTACCATGTATTAATATACATTAGGAAGGAAACATTCGTTTGAAAAGTTTATAAATAATGTTCGTGAAATTAATTTTTGGAAAAAAATTATGGAATTTTTGAACGAATAATAATTAATTGAAGGCTCTTTTTCGGACAAAGAAAGACGATTATTTTTTAACCGAGTTTATGCATCTTTTCAACTTATTCACATTCAGTAGGAATTAATTCGCTTTTAAAATAAGCGGCGTTACGATATTGGCTGCGATGTAGCTACGTATATATTGGCTATCGATCGGTTTCTGGGGAACCCGAGTTTACATTGGAAGATGAAGACCAAGGCGATTTGTATAAAACATTTATTCCAGTAAGACGTTTCGAATCTAACTAGATTCATCAGTTATTGGTCAGTTAAGTAAAAATCACAACAGTCTGTACAGAGTATCTAATCTCAACATCATCCTGTTTGCATTTGCGTTTTGTGATTCGTATTTATCAATTATTACAAAAGAAACAACTGTTGCCGCAAAATGGGAAGTCAACATCTTCCTTCCTTGAATAATCAATTTTAAAATTAGAGAGAGCCGTTTCGAGCAGAAAACTGAGATTTGTTTATAAAAACCTCTGAACAGTTAGAACGTGAAAAAAGTGTTAGCAGCTGACGAGGAAGCTTCTAACAGTGGCTGTATCCTCCAGCGCGGGACACGTCAACGTGAAGAAGAGGCGACGTCAAACCAAAACATCAACGCGCTGGTGGCCAAACTTCCTCAAATCTCCGTGCAGCGGGCTGTCTACGGTTGGCCAGACTGGCAGTCGATGGCCTGTTGCGTGGCACGGTCAGAGTGTCGATCGGCTCCGGGGGCCGGACCTGTTCTCAGCGTGCTATTTTTTCATTTACGGGGAGCAATTGCGTGCTGCCCGGACTACTCTTATTCTCCGGCGACATTAAGACTAATCCAGGCCCCACTACAACTTACACATATCACCATACACAAAGACAGACACAATAGCACCATGAGACACATACAGAAGTATAATATTAACATATTACAGTACAACGTAAATGGCCTCACAAACAAAATCATGCAGATTAGGGAATTCGTACACAAACAAAACATTCACATAGCACTTATACAAGAAAAAACTAAAACGCACACACAAAACACCCACCACACCTGACTTCACGGCGATCCGTCAAGATCGTACTGGGGGGTAACGGGGGTGGACTCATCACTTACATACGTAAAAGCATTAGCTACACTGATGCCACCCAAAACATTACAAACACAATCCAAGCAGATAACACGATAGAAATACAGGCAGTTAACATTAAAACACACCACCACACTAATCAACATTTACATCCCACCAGATAGTTCACCTCAGGTGCCAGCCAATTACAATCCACAGTTACACAATCTGGCCTCTCACTAATGTCATCTTAGGAGGAGACTTCAACGCTAAAGACACTAATTGGTACCTGCACAACCAAAGCAACACCAGAGGCGCCAACATAGCCACACAACTAGACAGCCTCTTCACTCTTAACAGTACAGAAGAACATGCACACATACCACATCAAGCAGGATACTCAAACTCCTCCCCAGACAACGTTCTGTTCCCCCTCACTAGCAACACATACACACTGGAGAACAGAAAAACAAATCAGACCACCTGCCCATCATTACAACACGTTCTACACTGCTCCAACAGCCTTAGGCACACTTACAGAAATTACAAGAAAGCTGATTGGGAACAGTTCAAAATACAGACTGAGGAACAATTCACCACATTAAACAGCACAACCATCATAAACATCAATACAACACTCAAGACATTTAATCACATCATCAATAATGCAAACAAATACATACCCAAGTGCAACATTAGGAAATACAACCCAAATTACACTAGAGAAATAACCCACCTCATAAGGCAACGTAACAACCTCAAACAGAAAACACAAACACCACACACAGAAACCATAAAACAGCAGATACAACAGCTCAACACAGAAATAAACAACACTCAAAGAAAAACAAACATTTAGGGAATTCATAACACTAAACCACTCCACAGATACATCTAGGCTATACAAGACTATAAACAGCATTACTCACTCTAACAGCGGCATTCACGCCTCACACGCGGCTATCTGTCGCAGCCAAAATAATATACCAACATATACACAAGCTAACATTCTAGTTAATCACTACGCAAAGATAAGTCACTTAAAGAGAGAGAACAACCAGAATCACGCAGACAGACAAACAGCCAGACACAAGAAAACCTAGACTCGACACGACCACTACACCCTTCAATACAGACCAGACCACCAAATCATCAAAAACATTAAGAATTCGAAGGCTACTGGACCAGACAACATATCTAACATACACCTTAAACACTTGGGCCCACAGGGTATACTAGCTCTCACAAATATCAGCACATATTCGTACCAACACTGTATTATTCCGGACATATGGAAACAAGGTAAAATTATTACACTACTCAAACCAAACAAAAATCCAACAGAACCAGCTTCCTATAGACCCATTACTTTACTATGCACACCTTCCAAAGTAACAGAAAGACTAATCTTACAAATCACCAACCCACACATACCACTATCGCCTACTCAACATGGATTCAGACCTCACCACTCAACCACGACATTACTCACTAACCTCACGCAGCACATCATGGATGGCATCAACTCCAGACGACCAGCTCAACGTACACTATTAGCAACAATAGACATTAGTAAAGCATTTGATGCTATCCCACGCTTCCCTCTCAAACAAAATACTCAACACAAACATGCACAACAACACTAAAAGATGGCTGAGCAACTGTCTTTCAGGAAGATACTCACATGTCACATTTAATGGCAAGTCATCCAAAAACAAGTTTTTTCCGAACGGGTCCCTCAAGGCTCTGTTCTCTCACCAACATTGTTCAACTTATACATGCATGACATTCCAACACCCATAGATAACAAGCTTACCTTATCATCATATGCAGATGACATCACTAACACCCACAACAACATCGACACCGCTACAAATAACCTACAAACATACATAACCAGTATACAAGACTGGCTCACACAATACTCAAAGTGAGCGCCCACAAAATCAACCATCGCCTTGCTTACAAGCAATACAAAAGAACACCAGATAACTCCACAGCTTACACTAAACACCAACATTCCACACAGTAACAGGACCAAAATACTTGGGGTCACATACAACACATCATTATCTTTTGCAAACCACATTCAGGACATTAAAAACGAATGTACACGCTTAGGGTACTAGCAGGCACAAACTTTGGACACCAGCAGGAAACATCACTCATAAACAATATATTCACTCAGTTATGGACTATGCTAGCCCATGCTGGGCACCCATTATCTCAAACACACACAAACACCTTACAGACAATACAAAACAACGCACTTCGTATCATTACAGGATGCACTCAAACAACACCAATAGAACACCTGCACACAAACAAAAATACCGAAAGTTAAGGAACATTTAGACATGAGGGAACACAATTCATGGCAGCAGCGACAAACTAACCCACAACACTCTTGCCACTACATGTACAATCATGCACCAACACCTCGCACCATTAAGGTAACACCTGACACACATTATAACCAAATACTCCATTCCATACCACGCCCCACAGACATCACACAGTATAGAAAACACATACAAACACCCCTAACCCACAAAGCACTGACATGACTCGGTCCGAATGCGGTCCTAGGTGCGAAGCCGCCACCCATTAACATGTCAGAGATCAGCCTGAGCAGATGGAGTTAACTTAGCACGATTCCGATGTGGACATCACCCCAACTTACAGACATATAAACACAGACTAGACAACTCCACAGACGACACCTGCCACCTGTGCCAGGACACACCACAAACAATTGAACACATTATGACAGACTGTACCGCTCTAGCACAACAACGAACACCATCACTAGTGCGCTGAACCTCTGGTCCACTCCGGCGAGGGCGATCGGTTACCTGCGTGCCGCCGGCTTGCTCGATCAGGGTGGTCTGATCGGCTTAACAACAACAACAATCAGCAACAAATCTAAAACGAGAGGATAAATATGGTGAGCTTCTCTCCGTTTGTGACATTTTATAACTTCGTTTGGATTTGTTTTATTGCTTTTATGTAATTATTCATACTCTTTTCAAATTTGCTAATGATGAATCTAAACGAAGTTATAAAATAACTCACAAACGGAGAGAAACTCACCGTATTTATCCTCTCGTTTTAGATTTGTTGTTGATGAGTCTAGTTAGATTCGAAACGTCCTACTGGAATAAATGTTGTATACAATCGCCTTGGTCTTCACCTTCCTCCTCTCATATATATATATATATATATATATATATATATATATATTGCAAACCCACAAGGAAAAATAAAAAATTATTACAAGGCTTTTCGTGTATTCAGCAATACAACTCGTCAGAGAATGAAGGGAGAAGGCGAGATGACGAAAATATCTACTTGTGTACATTAGAACAGAGAAATAAAGAGATTAGCACAAGTTTAACAAGCACTGATTAAAGGCAAAAGACTAACAGGATATTGTCAATTTTATACACTCCCGCACTGTTATCGAAATTTTTAAAATGGATAAATGCACATGCTAGAATATTCCTTTCAATTGCATCTGTTTTTAACGAGCGCTTTAGAACTATCCCACTCGATACTGTGATTACAACATATGGTTAAACAACGCATCAGAATTATTTGCTGTTCTACACGCATATTTATGCTGTTTTACCCTGATTTCTAAAGTTTTCCCGTTTGAACTCGTACCGAGTTACATCGTATACATCCAATCGAACACAGCCAACCGCATTATCCGGCCTATTCTTTATTAGGCGAGATTTAATCTTATTATACTCTTACTTGGTGTCAATGCCTAAAGGGAAAAACTTTAGATATGAAGGTAAAACAACAGAAATGTGAGTCTAGAACAGCATAACTAATGCATTGTTCAACTACAGGGTGTCCCGTAAGTCTGGACCCATAGGGAAAAATAATAAAATTACAAAATAGTCCAAAAATTTTTTATAATATATTTTTTTATTATTTTTATTATTATTTTTATTATTTTTTTATTATGATCTTACTCCGCTGGAGTTTTATTTGTGGGGCCACTTGAAAGCCAAAGTGTACGAGGTCAAACTTCAGAACATTTTCCACCTTAAAGCACGCATTGTGGAGGCGTGTCAAGAAATTTCTGCGACTGTGATTCAGAAAGTGCTGTCGCAGTGGAGATTGCGTCTTCAACTATGTGTGCGACACAACGGCGGACACTTTGAACAGATTATGTAATAAATTTTTGGACTATTTTGTAATTTTATTATTTTTCCCTATGGGTCCAGACTTACGGGACACCCTGTATATACAATATATGTTACAGGGATCGTTAACTAGGGATTTCATGAAATCCCTAAAATGTTCAGGGAGTTCATTAAGGTTAAGTTGTGATAGTTTCGTTAGTTTTAACGAAAATATCACACTCTACCTAACCAATCGTCAAGGGCATACAGTTGACCTAACCGGGCATTCAATAATTTTCCCGTAGGTTTAACGAAAATATCACGACTTAACCTTACATGAAATCCCTGAATATTTTAGAAATTTCATAAAATCCCTAGTTATACAGATTCCCTGTAACATATATATATGTACTTGTACTATTAAGTGGGAGAGTTCTAAAGTTCATTAAAAACAAAGCTATAATCGAAAGGAATATTCTAGAATATACATTCATTCATTTTAAAAATAATTTCAACAGTGCGGGAATGTATAAAATTAACAATATCTTGTTAAAATGTCTTTGGCCTTTAATCAGTGCTTGTTAACCTTATGCTAATCTCTATTTATCTGTTCTAATGTACATAGGTATATATTTTCGTCACCTCATCTTCTCCCTTCATTCCCTGACGAAGTGTATTGCTGAATACACGAAAGATCTTGGAATATTTTTTTTTCTTTTTCCTTGTGGATTTGCATCATTCATTCATGTCACGTTTTTAAGTGTGAAATTCAGCTCATATATGGAGCGAAAGGAGATGACGTATGTCAGTTTGTAGTCGTGATCTTCAAACTTGTGTTTGAAACTCAAACTTTTCCCCATTTATATTAAAGAAAAAAAGGGGAAATAATAAAATGTATTCTATTGTAGGTACATAAACAAATTTTTATACACTCTTGTTAATACTGTTTACAATATGCAATATCTCACGGCGCTATATTGGATTCTATTGCAATCATACAAAAAAGAGTATCAAATTATATTACAATACGTGCATGTAAGTAAGTTTATAAACTATGTGCATGCATAAATTTGAGTGAGAAAGCTGTTCAACAAAACTTGAAAAAGGGATTAATACGAATTTAATCACTTCCGAAATAAATCCTTTAATTGAAGAAGTTAAATGATCATCATTAACTACTGCGGAAAAATTGGGTTCAGATTATAAGTGGCAGTTGTCTCGAAATATATCTATTTTCTCTTTCTTTACAATTTAGTTTTTTAATTAAAAAAATTTTCAAATTTGAATTTAGAATAAATTTTTGCTTCAAATAATATACACCTCTATAGATTAGGAAACGATTAGAGAGATACAAATGAGGCAGATATTTTTGCCAAAAATTTAAGTTCTTCATTGTATAATGGAAACACCACCATTCTACAAGTGATATACCAAGTTTTCATTTTAAACAAATCATTCGAAAAACAGAATTTAGGGCTGGGCAGTGGGCATCCGGGATCCCGGAAGTAAAGTAGACAGCTCGTTTCCCGGGATTTCGATCCCGGGATTACTATTTTCAGGGGGAGACTTTTAAACAGTTTTATTACGAGGTATATTTATTTCATGCAAAGGCTTTTCACAACTGAAGTTCTCGTTCACCTGTTTTTTTAAACTTTGAAAACCGTTTTCGCTTGAGTATGGGATGAAATAATATCCCGGGATCCCGGATGCCCACTGCCCAGCCCTAACAGAATTGTATCACATCATCATTTATTATTATTACTAGCTGATGTACGCGTCCATGACGGGCATGTTCTACCAGTAGACTACTGGTAAAATACTCCATGACGACGTCAAGGTGGTCTACATACATGGAGGTTTTTTTTTTAAGGAAAAAACGCTCGTCATTTAGGTAGACAAAATCGGAGCAAAATACCATGTGGAAAGAAAATAAGCACGCGAATCAATGAAAAAACGAAGACAGATAAGCTAGCATCTACTTTTTTATCTATATTTATTTTTTATTTTATTTGGTACTTGATAAAGTTTTATTAAATCCACAGAAAAAAAAACGGAGGCTTGGTCTGGACAATCATGCTATTGAAGAACCTCTTCATACATTACTTGAATACATGGCTCAAGAGGTGCGAGGTAATTCCCTGAAATTCTTGCGAGAGATTGCTGGACAGTGTTGGTATCAGAAAGAATACAAATATCCCTGTTAAGGCACTAAGCAGTGAGCTCAACAAAAGTGTCCTTAGCCCATTGGTGTGGGTTCTGCATAGAAAGCAAATACTCATTCTAGTTTGGAGGATGGTGAGGTAGATAATTAATTAATCAGCGAGATTATATTGAGCCTCAACTAAAGACAGAGGAGACCCAGGAGTTCCCCGACGTTATGCTTTAATTGCATATTCAACTATAGCTGTACGTAGAGTTGTATGGCTCGCAGCAGAGTTTATGATTTCATGAACAGACCATCTCTAGCTTAGGGCGGTTCCGAATTTGATATGAAACTGCTCTGAAAAAACGTACACCATCACCTTTTGGGATCTTTTCCGTTCGGGGGCTAGCAGCGAATTTTAATGAAAATTGGTATATTAATGCAGTTTTGGTCACTGATTTCAAAAATAACTTTTTTTTGGAGAAATGAAAAACAAACATGTTAGAGCACTTTAAATAATTAATGTGTTTTTAACGAAAATATCATGACTTAACCTAACCAATCATCAAAGGCGTACAGTTGACCTAACTGGGCATTCAATTGACCTAACTGGGCATTAATTCTTGATTTTTTTTTTCTGCTACTTTTACAGATCTGCCGGGATCCTTCAAAAAACGTATTCTTCGTAAAGTTGCACTTTCTACCGTTTGACCGACGCTTTTGGCAACGAAAGAATGGGTATTTTTATCAAAGGAACACACTTTCCCACACTTAGAGCACTTTTTCATAAACAGTAGCAGTTTGTGACTCTGGCTAAATTTAAGACAATCCTCTGTAACTAGTTTAAGCTAGTTAAAACACATTAATTATTTAAAGTGCTCTAATATGTTTGTTTTTCATTTCTCCAAAAAAAGAAAGTTATTTTTGAAATCAGTGACCAAAACTGTATTAGTATACCGATTTTCATTAAAATTCGCTGCTAGCCCCCAAACGGAAAAGACCCACCTTTTGTAACTGTTCGATAGTGCAAAGGATCCTAAAATATGGAGATGTGTACTAACTGTCGGCATAACGCTTCATGGATAACACCAAATTCCATAGTAAAAAAATATTCTGGGAGGTGAAAAGATGAATGATTTAAGAGACGAAGAAGGTGCTTATGTAGGTGTGTGTGCCCAATTTAACAGCGTCCTTCACAATTAAATACCTTATTTCTGAAAAAGTTCTAAAGAATTTCATCACTTCGTCAGTAGATTCTTTCAAATTCTTTTGATTATTTTTTAATTTTGAGTGATATTTTAGTATTTTAACTATTAATATTTGTTTGTGAATTTTCATAGCTCTTATTATTCTTCACAGTTTCTTTTTTTAGTTACAACTAAATTTTTGCATTGCGCACGCACTCACGCCTTTACAGTTTTAATAGTATTGAAAATAGTTTACAAATAAAACATCATAATCCAATAAAAGAGGCTTCAGATTTAATCCACTTTACAGAATTCTTGGGCTTGGCCGGTATACCTATACCAATCTCTATTATAAAACTGTAAAGGTGTGGCTGTGGGTGTAACGCAAAAATTTAGTTATAAAAAAGACTGGAAAATGCTGTAAACAATAAAAGCTATAAAAATTCACAAAAACACAGTGAAAGTTAAAATAGTAAAATATGACAAAACGAAAAAAATAAAGAATCAAAACAATTTGAAAGAATTAATTGGCGAAGTGATCAAATCCTATACAATTCATTCGGAAATAAGCTTTAATTGTGAAGGACGCTGTTAAATTGGACACATTCTTAAACTAAATAAGCACCTCCATGTATGTACACAACCTTGACGTCTTAATGGAGCTTTTTACCAATAGTCTACTGGTAGAATATGCCCGTCATGGATGGGTACATCAGCTAGTTATTAAAGTTATAAAAACAAATCAAATGAATTAGAAGCGTTACTTTCAAGATTCACTGAATAAAATACAAAATTCTTGCCTAAAACAGTCTCCTTCACAATTAGTTTTACTTTGACTTTGATATTTAATTAAACTTAACACAATCCTATAAATCAAAATACTAACTTACTTTTCAAAATTTAAGAAAACTAACAAATATATCAAATATGTCAAGCAAAGCTTTATGACAAAATTAAATACAATATAATTAATAACATTTCATAGTTAAGTTTAAACATACCTTTAATTTACACAATTAATGCTCGCAAATTTCAACAACTACACCACTCGATCTCAGAACAAAAAATACATTCATACAATAGTTTACTTTCATACTACGACACGCTTACCACTCAATCATTCAACCACCCAGCCAGCACGTCACACATTGACCCCAATCCTCGGATAAACAAATATATGTTGTATATAATCCTTTTCCACTATCAATTGTTTTTTGTGAATTTTCAAAGCTCGTATTATTGTTTACGTTTTTTCCAGTCATTTTTTTTTAGTTGTTATAACTATATTTTTGCGTCACACACACACACACACACACACACTTTACAGTTTTAATAATATATAGTTGATTATTATTATCGGATCAAGTAAAGATAAGCACCCCCAGCCTTCTTTAATTAGCCTTATAAGGCTAACTAACGAAAATATCACGACATAACCTAACCAATCGTTAAGTCAACTGTACGCCCTTGACGATTGGTTAGGTTAGGTCGTGATATTTTCGTTAGTTAGCCTTATAAGGCTAATTAAAGAAGGCTGGGGGTGCTTATCTTTACTTGATCCTTATTATCTTTGTGAGTAATAACAATGTTTAAGGAGGGCCAGAAACTGGGACAGCGCTCAAGCCAGACTAATGCGGACCATTGCGCTAACTCCCGACCCGAGTTGTTATTATTAATAACTAACACCATCGGGAGTCGAACTCACGACCTTGCTGTCTTCACATCGTTTATACGGAAACGGTGTTACCCACTGAGATACGGGCGCTGGCTCCAATAAAAAATCCCAAATGACTACTTCTCATCGTTACCTTTTGAGGATTAAATCTGCTATACAAAAATGAAGGTTTATTTACACGTAACTTTGGAAATATTGTAACATTATTTTTGCGCGCAGGTACGTACGTACGTACGTACGTGTGTGTGTGTGTGTGTGTGTGTGATTTGGTTAAACACACACACACACACTATATATATATATATATATATCGCGCACCAAGGGGGCTTAGATATGCTGGGCACTGCGTTTGGTGGTAGACCTGTGATGAGCAACAGAACAAGTCTGGCGGTGGTTTTCTGCCATTTAAGTCGCTTTTTATTATTCCTATTTGTTCAACCATGTCGTTTAATGTGTTACCGTTGCAATCTTCGTTTTATAATCTTATAAAAGATGAAAAATAAAAATACCCCAAAAAAGTTCTTCCATTAATGATTTTTTTTTTTTTTTTTTGTAACATTTCACAGATAAAATCACAAATAAATCCGCTCAAAGTTTTCCATTCATTTAAACAAAATTTAAATGAAAGTTAATAAATAAACATAATTTGTAGATCCTTAATTACGAGTATAATAAGCGACAGCAAAGCAATCCTAATGATTATACAAGCAGTTCCAACTCAGGATTAGTCGAAGGAAGGTATATCACTGTTTCAGTTATTAGTGCATAGACAAACTTACATTTCATTAAAAAGAAAAACGTGTCTCACGGAAATTGGTCAGATTTTACCAGCACAATATTTACAGAACGAGCGCAAGTTTAGCAAATTCAAGGCAAAATTGAACAGCGATTTTATATGGTGCTGTTTCATATTACCAAAAATAATAGGAGGGATTTTATATTTAAACCACCACCTAATTCTATTAAAGTCCAATCAGATCATTTCAGTGGTGGAGAAATTCTATTTAAGATATCCGATTCGTACAATTGGGCTACAACGTGAACCAATCAAGAGTTAAATAAACCTATTTCGGGTCATGACTCATGACCCATAATCATTCACTTTAGATTAAGGGGTTTCTCATAAGAGTTTTTAATGTTCGCCAGCACAAAACACGGGTGTAGAGTTCATCTTTCTCGGATAGGAGCTTTTAATGTTTACATCTCAAATCACAGATGTGGGCGTACGAACAAAGGGATATGCGTGCGAAGTAAAATTGTGAGTTTACGTGCGTTCAGTGTATCTGTGTATGAACACACCGCTTCCCGTCGATCAGCAAAGTTAAGAGACATTGGGTTTGGGTAGTAGTTGGATGGGAGACCGTCCGCTGCGTTCACACTATGTAGCGACCCGTGGTTCAGATCCCACGTAAAGCTGTAGGTCCCCTCCGTCATACGACCTTAGATGTTGCGAAGGTTAAACAAAACCAATATATATATATATATATATATGTATGCATTTAACTGCAATGACCACGCAGTATATAAATGAATAGAAACGACATAATATTAAGGAACGTTTCTGCACACGCGGAAGAGAAATAACGAATAAATGAAAAATGAGGCGAACCGCCCGGGAATCGAACCCAAGGCCTTCCAATTGCCGGTTGGATGCGCTACCATTACACCACGGACCTCAATCATATGTATGTGTGTGTGTGTGTTAATGTGTGAAACCAACCCGGTCATTTCTCTCTCTCTCTCAAAAATAACGTTACGATATTTCCAGTCACATGTAAATAAACTTTCATTTTTGTACACCAGATTTAATCCTCAAAAGGGAACGATGAGAAATAGTTATTTGGGATTTTTGATTGGGGCCAGCCCCCGTAGCTCAGTGGGTACCACCGTTTCCCTATAAACGATGTGAAGACGGTAAAGTCGTGAGTTCGAGTCCCGCTGGCGCTAGTTAGTTAATATATATATTTCTACTCTTTCAGGGGTTCGTATTAAGTAAATCCTACTTACAGTAGTGTCTCGTATCGAAACGCCATCAACAACAAATAATAAACAAATAATAATTAATTTCTATTTGACAAACTTTCAATCAAAATATCTCTTATTAAAGAGAGAATAAAGCGTCGTTGCCAATTTCGTACAAAGCCATTTCGCTTAAATCCTTTTTACGAAAATTAGTTTTAGACTTAAACAGTCTCGTATTTATTACTCGTCTGCGAGATCCTTAATTGGATTCAGTGAACAGTCGATTTCATTAATCTCCTTCGGCGATTATGCCACATCATTTATTCCTAGTTTTTATCAGGAAGCGATTAAAACCATTCTGTCGTTCCAAAACTTTCATTAGGAATTAAATCCCTTTTCAATATGCATTAACAAAAGGAGATATTTAATACACATTATATTATTATAATAATAATAGTTTGGGGGTTGTTTAATTTGGTAACACTAAAAAAAGGTCATGTGATGGAATGGGGACCTACAGCTTTACGTGGTATCTGAACCTAAGCCAAATCTACCTAAACAAACAAAAGTTGATTAGTCAGTCTTCCATAGTAAGAAGCATTTGATAAAGTGCCACATAGAAGATTATTAGCTAAACTTCATTCTCACGGAATTGATGGTAATGTTCTCAAATGGATCGAAAATTGGCTTAGTGGACGTAAACAAAGAGCGGTCATTAATGGCAAAGCGTCAAACTGGAAAAGTTTAACTAGCGGCGTGCCTCAGGGATCAGTTCTGGAACCAGTTCTTTTCATTATTTATATCAATGATATCGACTTGGGAATTGACAGTATAATTTCAAAATTTGCGGGTGATACCAAACTAAGGGGACGAACAAAATCAGCGGCAGAACGTTTGCAGATTCAAGATGATAATAAATTACTCGAGTGGGCGGAAATTTGGCAAATGAACTTTAATACAGATAAATGTAAAACGTTGCATATTTTGGTAAAAACAATGTTAAGGAAAAGTATTTTATGCGCGACAAGACACGAACGTGTGTTACGGAAGAGACACTTATTGTTGCCGACACTCTAAAACCGATTAAGCAATGTATCGAAGCGGTCAGAAAAGCAAATAGAATCTTAGGATTTACTGGTAGATCATTTGCATTTAAGTCGGAGAAAACAATGCTAACATTATATAATTCCTTAGTACATCCCCACCTGGAATACTGAGTTCAATTCTGTTCCCCATATTTACTACAGAACATGG
This sequence comes from Bathynomus jamesi, assembly GCA_023014485.1. NCBI lineage: Eukaryota > Metazoa > Arthropoda > Malacostraca > Isopoda > Cirolanidae > Bathynomus > Bathynomus jamesi. The sequence continues at coordinate 248,183 of JAJOZX010000916.1, forward strand.
GCAGAATGGAGAGAGTGCATCGACGGGCTACTAAGATGATTCCTAGTCTAAGAAAACAATCATACGCTGCGGTGAGTTTAATCCAAATTTTTAAAATTATTAAAGGTTTTGATAATGTTGACGCGAAAAAATATTTCACCTTCAGGAATGTACAGTAGATAGAACTCGCGGTAATGGTCTGAAATTAGTCGGTTAACATTTTGATTTTAATGAAGCTCACAGTTTTTCTTTAATTGTATGGTTAATTTGTGGAATGGATCGCCAGCCAGGCCAGCGTAGTTCAAAGTAATTCGATCGAATCCTTTAAAAAGAAACTAGATGCTTATCTTGCCTTAAACCCCCAGTTGGAAGCATTTGTTAGCGCGTAGAAATATTGTAGAATTTTCACTTGGATTCCCTCCTCTGTATTTTCAAATTTTCACTTCAGTTTTAAATTTCTTCCCGACCTCTCAACCTCTTTTTTCTGCTTTGCTTTAAAACTTTCACTTGTCTTTAAATTTTCTTACTTTTTTTAACTTTTCTTCTTAAACAGACAGCCTCGTAGGGACCAGCCGGTCTGTTGCTGTTTGGTGTCCTTTATATACTATCCAACTATTGAACAAACAAAGTTACTTCACTTCGCTGATCTAACGGGACGCGGTGTTGTGACGTAGCTACGATATCTTCTATTAAAACAAATATTAATTTATACGGGAAGTTTGAACTTGTGATGTATGGGGAATGAAATGAGGTTACGAATGATTAATATAAATTAACCAGGAGACGTGATTTGCTCATGTAAGGCATGCGAGGAAAGATGACTGCGCTCAAACGTGAAATGTCCTTTTCTTTCTTTAGAGAGCCTGGTACTAAATACCTAGAGTATGTACTTTTAGCAAAGGTAGAGAACTAAATTACATGTTAAATTCTGTATAATTTCAAATAATTACAAAAATACCAGCTACAGAAGCAGTAGACTGGATGAGAAAAAACAAGTTAAAATATATAGCAGTTTTAAACATGGCCGACTTCCGTTCTACTCTCCTCACTTGTCCAAACAAAGGATGAGGGACTGTACAGATTAGAAATACTTGTAATATTCATTAAAAGGAAAATCCCATTATTGTTGGATTGTTAAAATGTTAAATTACATCTTTCTAATAAGTTGGAAGTATTTAAACTATGAAAATCATAGTATAAAATATATTTAGAACTAGTAATCAGGGTATCTTGCGCCTGGCAGAATATGACGTTATAGGGCAAACCAATATCGTACTATAAATAGAATTAGATTAACGTAGTCAAAGTAAAAAAAATGTTGAATCCAAATAATCCTTAAAAAATTCAGAATAATTTGGTATAAAATCCATGCTAGGTAGAAACTGGGTTAATGTATTAATTAGAAATGAGACTTCTTTTGAAAAAAACAAAGGCAGCAGAAATCAGCCTATATGCGAAAAGCAGAGCAGTCGGTGTATATCGAAGGTTTGGACGGCGACCTTCTGAGATTAAGATTGTGGCTCGTGTCGAACTAAAATTAAAATAAACTACGTCTCCCTAAATTGTAACAAAGAAAATTCTCGAAGAATTCCCAGTGTGGCTCACACAAAAATACAAGTGAAATAGACTCAGTCTCCCCTAAACGAGAGAAAACGCAACGCGCTCTTATTGCTGCTAATTCTCGCATAATTAAAAAGGAGTCATTCTCCGACAGAAAAGAAGGGTACCAATTAAGTACCAATGTCCCGATAAGATAAGCAACCAAAATTATGACTAGGAATATTCTAATAATTCTGTATTAATGAATTATGTTAATTTTGAATTTTACCAATTCCTGAAGTTAAATACGCGTCTCAAATAACTATTTCATCTTTAAAAAATTCCATTTATGTTCTATTTCCATTTTTTTTCCATTGTATTTCTATTTACTCTTATTAGAGTTAAAATTATTGAAGTAAGACTTTTTTAATAAGTCTTTTATTCACCTCCAGTAACGATATCACAGAAATTGATTAACGTTGGGTTCTTCGCTCCTTAACCTCTTTTGGACCACTGGGTCAAATATGTACCATTTCCAATACACGCACTTGCAACTTAACCCTACAAAAACTTTGGTCATGAAGAGGTTAAGAGGAGCAAACAGACAGTATATATGAGGGAAACATAAGCTATATATACTATATATTACCAGATTGGATCCACCATGAACACACACAATGTTTGGGCATTACTAATTTGGGTGCAACCTTCAGTGCTCAAATCGGATCAATACCAAATGCGGTCAATCAGCGCTTCATTATGGAGATTGCTGTTCAGTCTCTGGAATCGCTGCACTCATGGTTTTTTTCCTGTTTTTAAATTACCTCCGCAATTCCTCGAATTTGGAGACAATCTTGGCAAAACATGTTGTCGCAATTTTCTAGGAACGTCATCCTTAACGTATACACGTAAATACGTAGGCTTACATATCGTTCATGAAATGCATGAATGTATAACTGTATACTGATTTTAAATCTAATTTCCATGTAACAGTTTTGTTTAATGATATACGTTTTTATAAATACTGTACTTTGAGTATGTGTGTGTAAACATTCAAGGACATTCTGAGATCATAAAAGGTCAAACTTTTCAGCATTCAGTAATTATACTGAAATGTACAAATATTACAAACTAATTATTAATCAATATGTAATTATTCTTTAATTTTTGTTAATTAAACAAAAAACACGAAGCCTATTAATTTCCTTTATTAATAAACTCATTTGATCAAATTGGTACCCACAAACAATCTTTAATTAATTTAATTACATTATTATAGGGCCAGAGCAATCCAAGAATAAGCACCCCAAAGTCCCCAATCTAAGAAAAAGCACCCCAGTTAGGTCAAGTGTATATCAAAAATATCATGATGACAACCTAACCAATCGTCAAGGGCGTACAGTTGACCTAACCGGTCAAAAAAGAAGCTACGTCGTTAACATGGCGCATTTATCAGTTGTAATATCATTAATACTTTTAATAAAGTTATATTCAGGCTTACGTATTTTTTGAGCAATCCAAGAATAATCACCCCAAATCAATTCAGTGTGATTTTTCTTGGATTGCTCCATAGAGCCTACACACACACAGGGTGTGCCAAGATTATTTTTAAGCTAATTTATATTTTCTTTCTATTGTCAGGTGATAATAAAGAAGACATCAAAAAGTTTTGTTGACCATAATTCTGACCACGTCGACCAATTTTTCTGTCCCACAGCAGACAAAGATCGAAGAGGCATATTTCGCCGCGAAGTTATATGTTGTAACAGAAAAGTTTATTGGCAAAAGAAAAACTTCCATAATATAAGTGGTAATTAAGAAAAAAAAAGGACTAAAAAGTTGGTCTCAAATCTGTAAAAGGAAGAGGACTTTGCTCTCATTCTGTAAATAAAAACGAAGAGCGAAGAGGAGTCTTAACTTTCGTCTCCTGTAGAATGAATTATCTGCATGGCTATATTAAAAATTGTATTTAGAATGCCTTCTGGTAAAATCTATCGTGAATCTCCACAAACTCATTCAATTAAATTGGAAAGAATTGTTGACTTCTGAATAAAGGTCAAAAAGGAAACGTAAATGCAAAATATTTTCTCAATATTATAAGATTTCGATACTTATTTTAAATTTAAGTTAAATGTTTCAATAAATAACGGATTTGTTTCAATAAGACAAAAAAAAAGATTTTCCAATATAATAACAGTTATTTATTGAATAGTAAATAATAATAAAAATTTGAGACATTTCAGATTGCAATTTTGGTTACAAGATTCATTTCGGCTGAATTCTTTATTTACATATACATGAGAGTTACAAGGAGTTACAAGGAAAAGAAGTACCTCAAAAGGCCTTGCGGCCCATACCGAGGAGGTACCAATGGCAACGGGTGCCAGAGAAAATTTTGTATTTTTCTTTCAACTATCCTAGCAGTAGTAGAAAACTGGATAGAAAAGTAGAAGGCTCTCTCCCCACCCTCCGCTCCCTCCCTGCCAGAGGCAGGTACGGAAAAAGGTTGAAGAAAATACCTTGACCCTGGAAAAGTAGCCAAGGAAATTTTACAGGAAAGTGGAGATATAAATAGCTCTATATTTACCTTGCTCACAGAGACACCGAGCAAGCGAACTCCTGCAGAGTTTTCTGAGGTTTTAAGAGAGAGAGAGAGAGAGAGAGAGAGAGAGAGAGAGAGAGAGAGAGAGAGAGAGAGAATTACATAAATAATCATTTTCCATTGTTACAACACGATATCGTATACAATTATGAACTGATTTTAGCAAGCGGACGCGCAATAATAATAATAATAATAATAATAATAATAATATACCCTTTTACAGCGAAGGTAAATTTATATATTATTAAAAACCATCAATATTGTAAAGAACCACAGAACTATAGACTAATAAAGACACAATATACGCTCTAGGTTAGTCCGAGAAACGAAAAATTTGCCGAAAGGAAAAAGCAATTAATAGTAGTGGATATCGGAAGCATTCACAGGATGACCTTGCATGCTCGAGATGCGGCGAGTAACTCTTTGACAGGACAATTTTTCTTTACAAAAATAAAATAAAATAAAACTACAAGATACAGTGATACATTTCATCAATTTAACTTTTCTTTTCCTCTCTGCTTACGCTAAAAACAATGGATAGTTCGTAGCCAATGTCGTAACGCCGCTTCTCGTCAATCAAGAAAGTTAAGCGACACTCTGAGGTTGGATGAGAAACAGTCCTCTGCGTTCAAATTACGTAGCGACCTGTGGTTTGAATCCCACGTAAAGTTGTACGTCCTTTGCTCATACGACTTTAAATGTTAAACAAAACCAAACAAGCGCCAAAAAACAAAAAACGTTATCGTAAAACCATCCACAAACCAAGTATCGAAATATTAAGGGTGACAGAACAAACAATGTTGATCCAAGCGTACTTATGGCTTTATATAAAGAAAAAAAAACCAGCGCAAAATAAGAGGCAACATCTCGTGTGTGTGTGTGTGTGTGTGTGTGTGTGTGTAATATATATATACACCCGGATAAAACAAAACCATATCAAAACGCTTTCGTAAAACCATCCATAAACCAAGTATCGAAATATTAAGGTTGACAGAACAAACAATGTTGATCCAAGCGTACTTATGACTTTATATAAAGGAAAAAAAAAACCAGCGCAAAATAAGAGGCAACATCTCGTGTGTGTGTGTGTGTGTGTGTGTAAAACAAAACCATGTCCACGTCACAAATAAGCAAATACAGAACATGAAACATGACATGTAAATCAGTTGCCATGGAAACGTTACATATGTATATTACATCATAGCAACAATAATGAAAATGTGTGCGTAACTTATTATTTTTTACTCATTTAACATTTAAGGCAAGTTCGAGCTGAAGAAATCGTACATTCGAAACTACTGTGTAGGTTATAGTTTGTATTATAAAATATCGTTCCGTTCTTCGGAATACTTTCCGAAATGTAGGTTTGTTTAAAGGGTTATACTGGAAATAAGACGGACTTAATGTGACCTACGCATGTGCATTACCACTATAATAGGTGCGTGACCTTGAAATGATTTTGTATACATTTTCATAAAGTAGATATTAAAATATTACGTGTACATAAATGTAGATGGTATTCTCCAGATTATATGTACACAGAAAATAAAAGGCATCTTTCCGAAAATGAAAATGCTTTACCATATTCCAAATGATGAACATATGTCACGCCATAGGTGAGTGACCTTGAAAATGCTAAAACGACATTGTATAGAGTACATTGTATAGAATGCATAATAAGGGAGATTGTACGTTAGAAACGTACATATTCTGAAAATTGAAACGTCTGCTGAAACTCATTATAGCAAGGGGTTCCAAAAAACCTTAGCCCCCCCCATTTGCAGCTTACATGTTTACTTATATCGAAATAGTTTTTAGTGATTATAAAAATATATAAAATTCTTTATTTAGTGCAGGTATTAAAATTACTCTAGCTGATAGTGATAATATAATGGCTTCTCAATTAATTGGTGATTCCGAGAGACAACGTGTGATAGATCGCATACGAGCAATAACATTTCGGGAAGCTCGTGATGCTGGAGCCACCTTTATAACACGTTCATGGATTGCCAAAAAGTTGCGAAGTAGTGAGGACTTCGTCAAAAGAAATTGGAATAAAACTTTGGATGAATGTGAAATGGATACAACCAAATCTGTGCGCCAAAATTTGCCACTCTCTCAGGAAACAGAGGACATCATTGAAAGCGGTACGCGTAAGCGGAAAAAATAGCTGTGCTGAACTTTCTAGAGAGATCGAAGTGTTGAGAGGAAAGATCGTTAGTAGTGAGATCATTCGACTGTACCGTCATAGGCAAGGTTTAAAACCTTGGCATGAACTTCCAAAGCCAAGAAAAACTCAACTTCACATCGATGACAGAATGTGGTTTGCCCATTATCTTGAAGATTGGGATGTGGATGATTTCATGCATTTAGCTGTCTCCGATGAATTTTTTGTTTACTAACACGTCGGCCTAACTACCAAAATGATCGAGTGTGGGCCACAACACCAGATGAAATCGATGACAATGAACATTATCGCGAATTATTAAAAAGTCCAGACTATGTTGGTGTGTTTGTTTTGTTCACTGCAAAGAAGGTCATGTGGGTGCTGAAGCCAAATGGTCAGAGTTGGGATTGACAGTATTTTCGTGATATTATTCCATCCCAGCATGTCATTCCTTTTCTAAGAAACCCAAACAATGTTATGGATGTCGATCAGGTCACACTTCTGCACGATAAGGCCCCCTGCTTTAAGGCAGCCACTCAACAGTTGTTGCGGAACCATGAGATCGATTTCTTTGGAAATGAAGAATGGCCAGGAAATTCTCCTGACCTGAACGTCTGTGAACACATTGGATCAGTTTATAAAGGACAAGGTTGAATGTGTCTCGTTTCAAGAACCTGCAGCAAATCGATTTTCGAAGGATACAATGACGCAACACATTGAAACTGTTTTAGCAAATTTGCGTAACGATCAAGATCTATTCACGTCACTTTTGGCAAGCTACCCAAAGCGAATTCAGGCTGTCTTGGAAGCCAATGGCGGGAACACCAAGTTTTAATTGTTTCTCATTAAATGCAGGATTAAATTCTCTTTTGTAAGGTATGTTTAGTTTTACTGTACCTCTAATGGTTTACGCCATGGGCGGGGGGGGGGGGCCCATGTAATGTAATGCTCACTACATCATGTGATAGAGAGGTGATGACGTAAAAGGTGAATATATATACATATATTAATGTTTTCCATAACATCTAAAAGAAAACAGTTTACATGTTCTGTTTTTTCTTGGTGTTTTGACCCCGATGAGAATTGCAAACTTTTACAAACTTAATTCAAACTTCATTGCTTTGAATTAAAAAGGGAACTTTTGGAAAAATTCTCGCTTCTACTTTAGAGGTTTCTTTTAACCAGAGTTTGAAATTTATGCATGGTCTCGCATGATTTAGTTCCATTAATGAAAAAGCATAGCTATGATTTTGCATTTTATTAGTTTTCCCCTATTTGTAATTAATTGTCAATACGCACAGAATACCGTATATAAGTTAATCTTTTTAAAAATTATTTCGCAAGTTTTGATGGTGATAATTGCATGCAGTGATGCAGGTATCAAATCGGCTACAATTTTTTCCCCTTAAACAGAACATTTTTTTGCTATATCAGACATTTCTATATATACAAGACAAATCATCCTTAATACTGCCAACAGCATGATTCTATGTTCTGTTTACTCTATGGTAGCCAGCTGACTAAATGGACAATGAACAATGGCGGACTCACTACGGGAGATCGAAACAATCTGTTTCCCCTTAATATAATTTTTATTTAACTAACTATAAAGGACAAAATTAAGGGAAGGCGAGAGGGATATATTAATCTAATTACATTCTAGACACACACACACACGCGCGCGCACAACACACACACACACTTTTATAAATAATTAACTTTAATTACATTTAACATTTGGGAAGTGAAAGGACTGTCTTTGTGTACCATCCTCTTACTTTACCCTTTCGCTGCGTGATTCTGGTATTTGCGAACGGTTTTGTTCGGTTATATCCGAATTTAGCAATGAAAGGGTTAAAAGCTGTTTCAGTTTCAAATGCTTTATTCGGATATTCACTCTCCTTCTCTTGCGCTAAGGACGAGGAAAACTTTCGCATTTTAAGAACAAAACATAATATTTGTTTTTATTAATACCTATAATGATCATATTAAAATTTCCATTTCTTAATTCCAAACTCGATAATAAAATTTGTAAAAAGCAAAAATGTTACCAAATGGTAATAATATAGTTTTCTTTGAATCTTTTATTATTTTTATGACCGTAATCAAAATTCGAAAACAAAACCCAATTATTACTAATTAGTAATTTTATGCTTTTCATAGAAATTCTGTTTGTAGGCGAACCTTTTTCAGAAAATGTACTTGGGAAAAACTCTAATGAATTCTTAATATAAAGCCGTTATATGTATATATAAAATTTAACTTGGAGGCACATTTAGTTAAAAAAAAAAAAATAATGCCTGGCACTATTTAACTTCTGCAAACATAAGAGCGTAATTTGTGCCCCAAACTTGCTATAATTAAATTCATTTCTCAACAACTAGATTATAAATCACCGTTCCTTGGAGATCCTTTTCATGGCAGGATGCCTCGAAAGTGTTTTCCCTGTATAAAATTAACAATAACTCGTTTGTCTCGTTTCACCAAGTGTAGAGGCTACATCAGATCTAGTAACAAGAATACGGAGTTTAGTTTTGTAAGCCCACAATAATTAGAAGGATTAATGTCATATATATATATATTATATATAGATATATATATATATATATATATATATATATATATATATATAGATATATATATATATATAGATATATATATATATATATATATATATATATATAGTTGGAAATATAACCATGAACTTGTCGTGGAATAAAATGAGAGGATTCCTACTTAAGAAAAGCACAAGAATCAGTTAATTAAGGACTTGAGCTTCCTCATCTTCATCTAATCTAATAATGATCCTCCTCATCTTTCATTATGTTTATGTTATCCTCATGATCTCCGTTGCCGATGATAACTAACATTGCTATCATTGGTGCCAATGTTGTGTGTGTGTGTGTGTGTGTGTGTGTGTGTGTGTTTTAGTTTTCGCCAAAGCCAGCGAAGTGATTTTCATTCTTATTTTCATAGCGTCTATTTTGTTTTCATTTTTAATGACTTTTTTTTTTTTTCTTTTCTTGTTAACGTGTTCGTAAATACTTTCGTTAACGTGTACAGTACTTCCCTTCGTGTTTCTGGTATATAGTTCCCAAAAAATGTTCCTGAACAAATATAAAATCTCTAAAAACAAAAATTAGTGCAATAATGATTGGGTTTTGTTTTTGAAATTTTATAACTGGCCGCGAGTAAAATAAAAAAATACAAAGAAAAACACAATATTATCAATTAATAATTTATTATGTTTTTTAGATATATTTTTTAAACGAATTGTTTTCCGAACCTGTACAATGAGTGTACATGGACAAATATATACATTATACATTAAACGCGCCCCATTACGATTCAAACTAACACAAAGATCCGTGGACAGGAAACAATATGACAACTTTTAACATGAAGGCGCTAATGGAAAGTTGAATTACATTTTTTCTTTTAAAAATATATATATATGACTCAGAAGTAGTCTTGCCCAGCTTAACACAAAATTTTATGTACACACGTTGTTCTTCAACAGTAGCCATTAATCAAATGCACAAAATGCGACAAAACACACAAAGTGACATCACAAAACTAAATATCGAGAGAACAAAATAAGATATCAACAAACGGTAACCGTCTTTGGACACAGACTTAGTCACACTACAACATGCGTCACATGACGCGCGGTATCTCACTTATTCTTCATTTTGAGTGCAATTTTGATCAGTAATTGCCCTTCAAAGTACGAATTCTTGTAGAGACTTCATTTAGGACATCGATTACTTTTATACTCCGCATTCAGATTTCAAGTTGAAAAACAAAGCACATGCAAATAACAGCCAAGTTAAATTCAGACAATTTTGGTCCCAATTTATACTGTTTATTTACAACGAGGAAAAATGTCTTTCGGTCTTAAAATTACATCACACATAACAAAGCGTATGTGACGCCCGGAATTTAAAGAAAGAAATAAATTATTCAAGCGAGTATAGCAAAAAATGCACACGGAACAGCAACTATCATATATACAGAAAAGAGGGCGTCAGCCCAAAGTTTTTTCTAGACCACTTCGCCCATCAAACTGTGCACGAGTTTTATATCAAAATTATTCGGGTGGAGCCAATCAAAACTGACTGCCTTAAAAGGTGGGATTTCCCCTCAAATTACCCATTCACCAACTAATCAGATAACTACATTAATAGGGATTGGTTTTCCCTCGAAGAGAGTTGGTTCCTTTTAAGCCAGCAAAGATTTCGAATGAGGGGTCTAGTTTTACACAATCTTAAATCAGATAAGGAATTTTATGGTTTCACAGAACATTTTACAACAAATTACAGAATGACAAAATAATAAATCAGCGCTAACGCGACAGTTTCGACAGGCGGGTCAGTAAGGTTACCACTTGGGTGAAGGAAGGAATGTGTGTGTTACGTAGAGGTACAGTATATGACTGTGTGGTAGCTGCATGAAAAGAGGAAATCCAAAATCATTCAAAATTGACGTAATTTTGATTAGCATTTTATACTTTTAATATTTTTATGCAGTTTAAATGGATCTCGTCATGCTCGACCTATTGGGCGGTATATATATTATATATATATATATAATATATATATATATATATATATATATATATACATATATATATACACATTAATATATATATATATATATTAGTGATGGATCGAATAACCGCAACCGCACTACAACCGCACAAAAATTCACAACCGCAACCGTAACCGCAACCGCCGTTCCATAAGTGCGGTTGCGGTTGTAAAAGCTTAGTTAATTTTAATTTTAGCTGGGGAAAGTGGTAGGTGGGATGAACAGTGCGATGGGTCCTCGTCCCTCATCCTGGTCACACACTTAGTGCAAAATATGGTTTTAATTAATTTGACCTATTCTTTCATAATAGCTATATAAGTTTAGAATATACTCCATTTAAATAGTATTTATTTAGTAAATACCTTATGTTGAACACAAGTTTTGCAACACACAAATAGCGGTAGCGGTGTATTGCAAAACTTGTGTTCAACATAAGGTATTTACTAAATAAATACTATTTAGTATATATTATGTACCAAGTGTGGCTAAATCGCACTATAGTGGCTAAATCCAGTTAATAATTACGCATTTTTCCTAGTATATGATAACCGCAACCGCAACCGCGGTTGGAAAAAATTCGACAACCGCAAACACAACCGCAACCGCGGTTGTGAAAAACCGACCACTCGATCCATCACTAAATTATATATATATAATCACTGAGGCCACAGTTTGTTTACAGATTAGGTTTTACACAGAAACCAAAGTTTTCATCATTTTATAAAGCCCATACACCCAGTTAGGGCACGAGTAGCTCGCACTATTATTGCCAAATATGCATAGAGTAGAGACCGTGGAATCTTCCATAATTTAAAATCGCTCGAACCCAAACCGCTCTGTAAGCTCTTTTGAACTTGGGCCGTTGCAATCCTCCAGATATCATGCTATCTATCGCAGGAACCTGGCTGGTTAACATCTGTTCTCGCCTGGCACAACGAAATATGAAAGTTGTCTTTCTACTCAGTACTAAGCAAATAAAGCATTATATTCTCCAAAGCCTTCATCAGAAGCGACTCCTGCAGACGCGCGCATTCATCTTGCAAAGTGGCGAGGATAAGGACAACTTTCATTTCCCGTGTGCCAGGCGAGAACACTGCTGGCACGTGGTAACCTGCATTTTTAAAGCACACACATTAACATTACGGTAACGTAACAAAACTTTCAAAATAAGCAATGCACAGTCTGATCCCTAAACTAACAATTATGAAAGTGCATTTTCAATCTAAGAAAAAAAATGCACCCCCGACTACAGATTACAAATGTTTTACAACTGACAACGAAAAGTAAGCTCGTTCATTTCGACCTTCGACCGACTCCGAAGCGGTGTGTAGTGGAGTGGAGCTTTTGCCAACCCTAATATGTACACAATACACATTGAAGTTTCCTATGACATGAAAACCTTTAACCATTTGTCTCCTAACTACTGTACATGTCAAAATAGGTCAAAGAAAGGTTCATCTCAGAATAAGGCTCCAAACCGGGGCCACAGACACTAATCATGAGCTCAAATAATTTTTATAAGTTTTATTTAATGTATTATTATAGCATATACTGTGTATATATATCCGTAGGCCTATATATATAGATAGGCCCACGGATAACCAATTTGTGGTGGCCTATCAAGTAAGCTTACTATAATGAATTATATTGAAACGAGTAATTATGGGTCACCAGCTTGGGACACAGCCCAAACAAACAATACTTAAGGAGAGAGAAATTACTTTGTGGTTTTTTTTAATTAGAAAAATAAATAAATCACTTGTTCACAGTGATTACCAATTCCGTAACGGTATTTATACTATATTACAAATGACTGATTATTTATTAGCAATAACAAATGGTTACACAGTATAATCGTTAAGTAAGTACAATGATGACAAACGCTAATTTAGGTAGGATTAGGTCAGTAAAATTAAATGCATAATCGCAAATAAACAATGATACAAAATACACGGTAAGATGGTTGAAACATTAAAATAATTGAACAGGCCTACTGTAGTCGTAATAGGAAAGTTAGTTTGCCCGTTGTTTGCATACACTTTTGGGCCTACTCGATTAGGCAGAGCTTGTGGACTTTTCAGCCTTGAATAGTCTAACGCGACGTAACAAAACACTGTAGACCGAGTAGGGGCCTACAATAAGCTTGCCGACCTGCGATTTCGACGTGGATAATTCTGAAGACTGACAAGGGCCTACGTGAAGGTTGACCGTACTGTGTTTCGAGGTAGATAGTTTGAGGATGTGTTGAGGGCCCATGACAGACTTCTTGAAAGGGCGCCGATCGAATTGTGGTGAAGGATGAGTGAAACCAGGGCCAGAAGAATAACGCCGGAAGAGTGACGTTTGCTTCAGGCGGGATGAAATTGTAGGTGGCCTCAAATGTTGATTCGCTAGAGTAAGGGCGATTTTTAGTGAACTCTGGCTTATATAGGCTCGGAAGACGCTAACTTTTCGCGGGGATCTTTGGGAAAAAAAGCACCCTTTTGTTTTTCTTCCCTTGAAAACCACGTGTTTTTTTTGGTCTCTGATGATTCCCAGATGTTTGGCGAACGGCGAGGAAAGGAATTTCTGGTCGGTCTCTACACACAGACACAGACACACACACACACACACATTATATAATATATATTTTTTTTAACAGCTTTGAAGAGTTGTTTTGATTCGTATAAAAGAGACCGATTCAAACATTCAATTATCAAACTTTAGGATCTTCATATAAGTAATAAAGTTTGGGGTTGTTAGGTTCTGAATAATAAAATTTAGGGTTGTTGGTTTCTTTTTTTTATACCAAAACGGGAACTTCTATACAGAATGTTGGGAACCCTTTAATAGGCTCATATATATATATATATGAAAATTATTTCACGAAAGTAACACGTGAAAAATATTTATGATGAATAAAACCACGAAGGAAAGGAAACACAGAATGGTGCTCAAGCGCTTTCGTCTAATGACATCCTCAGGAACACTGAAGTAAATAAAGAGTTCGAGACTATATATAGGTCACAAAAAAAAATAAAATATATATATATATACAGGGCGTCCCCAAAAAATGTATACACACTTTAAATAATTATAAAGGCAGTGTTTATTAAAATACATTTCATTTTCAAAATGTAATAGAATCTACAGACATTATTTAATTGTTTTGTCAACGCCTGTTTTCAAACTGACGTCCGATCTGGTCCAGGCACTGCTGATAACGCGAAGCAATGGAATCGCAAACATCACGAAACATTTCGTTTGGTATTTGTGTGCATTCTCGTTCAATGGCTGCTCTCAATTCAGCGACTGTTGCAGGTTTTATAGCGTAGACTTTGTCTTTTAAGTATCCCCATAAAAAAAAGTCTAGTGGTGTGAGGTCTGGTGAACGCGGAGGGTATTCTACGAAACCCCTTCGTCAGTCCACATCCACATCGTGCCAAGTACCACTCGCAATACTCCACTCTTCGGTCCGGATCATCTTCATTAATAGCATGGACTAATCTTGGAATGTAACTTTTCCATTGACAGCGCTTCAAAATGCGTTGGACAGACGATTCTGAAATTCCTACCTCACGACTCGCTTGCCGCACAGATTTTCTTGGACTTTGGTGATACGTTTCCAGTACTCTTTCTTGCTTTGTGGGGCTTGTCGATGTCCGTGGTCTTCCGGAACGCTTCTTGTGGACATTCTGAACAGTTCCATCGCTTCAAACTTATCTCTAATTCGAGTGATGGTAAGTCGCGTTGGTGGATCTGTTTGAAACTCCCTCCTAAACTGTCTTTGCACTTCAACTGCGTTTTCGCACTTCCAGTAGCATTTTAGAATGAATTTCCTTTGTGTTCAAAGCTTAGTCTGACTGCCATTATTAATTCTAATGGGTTTAACTTAAAGAAAGAAACATCAATTGAGCTATCAGCTGTAAAGTGTGTATACATTTTTTTGGGACGCCCTGTATATATATAATATATATTATATATATATATATATATATATATATATATACACACAAACTCAGAATGGTCCCCTGATGTGTGTTTAAAATATATATATATATATATATATAATATATTATATATACAGGGTGGGCCGTAAGTTTCCATACATAGGAAAAATAAACATTTTTTATGGACACCATTTTTATTTATATAATATGCTCTACATGGTTGCCATTGTTTTGAAAACACATTTCAATACGTGTTCCCCACTGTTGATGAACACGCATTAGCACAGTTGACGTTATGCTTGTAATGGCGTTGGTGATACGTTCCTTTAGATGATTTATGTCTCGTATCTTTTCCTGATACACCATGGCCTTCAAGTGCCCCCAAAGATAGAAATCAAGGGGGTGAGATCTGGGGATCTGGGAGGCCACTCCACAGGACCACGCCGACCAATCCAAGCATCCGGAAACTGCTGATCCAAATACCGACGCACGTGAAGACCATAATTAAAATTTTCCTATGTATGGAAACTTACGGCCCACCCTGTATATATATATATATATATATATATATGATGAATTTCACAATAAAACACGTGAAATGAATGAATGCTGCAAACCCACAAGGAAAAAAAACGATTCCAAGACCTTTCGTGTATTCAGAGCTACACCTCGTCAGGGAATGAAGATAAAAGGCGAGATGCCCATAGATATATACAACGTACAGGAAAAACAAAACAATTAGCACATACTTAACAAGGGTTAATGAGAGGCAAAAGAAATTTTAACATGATATTGTCAATTTTATACATTCCCGCACTGTTATTGAAATGGTTTTTAAAATGAATAAATGCACATTCTAGAATATTTCTATCTATTATATATCTGTTTTTAACAAGCGCTTTAGAACTATCCCACTTGATGCTATGGTTACATCTATACATATGGTTAAATAAAGCATTGGAATTATTAGCCGTTCTACAAACATATTTATGCTGTTTTACCCTAATATCTAACGTTTCACCGGTTTGGCCTATATATACTGAGTTACATTGTGTACATCCGATCGAATACACACAACCAACAACATTATCAGGGCTATTCTTTATTAGGCGTGATTTAACAGTATTATTATACTTAAAGATTACATTAATGCCAACTACTTTAAGTAAAGTTGGAAGGTATTGAAAATTAACATGGTAAGGTAGGCTAAGGATATTTTTACGCTGAAATTCCTTTACAATTACATTATTATAATACCTATTCTTGGCTTTCTTAAGACAGTTATCTAAAAATGAAATAGGATAACATAATTTAGTACCAATATTCATGATATTGCATAACTCGGAATCTAAAAATTCAGGACTGACAACTCTCAATGCTCGAAGAAACATAGCAGAGAAAATAGAGGATTTAATCGAAGGATGATGGTCAGAATAAAAATGCAAATAAGAGTTATTATTAGTAGGCTTACGGTAGACTTCATATTTGAACTGATTAGAGCATCTCCAAATTTTTACATCAAGAAAAGATAGGCTTCCATCATTTTCTTTTTCAACTGTGAACTTAATAGATGGGACTAAATTGTTGAGCCTACCAAGAAATAAGTCAACATCCAAATTATTAGGCCACAGGCATAAAATATCATCTATATACCTGTACCAAACCAGGTTAAAATTAACAATCGTAGGCAGAATTCTACTTTCAAAAAATTCCATATATAAATTAGCTAGTACAGGTGAAAGGGGATTTCCCATAGCCAATCCAAACGACATAGCATAAAACTTATTTTCAAACTGAAATTTACAATCTTTGACACAAAGTTTAATTATCTCAATAAGAGTGTTGTGTTGAACAGGGAAAGAATATTCAGAGATCTTATCTTTTAAAAAATCAAGTAGGTCATACATCGAAGCTTACCAATTTGAAATTAGGGTCATTAGGGAACTTCAGTTTGTCAATAAGATCCATGCTATTTACAATATGTGACTCAAAAATAGAGCCAACTAACATCGTTAATAAACTAACTAACCATTTTGATAGCTTATAGGTTACGGAGCCCACTGAGCTAACAATAGGCCTCATGGGATTATTAACTGTGTGTTTTTACTAAGCCGTACAGATATGGTAGTGACGGATTGATACTAAGAAACTGCTGTGAAAGCCCATTATACAGGGTGGGCCGTAAGTTTCCATACATAGGAAAAATTAAACGTTTGTTTTTATGTTTCAGATACCCTAAGAATATGCGTTTGACGTAAGATCTTGTTTACTGATGAAGCAAATTTTTACGTCAATGGAGAGGTTAATCGGCAAAACATACGTTATTGGAGTAATGCTAACCCTAACTGGCTGAGTCCGACGAAGATGCAAGGTGCCGGTAAAGTGATGGTGTGGGCCGGGATATGGGGTGACAGAATTATTGGACCAATTTTTGTCAGTGGAAATCTTAATGCCGAAAGGTATCTTAACATGTTGCAAGAAGAGATTTTCCCATCCCTGCTAAACGAGGAAGGTAACTTCCCAGTTTACTTCCAGCAAGATGGAGCTCCACCTCATTATGGTCTTCACGTGCGTCGGTATTTGGATCAGCAGCAGTTTAAGGATGTTTGGATTGGTCGGCGTGGTCCTGTGGAGTGGCCTCCCAGATCCCCAGATCTCACCCCCCTTGATTTCTATCTTTGGGGGCACTTGAAGGCCATGGTGTATCAGGAAAAGATACGAGACATAAATCATCTAAAGGAACGTATCACCAACGCCATTACAAGCATAACGTCAACTGTGCTAATGCGTGTTCATCAACAGTGGGGAACACGTATTGAAATGTGTTTTCAAAACAATGGCAACCATGTAGAGCATATTATATAAATAAAAATGGTTGTCCATAAAAAAATGTTTATTTTTCCTATGTATGGAAACTTACGGCCCACCCTGTAGTTATGTTGACTTATTTCTTGGTAGGCTCAACAAGTTAGTCCCATCTATTAAGTTCACAGTTGAAAAAAAAAAAGATGGAAGCCTATCTTTTCTGGATCTGAAAATTTGGAGATACTCTAATCAGTTGAAATATGAAGTCTACCGTAAGCCTACTAATAATAACTCTTATGTGCATTTTTATTCTGACCATCATCCTTCGATTAAATCCTCTATTTTCTCTGCTATGTTTCTTCGAGCATTGAGAGTTGTCAGTCCTGAATTTTTAGATTCCGAGTTATGCAATATCATGAATATTGGTACTAAATTATGTTATCCTATTTCATTTTTAGATAACTGTCTTAAGAAAGCCAAGAATAGGTATTATAATAATGTAATTGTAAAGGAATTTCAGCGTAAAAATATCCTTTGCCTACCTTACCATGTTAATTTTCAATACCTTCCAACTTTACTTAAAGTAATTGGCATTAATGTAATCTTTAAGTATAATGATACTGTTAAATCACGCCTAATAAATAAAGAATAGCCCTGATAATGTTGTTGGTTGTGTGTATTCGATCGGATGTACACAATGTAACTCAGTATATATAGGCCAAACCGGTAAAACGTTAGATATTAGGGTAAAACAGCATAAATATGCTTGTAGAACAGCTAATAATTCCAATGCTTTATTTAACCATATGTATAGATGTAACCATAGCATCAAGTGGGATAGTTCTAAAGCGCTTGTTAAAAACAGATATATAATAGAAAGAAATATTCTAGAATGTGCATTTATTCATTTTAAAAACCATTTCAATAACAGTGCGGGAATGTATAAAATTGACAATAGGTTAAAATTTCTTTTGCCTCTCATTAACACTTGTTAAGTATGTGCTAATTGTTTTGTTTTCCTGTACGTTGTATATATCTATGGGCATCTCGCCTTTATCTTCATTCCCTGACGAGGTGTAGCTCTGAATACACGAAAGGCCTTGGAATCGTTTTTCTTTTTCCTCGTGGATTTGCAGCATATATATTTATATATAGATATATATATATATATATACTGGGTGATCCAGATAAATGGGACCCATAAAAAAAGCCAAATATTCTTAATATTTAATTCCTTTCATAAAAACTATATATCATTCGAAAGAGTAGAGTTACAAGTTTATTATGAAATATTTATTTTTTAAAAATGACTCCTTTCAAATGTGCTCCATTAGTTGCCAAGCATTCCAGTGTTCTCGCTTGTAAGTTCTGCATCACTTTTGCAAGAGTGTGCAGTGGTATGGCCTGTATCTCATTTGTGATGGCGGCCTTCAATTCTTGCAGGGTCGTTGGGTTATTTCTGTAGACCCTACTCTTTAAATATCCCCAGAGATAATAATCTAAGGGAGAAAAATCTGGAGACCTTGCGGGCAATTCAACGTCTCCAAATCTTGAAATTAACTCGCCTGGAAACGTTTGACGCAAAACTGCCATGCAGTTCCTCGTGGTATGGCAGGTAGCTCCGTCTTGTTGGAACCAGTGGTTTTCTAGACAAAGATCTCTTAATTTAGGAATAAGGAAATCGGTCAACATTTTTTCGTAGCGATCACCATTTACAGTAACCGTGTTTCCGGTGGAATCCTCGAAAAAGTACGGCCCTATGATCTGAGATGCAGTAAGACCACACCAAACAGTTACACGCTGACTATGCAACGGGACTTCGGTAATATTCAATGGATTTTCTGTTGCCCAGAAACGACAATTTTGTTTGTTTACAGTTCCATTCAAGTGAAAATGGGCTTCGTCTGACATAATCAAAGTTGCTAGAAAATTGGTGGTGTCATTTACCTTCTGTTGGATCCACTGACAGAATTGTCGTCTTCGTACGAAATCTCCATCGTTTAGTTGTTGCACTGTTTGAATTTTATATGGAAAGAGCATTAAATTTTGCTTGAATATACGGTGTGTTGTTCCATATCCAACTCCTAACAGCTGAGAAGAACGTCTGATGCTTATGTTAGGATTATTCTGTACAATTTCATGAGTTCTGTTAATGATCTCGTCTATCCTTGCTGTGCGCACTCTTCCAGTTGGTTTTCTTTTTCCAATGCTGCCAGTTAGGGAAAAATTTCTGACACACCGACGGATTAATTTCTTAGGTGATTTTGACATCTGAAAATTTGTCTTGAAAGATCTTTGAGCTGAAACTACACTTCTTCCATGCTCATAATATTGCTCAGTTATGAAACGCAGCTGTTCCACAGTCCATGCAGTCATCTTGAAGGGTTAGTTTTAACTAACACTTTTTTGTTTTGTATCTTATCTTGTCTTGTATTGTATTGTCAAAACCTATACAATCCTGTACAAACTTGTAACTATCCTCTTTCGAATGATGCGTATGATTTTATAAAAGGACTTATACTTTAAGAGTTACAGGGGTTTCTTTTGGGTCCCATTTCTCTGGATCACCCTATATATATATATATATATATATATATATATATATATATATATATATATGAAATATAGAAATAAAAATTGTGGGAGGAGCATACAAATTTGTAAAGAAAACTACCAATTTTAGCACTTTGCCCTTCTTGTCTAAATCCGTTCTGAACGAATTCAACACAACAGGATCACGTTGAAAAAGACCTTGGCTCATGTTAAAGTTATTTGTAAGTTGGATAATAGCAGACTCAAGACTATTTCTATTAACAATGTTGCTAGAGTGAAGCAAAACTGAAGCATTATTCCAATCAATACAGTGGGATAACTCTGACAAATGGACAAAAAGGGCACTGGATGACTGTCCCGTTCTAACGGAATATTGATGCTGTTTTACACGCGTGTGCAAATCCTTTCCCGTCTGACCAATGTAAAAAGAATCACATTGTTTATAACCAATTTTATAGATAATGCCTGAATTATTGGTAGGGCTATTTTTTACTATGATACTTTTCACAATATTGTTATATGAAAATACTACATTAATATCCAAAAGTTTAAGTACATTAGCAATGCCTAAAAAGCACGGGAAAAATGGAAGTACTAAAATATTCTTTGACAAAGTGCGAGTGTTATTATTCACACGATAGAAGGTTCGTTTTGCCTTGTTAAGACAAGATTTCATAAACGCAGGTGGGTAGCACAGATCACTTCCAATACCGTTGATTTTTTCCAATTTGGCATCGATGTATTCCGGACTGGCGATCCTAAGAGCGCGGAGAAACATTGAAAAAAACATGGCCTTAATGGGGATGTCATGTCCAGAGTAAAAGTGTACGTAGGACAAATTGTTTTTTTTTTTCCGATAGATACTAAACTTAAAACCTGGGCTTTCCCGATGTACACGCACATCCAAAAACGGGATTGAGTTGTCTTGTTCCACTTCTAAAGTAAACTTAATGGAGGGGACTTGATCATTTAACTGAAGGAGGAAGTCATCCAGGTCACGATTCATGGGACAGATACACAAAATAGTGTCGACCTACCACAACCATGGGATGCCAACCCCAGGATTCTCGGAATGTAAGTAATTTCGAAAAACTCCATATAAATATTGGAGAGGAGGGGCGACAAGGGGTTGCCCATGGCCACCCTAAAAACTTGCTGATAATACTCGCTATTGAAAGTAATTTACAGTCTTTGATGCAAAGCTTAATAAGTTCCAAAACAATGTGTGCAGGTAGTGGCAGGTCATACTTATGTATTTCTCGGGAGAGAAAGTCAAGCATATCGTCAATCGGCGCTTTTGTAAACAATGAACAAACGTCAAAACTGATCAATCTATCATTGGTTTCAGTGCCTACATCCAACTTACAAATAACTTTAACATGAGCCAAGGTCTTTTTCAACTTGATCTTGTTTTGAATTCGTTCAGAACGGATTTAGACAAGAAGCAGAGTGCTAAAACTTTGGTAGTTTTCCCTTATAAATTTGTATGCTCCTCTAGCAATTTTTATTTTTAACATATTTTCATTTATTTTTTATTTTTTAAATTTTTTGTGACCTATATATCACTCAGGCATTATCTATAAAATTGGTTGTAAACAATCCATTTGATCTTGTGTTGAATCCGTTCAGAACGGATTTAGACAAGAAGGGCAAAGTACTAAAATTGGTAGTTTTCCTTACAAATTTGTATGCTCTTCCCACAATTTTTTTTCTATATTTATTATATATATTTTTTTGTGACCTATATAGTCTCGAACTCTTTATTTACTTCAGTGTTCCTGAGAATGTCATTAGACGAAAGGAAAGCGCTTAAGCACCATTCTGTGTTTCCTTTCCTTCGTGGTTTTATTCATATATATATATATATATATATATATATATATATATATATATATATATATATACAATTCACAAACAGCACATGATCTTTTTAATAAGTAAGGAACCACAGGGAAAAGGAAAACAAAACACGAAGTCCGAGCGTTTTCGTGATACAGTCACATCTTTAGGGGCAAGGGAGAGATAGGCAGAATTTATCAAGTACAAGAGTTTAAATACAAGGGAAAAATTCCCCAATGGGCAACTCAATCTAAAAACATTATCATCAAACTATGATCAAATTTCCCCAATAGAAAAAACTTAATCGAAAAGCTACGAAAAAATATCGAATACATAAACTATATAAAATAAATTATATAATTAACCCATTAAGGACCACTGGTAGGTTTTTCTACCAGCATTTTCTATTTTTCTGGTCCTTAATTTGTTAAAAAGTACACAAAAATTATAATTATTAAAAATAATATTTAATTAAACCAGGCAATCAAGTGGCAAGAATCCAGTAATCTTAGGAAAAACTTCCGCATTCTTGCCTATTGGGGAATTTTTTTGCAACCCCAAAAGATCGTGGAAAATTCTGGAAATCAGCATGTGCAGATGGTTGCGCCACGGGTTTTTCCTTAGATTACTGGATTCTTGCCACTTAATTGCCTGTTTTAATTAAATATTATTTTTAATAAATGTTATCATTTTTATGTGTACTTTTTAATAAATATATATAGGGTGTCCCAAAAAAAACTATATACTCTTTATAGCATCATATATTTTATAATTTAAAAAACCCAAACAATATATTGTTATAGCAATTGCCAATGAAATGTAAATTAGTAATCTAAGACCTAAGTGATCAAAATGCTATAGCGAGTTGTTTGCATATAAAATTTAATTAACTACGCCAAGTGCTCAAAATGTTCTCCGGCGGCATGAATGCACTTTTGAATGCGTCGACTAACTGATTCGCAGACATGGACTAATGTGGATGCTGTGATGGTCCCGCACTTTTCCCTAATTGCATCCTTAAGGTGTTCGAGTGTTGCAGGTCTTGTACCATAAACTGCATCCTTCAGGTAGCCCCACAAGTAAAAATCAAGTGGAGTCAAGTCCGGTGAACGTGGAGGATACTCAACGCTTCCTCTTCGTCCTATCCAACGATTAGGCAACGTTTCATCGAGGTACCTTCTGACATCACAATGATAATGAGGGGGGGCTCCATCTTGTTGAAAGTAAAAAGTCGTTTCCAAACAATTTCCGAACTGCAGGTATAATTTTTGTCCGCAGCATGTCGAGATATGCGGCACCGGTAACTGTCCCATTAAAGAAAAAAATGGTCCAACCAAACCCCTGGATGATAAACCACACCATGCTGTTAATCCTGGTAAATTAACATGTTTATCCACATAAACGTGTGGATTATCAAGTGACCAATACCTGCAGTTGTGTCGATTTACTGTGCCATTCAGCTTGAAGGTAGCTTCATCAGACCACACGATTTTGTTGCCAAACTGTACGTCTTCGGCTTCCATTGACTGAAACCATTCACAAAATTCGAGTCTGCGATCAGGGTCATCTTCAGTCATGGCGTGTAACAGACTTGGAATGTAGCTTTTCCATTTTGCCGACTTTAAAATCCGGTGAACACCTGATTTGCTGATTCCGGTCTCACGGGCGCATTGCCTAACTGATTTCTGTGATGATCGATTAAATTTTTGCAACACTAAAACGGAGTTTTCATCACTCGCACTTGATTTGCGTCGTCCAGATCTTCGCTTGTGCATATCTTGAGCAGATCCCTCTGCCTCAAACTTGTCACGGATGCTTGTAATGGCGAGACGTGTCGGTGGCTTTGTACCAAATTCCCAGATCCATTGCCGCTGGACTTCTGAAATGGTATTGGAAATTTGAGAATGTGTCCGAACACTTTTTCGTTGCTCCAGTGTCAAACGTTTACGCAACATGGGTTCTTTTGCTGAACTGAATAAAGTTGAATGCTGTAGAGTTTGTATCGTGGAATGAGTGCGTAGGCTAAGTCCGAAGCAAGCTAGTGAGTGACTAGACTACGTTCGGTCCATAGGCTTCGCCATTACAAAGCCTTTGATAAAACAAGGCCAGGCTTAGTCGACGCATTCAAAAGTGCATTCATGCCGCTGGAGAACATTTTGAGCACTTGGCGTAGTTAATTAAATTTTATATGCAAACAACTCGCTATAACATTTTGATCACTTAGATTACTAATTTACCTCTCATTAGCAATTGCTATAACAATATATATATTTATTTTTTTATTATAAAATATATGATGCTATAAAGAGTATATAGTTTTTTTGGGACACCCTGTATATATATTAGGGTGTTTCACGGCAGTGTGGTTGATGGATGAAGTGGAAGGAAGTTCAATCCACATTGATGCCCCTGTTCCTTTTGCCGCGGAAACTCGTCTGAACAGGTTTCAACCAGATTAGAACACATTTAGGGGTCCCGAGATTTGACGCTTCATATTGCTTAGGTATTTCTAATTTCAGCTGTTCTAGTGTTAGTCGACTGCCTTGCTTCCTGACGGAAGGGTGCACTGCTCTCTGTCCTTCGTGTCAGTTGTCGAGTTTTGTCCTCGTTGTGTCTACCGTTGCATATTTGTACTCTTTTCTAATTCGTATATTTCCTCATTGCAGATAAACATGGCAACTCGAAGCAAGAAAGAGGTTTGGCTCATCGGACACCCGAATAAGGAGATCCTGGGTAGCCGCCTGCCGACGAAGTTGCAAGTCTTGCAAAAGTGCTTCTTCCATCAAAAACAGGAAAACCTAGGACGGAGAAAATGTCTGAACCTCTGTTTGGATGCTGTGATGGTGTTCTGGAAAAGAGCAAGCATCCCTACTATGAGACGGGACAGCGCCCTTCGGAAAATGGAAGCTCTGCTCCAGCGTTACGACAAGTTGGTGAAAAGCAGGAACAGATCCGAGGAGAGCTGTCGTGTTGCGGAGGACATGTTCAAGGCGGAACTCAAGAACGAAATCCTCGATATTGGTCATTCCAATGCCCTTTCCATGATGACAAACGAGGAAGACAAGCTCTTCTACAAGAGTCAGCAGGAGGACCCAACAGAGAGCAGTATGGGATCGGCAGACATGAAGCTGGCCCAAATGGAGAGTAGGAAAAGGCGTCGAGAGGAACAGCAGGAGGAGAGACGACACCGGGAATTCGAGCGGGCCAAGACGGTTACAGAAGCTGCTACTCTTGAAGACAGCTCCTCGTCCTCGGCGTCGCCATCTGCGGAAGATGATCCCTCCTTGGCAGCCTCCACGTCTGCTTCATGTCTTTCTCCGAGGAAGCGGTCGAGGAACCTCATCACTCAGGATGTGGCTGTCGCGTACGACCGAATTAACATTTCTTATCGTGATGCAGCGATGTCCTACGCCGTCGTCGCGCAATCCTTGGGGCACGATTTGAACGAGGTATCCATCTCCTCTTCCACAATGTATCGTGCTCGCCAGTCGCTTCGGAAGCAAGCAGCAGAGGCGTATCAAGAGGGAGAATTCTGTCCTGAGGAGCCCTTGGTGTTGCACTGGGACGGGAAAATGCTGCCTGAAATCACAGGTGACGGATCTGTGGACTGGATTGCTGTGCTGGTCACCGGGAACGGCCAGGAGAAGCTGCTTGGAGTTCCGAAAGTTCCAGCTGGCACGGGAGCGGAGACGGCACGCGTCTGCATTGATCTTGTGCGGGAACACGACCTGTCCGAACGAATCAAGGGGTTATCATTCGACACAACGGCATCGAACACCATGATTCACGTGGGAGCCTGCGTCAAGATTGAGGAGGGTCTCGGGAAGCAACTTCTTTACCTAGCATGCAGGCACCATATGTACGAAATCGTCCTGGCCCAAATCTTCCGGTCTTCGATGGGCCCCACCTCTGGGCCCTAGACTGGGATCTTCAAGAGATTCCAAGCGCAGTGGGGTTTCATCGACCGATCTCTTATCACCACTGCTATTGATTCAGATAGCTGCAGCATCGCTGGACCTCTTCAGGGTCTCAAGGACCGAACTGTCCTTGTCGTGAGGGAAGCTCCGGCTTCTGGTCAGCCGCGGGACGACTACCAAGAACTTCTTCAACTGGTTATCCTCTTTCTCGGGGAAGAGACTGTCATCAATGTGCCACTGCGGAAGCCAGGAGCATACCACCATGCGCGATGGATGGCGAAAGCCATTTACGGATTGAAGCTGTACCTCCTTCAGGACCAGTTCAGGATGACCGGGCGGGAGCTGAAAGGAGTCACAGAAATCTGCCTGTTCGTCGCCCTGGCCTATGCAAAGGCTTGGAGTCATGCGACGAGAGCAGAGCAGGCCCCACGTGTGGATCTGGAGTTCTTGCTGGACCTGGAAATACTGCAGGAAGATGCCGTGATCGTCGACGTCGCCAAGCAAGCGCAAGCGGCCATGAAACGACACCTCTGGTACTTCTCCGAGACGCTGGTCGGCTTGGCATTCTTCGATCAAGGGGTTCCTCAGGAAGAGAAACAAAGGATGCGAGAGAACCTCGCCAAGCCGGCATCGAGGAAAGCGTTGAAGCGTCTGGAGGGTAAGACCGTCCTCGGTTCCTTCAAAGGAAAGAAGATTTCGGATTTCGTTACCTCGAGGACGAAGGATCTCTTCACCGCACTCAGGATCAACGGCGCCTTCGTCGAAAATCCCGCTTCGTCTTGGGAAAGCGACCCATACTACCAAGCAGGCCTAGCTAGGGTCCGCGTCCTGGCTGTGGTGAACGACTCGGCTGAACGGGGGATCGCTCTCATCGAGAAATTCAATACTGCCCTAACAACAAAGGAAGAAGACAAACAGTACCTGCTGAAAGCAGTTTTCAAGAACAGGAAGGATTTTCCGAAGCAGCAGAAGGGAGAAATGATGAAGAAGTGATGAGTCTGTGCTCTCTGACGTAAGGCGTGATTTCTCGGGACCCCTTATTGTTGTCGAAGGAGTCTCATGTTTGGCCAGGAGTGATAAATATGTAAAACGAACACGGGCATCTATGTGGATTAAAAATATAATGTGGTTCTCATTTATGAAACACCCTAATATATATAATATATATATATATATTATATATAATTATATATATATATAATATATATATATATATATATATATATATATATCGGTAATTAAAGTTCGTGAAATTTATTTGGAAGCTTTATTTTCTGAACTTTCGCGTCAACAAATTTCAAAATTAAATCCGAAGTCAATTTCTTAAACGTCATCCTCAGTGGAAATTATGGATGCATGACTAAAGCACCAAATGTTCTTGGTTCGTTGTACAGTAGAACGAATGTAGTTTCAGAAAAAGTTTGCCTACAAACATAAAATTTCTAAAAAGCATAAAAAGTTACTAATTGGTAATATTCAGTTTTGCTTTGGATATATATATATATATATATATATATGTATGTAACTAATAAAATTTCCCCAAACAAAACCTTATCACTAATTAGTAATTTTTTTGTGCTTTGGTGAAATTTTAGGTTTGCTGGAGAACTCACTCTTCCCCGAAATTACGTCTTTATTAGCTTCAGGAACAAAAATCTACGATCCCCTGATACGACTGCGGTTAGCAACGTTGAAAGAGCATTCTACCCCCCACCCCCACCCCCACCCCACCCCACCCCGCCGCTAAAAAAAAACTTTCAATAGTCGTCCAAATACAAACACGCGTTTTTAATGTATTATTTTTGAGTTTGTATAATTGGGGCGAGATATTTTCTCTCTCCTGGAAGAGTTCGATGCCATCAGTATTACTCGCTTGATTTTCCATTTGGTGAACCTCCTTTCTAATTTCTTACAATTCTTCGGTAACTGATCGTCAACCGAGCGCAATGAAGGATTTTTTTTTATTATGTTGTACGAGACCAAAAACGTTATCACGCTCGTTCATAGACTCCCCAATCGACTGTAGAGGGCTCGATCCTGCGATCACGTTGAAAATTTTAACTCGCAATTTTTTTTTCTTCGGATCATCAACTACCTCATACTCGAACTGATGATGCCTCGCGGTGCTCGTACAGTCCTCTCTTCATTTCCACCTGCGCGTCTAATTTCGTGATAGTAGTTTTTACACTGACAAATCCCTCTTTCTCCCGGTACAGCTGAAGAAAGGCGTATAGAGTTGGAAAAGAAGTTTCGTAAATACATCGATGATGGATCGCAGCACTTTACTGATTTGATTCACTTCAATCAAACATCACGCCACGCCACACTAACAACAAAATAGTCCTTCGATATTTTCGACAGACAGTGGTGCTTCATTGACTGTTTTCAGGCCTATTGGCAATTTTCCCACCTGAATTACTGCATTATGAATGATTTGAAACCAGAATGCATTCACGGTATTTATCTTAGTCTCGGGAATTTGGTGGGAGTGTAACTAAACAGTAAGCCGTGTTTTATATTTCAGCATTATGGACCATTGTTGAGTGCAACTCGTTCAGACAGTAAAAGTTCAGGAAAAAAATTCCCTTAGAAGCAAAGTTTCTAAAGAGCATTAAAAAAAATTACTAATTGGTAATATTCTATTTTACTTTGGGTGTTTTTTCTTTTTGACGGCGGCTATGAAATTTCAAAACTCAAAACCCACTCACGAGTGATTAGTAATTTTTATAATTTTTATGCTTTTACGGAACTTTTGTTTCGGGCCAAACTTTTTACCAAAACTGTACTTTGTATGATGAACTCTTTTTCAATATGTTCCATCATGTCTGTCGAAAATAATCTTCATTTTTAAATTAGAATCGAAAAATACTAAATTTTTATAACAGTTATTTAATGTATTATAGCATATATATATATATATATATATATATATATATATATATATATATTATTTCACGAAAGTAACATGTGAAAAATATTTATGATAAATAAAACCACAAAGGAAAGGAAACACAGAGTGGTGCTCAAGCGCTTTCGTCTAATGACATCCTCAGGAACACTGAAGTAAATAAAGAGTTGAAGACTATATATAGGTTACAAAATATATATATAGTAAATATAGAAATAAAAATTGTGGGAGGAGCATACAAATTTGTAAGGAAAACTACCAATTTTAGCACTTTGCTCGAATTCAACACAAGATCAAATGGATTGTTTACAACCAATTTTATTAATAATGCCTGAATGATATATATCATTCAGGCATTATCTATAAAATTTCTATATATATATATTTTTTTTTGTAACCTATATAATTATAGTCTTGAACGCTTTATTTACTTCAATGTTCCTGAAGGATGTCATTAGACGAAAGCGCTTGAGCACAACTCTGTTTCCTTTCCTTTGTGGTTTTATTCATTATATATATATATATAATATATATATATATATCGGGTGGCCCAAAAAAAGCCTTGAGATTTGAACATCAATAACTTCAAAAATATGTAGGTCACACTTCCAAAATGTACACAACTTTTACCTCAATCTATTGATAAGCCATCACAAAAATTTCAGACCTCTACTTAACCCTTTACCGCACTGTGCGTCGAATACGTAACGTTTCAAATACACGCATTTAGACTCAACCCTACGCAAAAAGTTCGGCCATAAAGGGTTAAAATACTTTTTCCACAGCTGAGGGAACAATGAGGTATGGTGAAAAAAACGAATATCAAACTGAAAAAATTTTATTATTCACATCTTATCAACAAATACGATCAATATGCCCGCCGTCTTGCTTACAAACTAATCTTAAACTTTTCTTCCACGACATGACGCATTTTCTGATTTCTGCTAATGTTATTTTGTCCCAACATTCCAGTATTTTTTTTCTTTAATTGCATTTCTGTGAACTTTTCTGTTTGGCCTTCATAAATCTTCTCTGCTAGTGTGTTCCATATGCAATAATCCATGGGATTGCAATCAGGTGATTGCGGGGGCCAGTCGTTTTTTCCAATGAAGTTGACTACATTTTGCTGTAGATAATCCTGTGTGAACTTGCTAGTACGAGCTGTAGCACCATCTTGTTGGAGTATGAAATAGTTTCCATAATACAGACGCCGACAAACAGGCAAAAGATTCTCCTCTAAGAGATTTACATAGGTTTCTGAATTAATTTTTTTTTTCTGAAATGAAATGAATTTTAGTCTTTCCATTCCACGATACACCTGCTAATACCATGATTTTTTTTGGAAAACCGACTTGTCTGGTGGTAAAGTCTCGATGGAGGAATGTCTTTCTTACGCAGACCATAAACAACATCGTTCCGAGAGTTTCGAGCAATCTCGATGGTGAAATCTTTTTCATCTGTAAAAACTTTTTTTTTTGACATCATTGGACGAAAATCTATCAAGCAATTTTCTACAACGAATTTTTCTTTTAGCTCTTCCATTGCTGTCACGTCTTGAAACACGGATCCTTTTAAATGCTTTAAGTCCTACCGTTCTCTGCATTCTTTGTATGGAACTTCGACTGATACCTAAATTTCTTGCAATTTTCCTCTGAGAGCAGTGTAACCCAGGTCGATCCTCTTGAGATAGGCTCATCATTTCGATCATTGCTATATTCTCGTGAGTGTAAACTGTTTTAGGCCGACCACTTCCACGCTTCCGTGCCGTCCAACCGGTTGCTTTAAGTTTTTTAATTATTCTATTCACAGACGTAACATTACAAGTTATTCCTGGAAATGCCCTCAAAATTCTTGCCCCAGTCCACCTTTTTCTCGCAAGTTCCAAAAATTTTGTACGCAAGTAGTTACATACCGTTTTTCACAAGTTTTTATTTGTCCACATAGTCTCCACATATATATAGAACCGAAATTATTACTGCGCAAATTGGTTATCACTGCACAGTAAAATTAGGTATGTCCGACACACACACACATTTATTTCTTAACTTACACAATAACTTCTTGTCAATTCATGGTAGGAAGTCTTCATGCGAGTTTTACATAGGTTTCCTTTCCATCCCATTCAGTACATCAGTCTTGTAGCATTTCCGTTTAATCAGAAAGGTATAAAGTATTATGTAATTAATTCTTCGCCCTTAAAAACCCTTTATTAACTCGCTTAAAAAGAAAGAAAATCTGCGAGGGCCACTCAATATATTTTGCCCCACCTTTTTTTTTTAAGTTTCCTTGTAAATTCCAGAAATTTTGTACACAAGTAGTTACATACGTTTTTTTACGAGTTTTTATTTTTCCCACATAGTCTCCATCCTTTTCTATGGCTTTTCTCCACCTCGAAACAAGGGCCTTTATTCCTTGCTGGTAAAAGTCCGCTGGGTTCCGCTGGAGCCACCTCTTAATCTCTTCAACAACCTCATCCAGGGGCGGAGCTAGGTAGGGGCAGGCGGGGCCCGGTCGTTTCAACAAGTGATGAGAAGTTATTTGAGAGAGCAACAAAGCTAGTAAATAAATATAAAAATTATATTTCCTCTGGATTTCCAAGTCAATTACTCTCTTTTCGAATGTGCTTAAAAACAGCCATTGAAAAAATGACGACAATCCATGAGCTACATTCATTTTTAATTAAAGACAACAGTACTTTGTGCTCAAGTTTTCCCGAAGTTGTGACTGCCATAACATTGTTCCTCACAATTCCTGACAGTTTCAAGTGCAGAGAGATCGTTTTCAAAACTTAAACTAATAAAGAACTATCTTCGAAATTCTATGAATGAAGAAAGATTAAGTGGACTCTCAATTATATCAATTGAAAACAAGAAAGCTAGAAATATTAACTTGGAGGATTTAATTAATGAATTTGCTGAAAGAGAGGCAAGAAAAGTCAAGTTCTGATGTTGTCGTAAGTAAACTTTTATTTCACGGTATCCTTTTCAAAGCTCAATATTTTGCATAATGTTTTGCCTTCTATGCCTCCATGCGTACAAGTAGTATCATAATTCTTAAATATATGCTAAATAAATAATGCAAAGAAAAGCAATATAAATGTAGAATAAAAATTTTGTTAGGGGGCACGTGACACTCTTGCTCCGTTCCCGACCTCATTGTCACACTGACACTTTCTTCCACGAATAGCATTCTTCATTGGCCCAAACAAATGGAAGTCTGAAGGTGCCAGATCGGGGCTGTATGGAGGGTGGGATAACAGTCGAGCGCATTTTTGTAATGGCCTCTCTTGTTTGTTCTCTCGTGCAAAAGAAGGACGTCTTCCAGTTTTCTCTCCGGTCGAACTCGCTTTATACGTCTCTGGAGTCTCTGTAGGGTAGCAATATATGCGTGGGGAGTCTGCGTGATGCCACTCCATAGATTGGCGTTTTGTTTCAGGTTCAAAGTGGTGTACCCAAGTCTCATTCCCAGTCACAATTCGTGAAAGGAAGTCAGCCCCTT
The DNA here is from genome assembly GCA_023014485.1 of Bathynomus jamesi. NCBI lineage: Eukaryota > Metazoa > Arthropoda > Malacostraca > Isopoda > Cirolanidae > Bathynomus > Bathynomus jamesi. The sequence goes on from JAJOZX010000916.1 coordinate 280,509, forward strand.
CTGTCTCGTATCAAACCAACGACTCGGTAGCAATTTCTTTTCTTTGAGCTTTGTGATCTTTAGTCAGTTCGCGAGGAACAAACCGTGAACACACTTTTGAGTATCCCAGTTGCTGAATTATCGTATTCACACTTCCTTCACTAATTCCTAGCTCCAGTGATAGGCTCCTTGTATGTGACGCGCCGATTTGATCGAATGATGCTGTTAACATGTTGTACAGTATGAGATGTCACAGCCGATGCCGGGCGACCGCTGCGTGGTTCATCATCAGAGGCTGGCTCTCCCTCTCTCCGAAGATCTCACACGTTTAGACCAGCGTCCAACTGTGTTTCGATCAACAGCAGCATCTCCGTAAACGTTTTGTAGAGGTTTGTGAATATTTCCAACTGTTTCCTTCTCTGCGGTTAAGAACTCGATAAAAGCTCTCTGTTTACGACACACATCACTGTCAGACGCCATTTTCGAAAGTGCGTTAACCATCGGTTTTATACAAGGGCGTTTAAAAGCGGTTTTATACAAGGAGGGGAGGTTCAAACTGGAAAAATCCGGTTATGTGAAGCGCAGAAAGTTCAAACTTACGGCCCAAATGACATTTCAGCCCCATGGCCTATTATAAGATAAAAGGGTGGGGCAAAATATATTGAGTGCCTCTAGTGAGTGTGTGTGTGTGTGTGTGTGTGTGTGTGTGTGTGTGTGTGTACACTCGTATGGTGTACCGATTAATCGGCATCGGCAGAATCGAACATTTTTTCTGCATCAGCATCAACCAAATTTAGCCGATTTTCTCAGATTCTTTTAAATTTTAAAATTTTCATTATAAAAACAAAATATAGAAAACTGAACAGACAAGAACCGCTATTTATCATATAATTTATACTCATTTCAAAGTTTAAGTTGCCCAGAAATTTACATTTTCTGTAACTAGCTAATCTCTATAAATATTATAAATTATTGTAATCTCCTACTCTATATTAATAATAATTCTATACTAAGTTGTACTTTATAATTTATATATTAAACCATCTCATTATGTCGACTTCATTTTAAATATTTTAATAATTTTGTAAACTCAAATTATATAGTACCCTTTTTTTTTTTTTAGTTCATTCAAAGTGGGCACCAGGGACTTGAAATTTAAGAAAATAGCTTCAACATTTTATAGAGTAATAAAACTTTTTAACATTTTAGCTACGGTATACGAATAAAACTGGTACTGCATATTGTGGAGTGAGGTAAGGAAAAACATTGAAACAAATTTCAAATGTAAAAATATGAGAATTGAAAGTTTCACATTAGATTAATAGAATTTATGAAGGGAATTGATTTTTTTTAAATATCGGCAAAGAATCGGAATCGGTACATCACACACACAATGAGTGTAGTGGTTAACGTCGTTGACTACGAATCCATCGGACCCGGGATCGAGACCCGGTGACGGCAGGCGGCGTGCAGCAAAACCTAGCTATTCATCCTTCCACACAATAAAAACAAAATTGGTTGGTAGATAATTGGGTACCCTGGGTAGCCTAGTTGTTAAGACGCTGGGCTGCTGGTGGGGCGTGGTTCAGATTCCACATTAAACTGTAGGTCTAAGGTAGAGTGACAAACTTGATCCTCGTCAGAATGAACAATTCAGGCGGAAGCAAAACCAAAGATAAGCAAGGTTATACACGCGGATATATAAACAAATTCATTACAAATTCTTTCCCAGGTACTGTAAAAGAAATGCAAAAGAACTCGCCAAGTACTTTCGTTTTTTGTTTCGAATCTCTCTTTAATCCTATACTGATACTAAATACAAAATCGTCTGGCATTAACGAGAACAAAATCATTAAAGTGACGGTGGATGATAAATGGTTCGCGCTCAATTTACATCAATTAATTTTCCTTTCTGAGTAATTAAATGGTGTTGGTTGTAACTTCTCCAATTTAAAGGGCTTCCCGAACAGAACTTATAAAAGTTATACCAATCTCCCACCCCTTTGCCCCCAAACCATATCCCACAAATGACTGATTCCTTTTCGTATAAGATGACAGTAAGATGGATATTCAGTTCTGTATGGAGAGAATTATTTGAAAAGCGTTGGTGTGTGTGTGTGTGTGTGTGTGTGTGTGTGTGTGTGTGTCCTTTGTTGCGGGAAAGACAATAATTTGTGGCAAAAAGTGGTGAATGGGGCTGACGAAAACTGCCTTTGAAGATAAGAAGCCGTGGAAGATCCATGGCTTGATTTTATTACTGAAGATTGAGGCAGCTTTTTTTTCGTGCCCTTTAAAAGCTCTCTCAGCTGAATTTGGGAACAATTTTGTTAACCCTTTATTGCTGAGGGGAGTCCTTCGAGGAGTAATAAATCGTTTGGTGTTATAAAGAGCTAATTAAGAAACCTCTCTTTGCATGTACAAGGGTTGAAGATATGTTCTTCTTAGGGTGTATTATATAGTACGCAGAGACAAGGCAGAAAAACTGTTGTAAGGAACTTTATAAAAGTACGGTTATTGTAGCTTTCTATGATACAGTTTATAAAAGTTGATAAACATTTATATGTGGCTGGTACTATAGGGACTTGTTGACAGCAGGCCCTCTATAATAAAATCGACCAAAGTACTCCGGGGGGAACGCTAGGCGGATGATAGGGAGTGCTAGAACTCCCGTTTTCTCTGTCACTGTCCTCCTTAGCTGATCTTTATCCGTCTCATCTACCGTGTGAGCAGTCTAGCATACACTCCGACACAAAAATCTCTCCTTATTCTTCACTACAAATAATGTACATGCATCTTACACACTAGATAATGTTAAGAGACTTCAAGAGCCTAGAAGTCCCCTAGGGAGGGAACCAAAAATGCCCGCACTTCTGGCTTCCCCGCTGCCGATATCGGGGACGCAGACCCGGGCAGCGGGGCTGGTTCTGCTATTGCCCATTAGTGATGTTCTGGGCCTCTGCCTGATTCACTTTCCATAAACTACTGCAACATTCTTGGTCTTTTCCTCCATCTCCTACTCCCTCTGAATTAATTATGTCTAAAATAAGAAACTCCTCCAGAGATGTTTTTTCTGTCCTATCTGGGCTCAACTCTAGGAAGGCATACGGTACTGATAGAGTTCCTCCTGTTCTTCAAGAACTGTGCTTCTGTGCTTCTTCCTGCTAAAAGTTCGATTTCATTCAACCTGTCCCAAAGAAAGGTGAATCTATCCTAAAGGTGAATCTATCCTAAATTGGAAGATCCTTACCCACCTTTCTTCTCTCAATCTTCTGTCAGATCGTCAGTATGGGTTCCGTAAGGGACGCTGTACTGGCGATCTTCCATATCTTTAATTTTCCTGGAAAGATCACATACAGTACTGGTAAAAAGTTTGGAAACACCTGAACAATTTATGTAATTTCTCCTTATTAACCAATAGAGTTATTTTAGTAGACTAATGTTTGTTCCTATAAATAGACTAGTTAAATAATTTAAATTACTAAATCTTGTACATTTAGAACAATAGTCTATTTATAGGAACAGACATTAGTCTACTAAAATAACTCTATTGGTTAATAAGGAGAAATTACATAAATTGTTCAGGTGTTTCCAAACTTTTTACCAGTACTGTATATTCCTTCCAAAACAGCTTCTAAGAGGTCAGTGTGCTGTATCGACTCCACAGTTTCTTCACCCCAACTCAGTTGCTGTCTCTGAATAGGGGTTTTCTCCGGCCCTGTATAGAGTACGTAGACCCCACCCCCTTCCTATTCTGACTCAAATCCAAAGTAATGTAAATTCGTGTCACTAAAATTATAGGTAATAGAAAAATTCAGTTTTCGTTTCCGTAATCAATGTAAAAAATTACACATACCGTAGTTCAAGTAAAAATATCTGAAAAACTTTGTTGATCAGCGAATTATTTACAGTGAATAACAATTAGTTTAGCTATACTGAAATGTGCACTATTACAATTAATGATTGCTAAGAATAAAGGAGCGATTTCATACAAGATAAAAGTTCAGAGATTCAGTGGTATTAAGACCAATAATTAGGATGGTAAAACACAATACTTTTAGTAAACAGTAATAAATCTACATGCGGTTTTACATTAACAAAATATGCGAGTCCGATTCTCGGTATTCGAAACACTTTAGGTAACCTGTGCGGTTGGGCTGAGAGTTTGTTTAAATTTATAGGTTGTATTACAAAGTAGCCTAGTACGACACTGTAAACACTGTCGGCCGGCCAAGTGAGTTGGGCCTATGCAGAAGGGTTACAGAATTTAGGTGAAAGGTGTAGGCTATAAGACACGAGAGCCTATAAACAAGATATTTATACAATGATGCTTGAAGACGGACCGAGTTTTTACTTCACTCTTTAATGGCTAGAGAAAATACTTCGTCGGCGTGGTGAGGAATGGTTGTTTTCTTCCAAAAGTAAACAAATGAAATCCAACTCGATGAGAACTAAAAGGGTTCCGAGTAAAGGTTTTCTAATGATGGTGCAAGTTTCTGACCTTTAGTGATAACCTTCGATACCTCGGACTTGAGAAAGTGCTTACGATGATTTACCAATAAAATCCGACGGAGAAAATGTTTGTATTCCTCTACAGTATATGCAGTCCCTCTCCAGAGACCGAAAGGAACGATGTAAATGGAATAATGTTTGGTAGGGAAAGTAACACAGCCATTCCGAGTGTTGACATCAGGTGACAGGTGGTTGACATCGGTTTGCAACGTAGTATCAGGCAAGGGGGAATGGTTGTCGTCGGGTTTCGGGGCAGTTGCTGCAGTGGGATGCACAGAGTCCTCAGGGGAGGGGGTTCTTCCTCGAAATACGTCGGCTACATCTTTGCGTCCAGCATGATCGAGGGCGAGATTTGCCACTCCTCTGCAGTACTACGAAAGACCCGTCGCATGGGTGTTGCAAGGGAGGGCGTATGGTGTCGTTCCTGACGAAGACGTGAGTGCATGGTAAATCGGCGGGCACGTACGTACGACGATTGCTAGGATGGCAGGGAAAACCGAACGAAGTTTACGTACGGTCGTCCGTAAATCGTCGGCATAAGCGCTTCCACCCACCGAAGGGTGTGCTCTCGACAAAGTGAAAACCTTGCCGGGGAGCTGCTGTGAAGTACCGTACACGAGCTCGGCTGAAGTGCACTGAAGGTCAGCTTTGAATGCTCCACGTATTCCATGGAGGACGAGAGGGAGGGCGTCGGCTCAACGTGGACCGTAAGTGGCTATCCTCAAAGACGCCTACGAGGCCATTGGCCTATATGCAGTGGTTCTAATCCGGAAGCAGCCCGTTGATGGCAGTGGTGATGGCTATACTGAACACTGTCGGCGTGAAATTCAACCACTAACGAAAGCACGAGCGGCAGACTCCGTCGTAATATCTCGAATGGGAATGGCCTCGGGCCAAGTAAAGCAGTCGATGCATGTCAGGAGGTAGGTGCAGCTGTCGGAGGGAGGGGGCCGACGAGGTCCAGATGTACATGATCAAAACGTGCGTCGGGGAAGGTTGAAAGCAGCCAAAGGGCCCGTCGTGTGACGATGTATTTTGACCCTCTCGCACTTTATGCATGCACTGGCCCAACGTCTGACGTCGCGATTTATACTGGGCCATACAAAATGTGATGCGAGGAGTGTTTGGGATGCACGAATACCAAGGTGGGAAAGGGAATAAGGTCGACTGAAGATGCTGCGTCGTAATTCTTCGGAGATGTACGGGCGGAGTGATCCCATAGAAGTGTCGCACGTGAGAGTCACCGTTGAAAAAGGCAGAGGGACATCTTCCAGCTGCAGTGTCCTGGGTGAACTACGAAGCTGCTGGGGTTAATCACATCATTAGGCTTCTGTAATTGCTTCGTAATTAATGACGTCACGGCTGGCCGGAAAGACGCATTAATCGTCACCCACGATAAAGCGTCTGCAGCGGCATTTTCACGGCCTTTAATCTTTAATATGACGCAGGTCACTGGTGAATTGGAAAATGTAGTCCAAATGTCTCGTCTCACTGTGGGAACAGCGGTCGGAGTGAAAATTAATTGAAAATGCGCGAGGGCGATGGTCCATAACTATGATGAATTCCTTTCCTTCGAGGTAGTACCTAAAATGCTTGTTCATAAGATAAACCGCAAGCAATTCGCGACCGAAAATGCTACACCTGATCTCAGCTGGTTTGACCGCACGTGAGAAAAAGGTCAAGGGTTGCCAATCGTCACCAGACACTTGTTGTAAGATGGCACTCGCAGCAGAGTGACGTATCTACCACGAGGCTGATTTCTGCTTCAAGAGGAGGGTGGGATAACTGAGTCGCGTTAGCGAGGGTAGATTTAGCTACGTCGAGCGCCCGCAAGGCGTCCTCGAACCATTGGACGGACGAGGGGTTGGGGAGTTTTTGTAGGAGGGCAATGGGGAATGAATCTACGATAAAAAATGACCATGAGCAAAGATTCGCGGTTTCCTTTGGTAAGTAGGGGGGAAGTTATTGATGACGTCGACCTTCTGGTGGCTGGGGGAGAGAGGTCATTGCCTTTAATGTGATAACCCAAAAACTGTAATTCGGAGACACCAAAGCTAAACTGGCATTTGTTGAATTTAATAACGGCTCCATATTCCTCGAGTCGAGCAAAACCCTGACGAAGGTGGTGCGTGTGCTCTACTTCGTCGACGCTGGCGACGAGGTCATCGATGTAGGTGAAACAGAAGGGGAGACCACGAAGGATGGTGTCCATAAATCATTGAAAAGTTTGCGCGATATTCCGTAGTCTAAACGGCATGCGAACGTATTCGAAGAGTCTGAAGAGTGCGACAATCGCCGTTTTAGGGACGTCCTCGTGTGCTAACAGGATCTGGTTGTATGCGCGGGCAAGGTCGATATTGGAGAAAATCTCACGTCCGTGGAGTTTGGCGGAGAAGTTCTGCAAATGAGGATGAGGGTAGAGGTCAGGCATCGTGCTTGTGTTGAGTCCGCTATAATCATCAATGCGCTGACAGTCACCTTGCGTCTTTATGGGCACCATATGAAAAGGTGATGTCCAGGGGCTCTTAGAGGGCCTAACGATGCCCAATTCGATCATGTGATTGAATTCAGACTTTGCAGTTCTCAGGCGGTCCGAAGCGCCGAGCTTGGGCATTTTTACAGGGGGGGGGGGGTCTGAGGTCTGGATGTGATGCAGAACGTTATGCTTGACTGGAACTTCGCGGTTGCAAGGGCGCGTCACTGACGAAAACTCCGCCAGCAGGTTTACCGTACGGTGACCCAGGGCGAGCCGCCAAATACACTGGTGGAGGTACTGACGAAGGGAGGAGGACGCCCTGCATGCTGTGAATGGTAATCTGGTTGATGGGCTGTCGGCGTCGCAGGTCCACAGCGAGGTCAAAATGTTGCAGGAAATTCGCTCCCAAGAATGGGTTGGTGCACTTCAGCTATCAGAAAAACCCAAAGGAAAATTCGACAAAGAGAGATTGAGAGAAAGGGATTTTTCTCCGTAGGTTTTTATAGGAAACGAGATCACTGCATGCAGTTCAACTTCAGGGCGGGGATGCAAACGTTCTTGACGAGAGGGTGGAAGAATGCTAATTTGAACGCTAGTGTCGACCAAGAAACGGAGCTTAGAATTGGCGTCAGTAATGTAAGTGTGTTTAGATGTTGGGGGTGAAGCTTTGAAGATTTCCGCTTGTGCATTTCCTGATCGACGACAGGGAATTGAACACTTACGGTGGCGCGGAAGTTGCTCTGGCTGACGTGGTCTTCGCTGGTAGAGTTCCATCATGCAAACGATGAGTTCCGTAAGTCTCATGAAGATCAGTGTGAAAGTGGAACAGGACCCAGTGCCAGTAGTGGCACTTCCTGGGTCGCCGCGACCATGCCGTGTGGAGGGCAGTGGCACTCATGGGAATGCAATCTTGAGTCCGAAAGACGCAGCGGTTGTGCCGCTGCAAATAACCGCGGAACTCTGAGTCACTATTAATTACGTATCGCGCGAATTATTTATTGTACATAACGTATGTTGGAAAACACGCGAACCACGGAAGTCAGTTATAGTAATCAGGCCGAGGCGGCGAAATTTTTGTTGTGGAATTAGGAATACCGTATTTAAATAATTATTTAATATCACTGCAGAAGAAAATGTTTGAAATTGTCACCAAAATGTCTTGCACAAATTTTACTGTAAAAAAAAATGTTCGTTCACCCCACTCACAGTAGGCCCTCTATAATAAAAATAACACCGGCCAACAAGTATTTTTCATCAGATATAATTATGGGTGGGCTAGATAGCTGTTGGGACGCTGATTCCAAATCTGTTTTCGGTTTTCCTCTAGCACGTCTAGTTACCTCATTTTTTCATTTATTCCGTTTTCTCTCTCTCGTCTTGCGCGGAATATCTCCTATACAAGCGTCGTTCTTTACGTTATTTATACTGCGTGTTCTTTGCAGTTGAATGTATATAATGTTACGGCATGCGGGAGGTGCCCCCTTGGGGCATTGGTTTCTGCGAGTATGTAGAAGAATTACGGCATTTGGAAGAGTGAGGTCCATGGTGTAATGGTATCGCGTCTGACCGGCAATCGGAAGATCCCGGGTTCGATTCCCAGGTGGTTACCTCATTTTTTCATTTATTCCGTTCTCTCTCTCTCGTCTTGCGCGAATATCTCCTATACAAGCGTCGTTCTTTACGTTATTTATACTGCGTGTTCTTTGCAGTTGAATGTATATAATGTTACGACATGCGGGAGGTGCCCCCTTGGGGCATTGGTTTCTGCGAGTATGTAGAAGAATTACGGCATTTGGAAGAGTGAGGTCCATGGTGTAATGGTATCGCGTCTGACCGGCAATCGGAAGATCCCGGGTTCGATTCCCAGGTGGTTACCTCATTTTTTCATTTATTCCGTTCTCTCTCTCTCGTCTTGCGCGGAATATCTCCTATACAAGCGTCGTTCTTTACGTTATTTATACTGCGTGTTCTTTGCAGTTGAATGTATATAATGTTACGGCATGCGGGAGGTGCCCCCTTGGGGCATTGGTTTCTGCGAGTATGTAGAAGAATTACGGCATTTGGAAGAGTGAGGTCCATGGTGTAATGGTATCGCGTCTGACCGGCAATCGGAAGATCCCGGGTTCGATTCCCAGGTGGTTACCTCATTTTTTCATTTATTCCGTTCTCTCTCTCTCGTCTTGCGCGGAATATCTCCTATACAAGCGTCGTTCTTTACGATATAATACTATATATACAATATATAATATGCGTCTTTTATACATGTAGCGGAGTATTTGTCGTTGCAGCTTAAGTGTAGGTTTTTGCTTTACCGTTTCTGCACCCTCATGTATGGCATTTTGTCGTTTCAACTTAGGCTTTCAGCAGGTTGTCTTGTGGTATTTTAGGTGAGAGCAGTTGCTGGCCACAAATTTGCAAACGTTGCACATGTATACCCTTTATTTTTGGGCGTAACAGTCACATGTCTAGTTGTGTTTTGTTTTGTGCCGCCCACTTAGGCGAGTTACATCAACCCACTCATCGATCATCATGCCTCGAAAGTGTAAAAATCACCCCGACAATTTCTGTTACGTGTGCGGCTCATTCGCGACTAATTCACAACGGCGTACAATCACGATGGATCTTCGGAAAACTTACCGGTTATACTTCGGCTGTCCACTAGGCGACCAAGATAAGGCGTGGGCGCCACATGTTATCTGTACCGCTTGTTCGAATGGATTACGTGACTGGTTGAACCAAGAGAAAAAGTCGATGCCGTTCGCTATACCCATGATATGGAGGGAGCCGAGAGACCATCATGGCGATGGTTACTTTTGCAATGTTAACATAACTGGATTCTCCGTGAAAAACAAGCATAACATCGTTTATCCGAACGTAGACTCCGCGATCAGACCGATCCCTCACGATAACCAGATGCTAATTCCGGTACCTCTATACTCTATAGCATGGACTCGAATCTTTAGAAGACGAAAGGGAATCCGACGAAGGTGCGATTGGCGGAGATGCGGGACCTTCGGCCGATCTTGACTACACACCTGACGAAGAGCAATCGGAGCCTGAGAAGCTTACCCAAAACGAGTTGAATGACCTCATTAGAGACCTAGCCCTCTCCAAAGAGAAATCAGAACTTTTCTCCTCGAGACTCAAGCAGAAACACTTACTTGAGAAGAACGTCCGTGTGTGTCAATATCGAAAACGAAACCATGATTTGGCGACATTCTTTACAGTAGACGGTCCGCTCTGCTATTACCATGATATCAATGGACTTTTCGAGAACTTATTACAGGTACACACACCATCTGAGTGGCGCCTCTTCATTGATTCCCTACAGCGAAGCTTGAAAGCGGTTCTCCTGCATAACGGGAACTTAAAGCTGTCCATCCCGATCGCCCACTCTGTTCATCTAAAGAAGACGTACGATAACTTGAATATACTACTCGAACCAATCCAATACAGCACTCGATGGAATATCTGTGGTGAGCTCAGTCATTGGCATGTTAATGGGCAATTGGGCATGCAAGGAGGGCTCACGAAATACCGTTGTTTCCCATGCCTATGGGACAGCCGTGCTACCGTGGATCATTATATTAGACGTGACTGGCATCAAAGCAGCACATACGAGCCAGGAACGGGCAGTGTCCAGTGTGTTCCTTTAGTTGATCCAAAGAAGATTTTCCTGCCACCTCTCCACATTAAGCTCGGTTTAATGGGTAATGCGAATTCGAGAGGGTTTTGATACCTTGTTGAGAAATTTACAAACATCAGTGCCACGAAATTTAAGAAGGGAATCTTTGTGGGGCCCCAAATCAGGGAGGTTCTGCAGGATGAAGGCTTTGAAGAAAGCCTCAATACCTTAGAACTAAAAGCATGGCAGGCTTTCAAATGGATTTGTGGAAACTTCTTGGGTAACCACAAGTCTCCCGCATACAAAGATGGAGTTCAGAAACTGCTCGATGCATATCAAGAAATGGGCTGTCGCATGTCCTTTGAAATACATTTTTTACATTCGCATCTACATTTATTTCCCGTAAACCTTGGCGCGGTGAGTGACGAACGGGGAACGCTTCCATCAAAACATCCAGTCAATGGAAAATCGCTACCAAGGTTTCTGGAACGAAAGTATGCTGGCAGACTACTGCTGGATGTTGTACCGAGACGATCCGGACAAGGTTTACAAAAGAAAATCGTACTCACAACGTTTTTAGGTCGAGTACATTTTTTATGAATAAAGTTGTATTTTTACGATAAATTATGCTGAAATTAACACGTCATATTTCGATAACTAGATGTGCTCGAGGAAATCCGAAAACAGATTTGGAATCAGCGTACAAAACTGGTCTAGAAAGGTTTGTATACATTTTTGATGAGAGAAAAGTTAGATTTTGTCGACCAGTGTAATTAAAGATATTTATGGGTCATCAATTTGGTCTTTCGACCAAATAAATAATGTATTAATAAAGGCGATAAAAAAGCTCCGTAGTTTTTGTTTAATTAGCAAAAATAAAAGAATAATTATTTAGATTGCTAAAAATAAAGTGATTTCATACAGGATAAAAGTTCAGTGATTCAGTGGTATTAAGACCAATAATTAGGATGGTAAAATACAATACTTTTAGTAAACAGTAATAACCTACATGCGGTATTACATTAACAAAATATGCGAATCCGATTCTATATTCGAAACACTTCAGGTAGCCTGTGCGGTTAGGCTGAGTGTCTAAACTTATAGGCTGTATAACAAAGTAGCGTAGCACGACAGTGTAAACACTGTAGGCGAAGCGAGTTGGGCCTATGCAAAAAGTGTTACAAACTGAATTTATGTGAAAGGTATAGCCCAGGAGACGCGAGAACCTATAAGCAAGATATTTATACGATGATGCTGGGGACGGACTGACTTTTTACTGCACTCTTTAACGGCTATAGAAAATACTTCGTCGGCGTGGTGAGGAATGTTTGTTTTCTTCCAAAAGTAAACACAAGAAATCCAATTCAGTGAGAACCAAAAGGGTTCGTCGTGATGGTTTTCTAATGATGGTGCAAGTTCGACATTTTGTGATAACCTTCGATAGCTCAAACTTGAGGAAGTGTTTACCAATAAAATCCGACGGAGGAAATGTCCATGTATTTTCCATATTACTATTCTAAAGCATTGTAAATATGAAAACCATTTTACAGAAGGGAAAACTGAATAATGTCTAATGTAAGAAAAGTTTACGAGCGTCTGAAACAATTATTAAGATGGAAAAGAAACAGGAGTATTTTTTTTTTTTTTTTTTTTGTATTTTGCACCAACACGAATTAAAGCTAAAAAAGAAATTAGGGGAGATGGCATTTACGAGGTTTTGGAATATCACAATAGATATGAATTGTTTATGTATATGGACATCCTATAACATTTTACTAAATTAATACTGGTTAATTGGAGGAAAAATTGGTTGAAGTTATTTACATGAACGAAAGTGAACCTCATTTTCGCTGTAAATCGTCTTTCTTTTAAAATGTCTATTTTAACAACAACTTTAAAACAGTTAAATAGTAATGTACTAGGATATCTATCTATCTAATATCTAAGCCATTAGGATAGCTACCTAATGTCTAATAGAAAAAATTGAACCCAACATACGTAACTAAATCCTCAAAGCAAAGACGAAAACAAATCGGCTCATGGAATGAAATTTCCGTGGAGGTTGAATAAATCTTCTTCTGTTTGAAAGCACCATACGATAATCACTTTGAAACAGTCTCTTAATAAGCTATTCAGTGTAGAAGTAACTAAATTCATCCTATTTTTTCTGAATTATTCATTAGAAAAATATTTCATACCTTTGAAAAAACTCAAATATGAAGTTTCGATTCATAAAACTTAAAGGCAAAGAGAAATTGAAAAAAAAAAATAAATAAATTTTATTTTTAGAAACTTTCACCATCCTACATTATATTTTTCACTAGAAGTTTAATATGAAAATCTGTTATTTCAACCTTGGTACCCATCTTTTTTTTTGTCTTGTTTTGTTTTGTTTTGTTTTACAGGTCACCCTCATTCGTCTAGTATATTTATGGTTCTTTAGCGAACTTACAACCCTTATTAACACGTGTAACATCCACTTTCCTGTCATTTATCATAAGTTTTTGCAGTGCAAATTTAATTTTGGCAAGTAACATTTGCGAGTTTACCTTACTTAACGCCTTCAGAGCCTTAACAACAATAGCAATGGCATCAAAGTTCAGTTAATGAAAATATATTCTAAAAGTTTATTCATTTTCTTAATTCTTCACTTCCATTAATTAATTATAGGATAGTGAAACTTAACAGTCTACCAGAGAACGGCATATTATGTATTTCTGACAAGGATTCATATTTAATTAATTTACAAGCGGTAGCTCGCTATCGCTCGCGACCGTTGTGCAACTTGGCCCTCCGGGCAGGTAGCACTGTGATCCAGCTACAAAATTTTAAAAAACGCCATTACCCCCACCCCTCCCCCCATTACTCCACCCCCAACTTCCCCAATTACCCCACCCCCTCCTCCACTACCCCCGGGCGGGTAGCACTGTGACATATACTGCTACCCGCCCGCAGGGCGGGTAGCAGTATATGTCACACAATGTGAAGCTCAAGATTTTCACGGCTGCGTTCTTTTCTGTAGTTTTATCGCGGTGCTGGGGCCTTCGGACCCAGTACTGTGACCTAGGACCGGGCAACTTGACAGAGCACATCGGCAACTCATGGGCTATCAGTTGGTGGTGGTTGCAGAATTTTCCGATGTGCCGTTTAGTCTGTGCACGGTTCCGAAGAAAGCGGACAGACACACACACACACATTTTAGCTCAATAGTATACATGATGTCACAAGCGGTAGCTCGCAATCGCTCACTTTCGCCCTCCGGACTTTTTTTTCACTACTTCATTTTTTTTTATTGGTTGTAGATTTAAAATTATATTATATGAAGCCCTCATGGCATATCACATCTATCTCATATATATGACATATCACTGGATGGTTATTTATGCAGAAACTTTAAATATATTTACAGTATTACGTCGATACAATATATGAGAAAGAGAAAACTTCATCAACTTGAGTAGTCTAAGCATCATCATCCTGTTTGCATATACGTTTTGTGTTTCGTATTTATCAATTATTACGAAAGAATTCATTTATAACTTGAAGAGCCTAATCATTTTCATTAATCAGTAAAGTAACATAAATATCATCAACTGTTGCTGCAAAATAGAAGTCAACATCTTCCTTCCTTGACTAATCAATTTTAAAATTAGAAAGAGCCGTGTTGAGCAGAAAACTGAGATTTGTTTATAAAAAACGTCTGAACAGGTAGCGAGAACAACGTGAAAAAAGTGTTAGCAGCTGACGAGGAAGCTTCTAAACAGTGGCTGCATCCTCCAGCGCAGGACACGTCAACGCGAAGAGGCGACGTCAAACCAAAACATCAACGCGCTGGTGGCCAAACTTCCTCAAATCTCCGTGCAGCGGGCTGTCTACGGTTGGCCAGACTGGCAGTCGACGGCCTGTTGCGTGGCACGGTCAGAGTGCCGATCGGCTCCCGGGGCCGGACCTATTCTCAGCGTGCTATTTTTTCAATTACAGGGAACAATTGCGTGCTCCCCGAACTACTCTTACTCTCTGGCGACATTAAGACTAATCCAGGCCCCACTACAACTTACACATGTCACCATACACAAAGACATAGACACAATAGCACCATGAGACACATACAGAAGTATAATATTAACATATTACAGTACAACGTAGATGGCCTCACAAACAAAATCATGCAGCTTAGGGAATTCGTACACAAACAAAACATTCACATAGCACTTATACAAGAAACAAAACTAAAACGCACACACAAAACACCCACCATCCCTGACTTCACGGCGATCCGTCAAGATCGTACTGGGGGTAACGGGGGTGGACTCATCACTTACATACGTAAAAGCATTAGCTACACTGATGCTACCCAAAACATTACAAACACAATCCAAGCAGATAACACGATAGAAATACAGGCAGTTAACATTAAAACACAACACCACACTAATCAACATTTACATCCCACCAGATAGTTCACCTCAGGTGCCAGCCAATTACAATCCACAGTTACACAATCTTGCCTCTCTCACTAATGTCATCTTAGGAGGAGACTTCAACGCCAAAGACACTAGTTGGTACCTGCACAACCAAAACAACACCAGAGGCGCCAACATAGCCACACAACTAAACAGCCTCTTCATTCTTAACAATACAGAAGAACATACACACATACCACATCAAGCAGGATACTCAAACTCCTCCCCAGACATAACGTTCTGTTCCCCCTCACTAGCAACACATACACAATGGAGAACAGAAAAACAACTGTCATCAGACCACCTGCCCATCATCATTACAACACATTCTACACTCTGCCCCAACAGCCTTAGGCACACTTACAGAAATTACAAGAAAGCTGATTGGGAACAGTTCAAAATACAGACTGAGGAACAATTCACCACATTAAACAGCACACCCATCATAAACATCGATACAACACTCAAGACATTTAATCAGATTATCAATAATGCAAACAAATACATACCCAAGGGCAACATTAGGAAATACAACCCAAATTACACTAGAGAAATAGCCCACCTCATAAGGCAACGTAACAACCTCAAACATAACACACAAACACCACACACAGAAGCCATAAAGCAGCAGATACAACAGCTCAACACAGAAATAAACAACAAACTCAAAGAAAAACAAACAGAAACATTCAGGGAATTCATAACAACACTAAACCACTCCACAGATACATACAGGCTATACAAGACTATAAACAGCATTACCCACTCTAACAGCGGCATTCACACCTCACACGCGGCTATCTGTCGCAGCCAAAATAATATCCCAACATACACACAACAAGCTAACATTCTAGTTAATCACTACGCAAAGATAAGTCACTTAAACAGAGACAACAACCAGAAACACGCAGACAAACAAACAGCCAGACACAAGAAAACCTACAGACTCGACACGACCATTACACCCTTCAATACAGACCAGACCACCAAGATCATCAAAAACATTAAAAATTCGAAGGCTACTGGACCAGACAACATATCTAACATACACCTTAAACACTTGGGCCCACAAGGAATACTAGCTCTCACAAATATCAGCACATATTCATACCAACACTGTATCACAAATATCAGCACATATTCATACCAACACTGTATTATTCCTGACATATGGAAACAAGGTAAAATTATTACACTACTCAAGCCAAACAAAAATCCAACAGAACCAGCTTCCTATAGACCCATTACTTTACTATGCACACCTTCCAAAGTAACAGAAAGACTAATCTTACAAATCACCAACCCACACATACCACTATCGCCTACTCAACATGGATTCAGACCTCACCACTCAACCACGACATTACTCACTAACCTGACGCAGCACATCATGGATGGCATCAACTCTAGAAGACCAGCTCAACGTACACTATTAGCAAAATAGACATTAGTAAAGCATTTGATGCTATCCCACGCTTCCCTCTCATAAACAAAATACTCAACACAAACATGCACAATAACACCAAAAGGTGGCTGAGCAACTATCTCTCAGGAAGATACTCACATGTCACATTTAATGGCAAGTCATCCAAAAACAAGCTTTTTCCGAACGGGGTCCCTCAAGGCTCTGTTCTCTCACCAACACTCTTCAACTTATACATGCATGACATTCCAACACCCATAGATAACAAGCTTACCTTATCATCATATGCAGATGATATCACTCTAACATCCACCCACAACAACATCGACACCGCTACAAATAACCTACAAACATACATAAACAGTATACAAGACTGGCTCACACACAATAGACTCAAAGTAGCGCCCACAAAATCAACCATCACCTTGCTTACAAGCAACACAAAAGAACACCAGGTAATTCCACAACTTACACTAAACAACATCAACATTCCACACACTCACAGAACCAAAATACTAGGTGTCACATACAACACATCATTATCTTTTGCAAACCACATTCAGGACAATAAAAATAAATGTACGTCAAGACTTAACACGCTTAGGGTACTAACAGGCACAAACTTTGGACACCAGCAGGAAACAACATCACTCATCTACAAACAATATATTCGCTCAGTTATGGACTATGCTAGCCCATGCTGGGCACCCATTATCTCAAACACACACATAAACACCTTACAAACAATACAAAACAACGCACTTCGTATCATTACAGGATGCACTCAAACAACACCAATAGAACACCTGCACACAGAAACAAAAATACTAAAAGTTAGGGAACATTTAGACATGAGGGGAACACAATTCATGGCAGCAGCGACAACTAACCCACAACACCCTTGCCACTACATGTACAATCATGCACCAACACCTCGCACCATTAAGGTAACACCAGAGAGACATTATAACCAAATACTCCATTCCATACCACGCCCCACAGACATCACACAGTACAGAAAACACATACACACACACCTAACCCACAAAGCACTGACACGACTCGGTCCGAATGCGGTCCTAGGTGCGAAGCCGCCGCCCATTAACAGGTCAGAGATCAGCCTGAGCAGATCGGATCGAGTTAACTTAGCACGATTCCGATGTGGACATCACCCCAACTTATGGACATATAAACACAGACTAGACAACTCCATAGACGACACCTGCCACCTGTGCCAAGACACACCACAAACAATTGAACACATTATGACGGACTGTACCGCTCTAGCACAACAACGAACACAACACAACATCACGAGTGCGCTGAACCTCTGGTCCACTCCGGAGAGGGCGATCGGTTACCTGCGTGCCGCCGGCTTGCTCGATCAGGGTGGGCTGATCGGCTAAACAACAACAACAACAACATCAATTTTTTATGATCCACAAAGAAGAAGACAGTATTGCGTTTGTTAAATATGATGGAATGCTTTTTCCCCTCTAACATATCGGAAAATGGTTCACTCCGAGTCTAACTTTATAGTTTATATTTTGTCATACTTTATAAAATAATATAATTACAAAAATTGTAATGAATCGTAACTGCAAATCGATGAAAGAATGGAGCTTAATATCCCAATTAAATTGTGAGTCCTTTCGGGCTATCCAATCAATCACAAATGTAAAGAGAAAAAGACTTTTCTTTCACTTTTTCATGTATTTTTTTTATTATATCATATGAGGCCCTCATAGAAAGAAGTGGCTACTTCGTTCTTTTTTATTGGTTGTAGATTTAAAATTATATTATATGAAGCCCTCACAGGAAGAAGTGGCTAAGCTACAAAATTAAAAAAAGCTCCATTACCCCCACCCCCACTCCCCCCACACAAGTAAACAAGCCATTACCCCCACCCCCACTTACCCCACCCCCGCTCCCCATTATATTGCTACCCGTCCTCCGGGCGGGTAGCAGTATATATAGCACAGTATAAATGTGAAGCTCAACATTTTCACGGCTGCGTTCTTTTCTGTAGTTTTATCGTGGTGCTGGGGCCTTCGGACCCAGTAACCGGTGACCTAGGACCGGGAAACTTGACAGAGCACATCGTCAGCTCATGGGCTATCAGTTGGTGGTGGTTGCAGAATTTTCCGATGTGCCATTTAGGCTGTGCAGTTCCGAAAAAAGCGGACACGGACACACACACACACATTTTAGCTCAATAGTATTCATACAAAATTCATACAAATAATGGTAACTCTCTTGTAACATCTTAAGGTCATGTGACAGAGGGGACCTACAGCTTTACGCGGGATCCGAACTAATATCTCATTGATACAAAGACCCGATTCTTACGACTATGGGTCTTTTCCAAATGGACGACCCCACGGGATTTAGCCGAAATTTTATTATACATATATATCTTAATGTCCTGACAACATAAATAATATTTCTTTCATGGAGAAATGCGCAGAATGTAAAGTAAAATGAAAAAAAAAATAGAGAAAGCATGTAAACCGTCATGCGCGCGGCAAACTAGTTAACAGACAAAAAATAAAACAAGAAATGCTTTATTTAACAAATATTTAACAAAGCAATTGTTTTACTGAATAAATAATAATTTATTTAGGGAAATTAATGTCTTAATATTTTGTTGAATAAAACCTTTTTCTCCATACGAACTCGCATAAACAGTAATTTTTGTTGTTATTAATTAATGTTTATTTGTTGCCTGCTTAGACCTAGTTAGGCTAGTTTAGTCTGAATATTATTGTTGTTTTGTGAGCATGTGATAATGCAAGTGCTGTGATCTATCTATCATACTTGTGAGTTGCCCCCGGTCAATTGAATGCCCGGTTAGGTCAATTGAATGCCCTTGACGATTGGTTAGGTTGTCATGATATTTTCGTTAGTTTTAACGAAAATATCACGACTTACTCTAACCAATCGTCAAGGACGTACAGTTGACCTAACCGGGCATTCATTTAATCGGGAGCCGCACAGCAACCTCGTATCCGGGCGTCATGAGCGGTGTAAGCTAGATAACGATCATGCGCCATGCAAACTAGTTCTCTCTTTTTTTCCATTTTACTTTACCTTCTGCGCATTTCTCCATGAAAAAATTATTATTTCTGTTGTCAGGACATTAAGATATATGTGTAATAAAAATTTCGGTTAATATTCGTCTTTTAACCCGCTCACGCGCGGTTAAAACAGTACAATATATTGACTTGCCATTCAAAACTGACTAAGAAAATATATATCTTATCTTGTGCAGATTTGTATAAAATGTGGTTTTTTATCAAAATATTTCCTATTTTTCGTGTTTTTTCAATATATATATATATATATATATATACTATTTGGTGAATATTTCCTATTTTTGGTGATTCTGGCTACTTCTGCATAATTCAATTTGTCCTGTTTTAAAATGAAATCATTATTAGCGATTGTTGGTTTGTTAGTTCGGTGTTTTTGTGACCAGAAGTATGACGTGTCAGTTTTGCATATTTGACTTTGAAGACATAATCCGCCATATTGCCCTCGATGAAGACAAGAGTTTAGACCTTTTTAAGGTATTGTGGTTAGGTCGGTTAAGTCAATTGAACGCCCTTGGCCCTTGATTGGTTAGGTTAAGTTGTGATATTTTCGTTAGTTTAAACAAAAATGACGAGAGCAAACTTTTCTGGTTAATTTTGAGATGTTTTGTACGAAACTGCCATCCGTTTTATGTGCAAATGCATAGTTTTCGAGATGACGATATCTCGAAAACTACGCATTTGCACAAGAAACGGATGGCAGATTCGCGCAAAACACCTCAAAATTGACCAGAAAAGTTTCTCATCATAAAAACAGTGGGTGTAAAAATGAATAATTACCAAAATTTCAGCTAAATCCCGTGGGGTCGTCCATTTGGTAAAGATCCGCGACTATATATGTGTACGAGATTTCATCAATTGGTTATTATTGAATGTTTCACCAACAGTGACCTTAACATTCAATAATTACCAAGTTTAGTAGGTATATATTATCATGGGGGGTCTGGGGGAGCGAAGCCCCCCGGTTAGCACACGCAATCGGAGAATCCACAGGTTAAAGTTAGGTTATATATATGTTCGTAGCCCGTTTGATTTTCGTTAATATCCAAATTACATTTGTTTAATGTATTTTGGTGTTTGGTTCATATATGACCATTTCTAGCGAAAATGAATCAAAACATAGGAAAAATTTAATGTTTCATAACTTTGTTTCGGTTCATTTCCGCAAGATATGAAGGTCATATTTGAACAGAACACCAAAATACATTAGAAAATTGTATTTTGGATATTAATTTCAGTGTTGGTGAAACATTCAATAATTACGTATCAATTTATGTTGGGCAATGCAAAAACTATTGCGCGGACTACCATTTAGCCTTTGACCTCCATTTGTAACATTCACCTTTTCCTTGCTCATGGTACATCATCTTGTAATGATCCATATGTGCATGAAGTTTCACTAATTTATGTTGAGCGGTTCAAAAGCTATGGGACGGACTTCCAGTTAACCTTTAACCTCGATTTCGATATGTGCTGGAAGTTCCATTAGTTTATGAGGAGTGGTTAAAAAATTAGAGCGCAGACAGTGTTACCGGACCGGGGAACTATAAAAGTATTTATACATAGTACGTGATACTGAATATTTGTCTCCACTAGAGAGCCGTCGCGGCCAGGAACAATGAAACTTTTAAACAAGTTTATTATACTAAAAAAAATTTATACCTCTGGTTAGCTTCCGCCCGAATTATTCATTTTGACGAAGGTCAAGCTTTTCACTCCACCTTAGACCTACAGTTTAACGTGGAATCCGAACCACGCCCCATCAGCAGCCCAGCGTCTTAACCACTAGGCCACCTAGGGCACCCACTTATCTACCAATCACTTTCTTTATTGTGTGGAAGGATGAACAGCTGGGTTTTGCTGCGCGCCGACTGCCGTCGGGTCTCGAACCCGGGGCCGATGGATTCGTAGTCAGCGACGCTAACCACTACACCACCGAGGCACTACACAAGTATGAATACAAATGAAAATACAAAATAAAAAATACCCGAAACCGCACCCAAACCCTATTAATGGCACAGCTAAACCCCTGTACCAAATAACGGTGGAGATTCGGGATTATAGCTTCCCAAACGTTGGAGCCTCCAATAAGTTTGTTCAGTAACAGTTTCGGTTCCCAGCTCCGCGTCCTATATAAAAACAGTATATTCATAAACACCCCAAATTAAAGCATATCTGTTGTAATACAATCTTAAAATGATGCAAATAACACAATGATAACTGATGACAACTACCCGTTATTTAATTCACAGAACTGCAGTAATTAAAGAGAATTCACACTAATTACAACACTACCTCTTTATCAAGGACAGTTAATCTTGGATTCCTTTGCGTGCTCGCGCGTTTTAAACTCCTTCCTAAATCATGACTGAATTCCACTGCGTGAAATAATTAGCGTATAAACAAAAAAATTACAAACATTTCTTCCAAATCATAGTTTACACTCCATTAACGCACTGTATTCAGTATTTCTGCCAACGTATACAGTGTATACAAAACTTTATATTCAAAATTTAATGAGTCAACCTACCTTCAACTTCAAAACGAAACTCTCCAAGTTATTCATAGAGTAGTTTGCTGTTCACAGATTCACAACTAACGTATTCACTTGGTAATCTTTTAGTTTAACGTCGCAAATTCGTCCAGGAAATTTAACGTCACAAATAATTATTGACGAAATAAACTGATTTTATTTTGACCACATATTGTTAGGTTAGGAGTAGGCCTACTTTTAAGTTGCGTTTAAACGTCGCAAATTAATTTTGTTTTTATTGTGGAGGTCGTTTTAAATATTGTAGTATACCTAACCTGCTATGTTTAAAACGACCTCTACAATAAAAATTAAAAAATTAATTTGAGAGTTTTAAACACAATTTTAAAGTACACCAACCTAATTTGCGACGTTAAACTACAAGATTATCTTCGCGTGAAACTTCTGAGGGCAGAATCACGATAAAAAATAGTCACCAACATATCACGAGATTCCACAGTTTTACTCGAACACCAACCAACCAACCACATACGTGAAACGCTTCAAAATACAGCTGTACTCCCTATTACAACACGGAAGTGTGACGAACGGACGGACAAGCGCAATCCAGTATGAGACCCTTCCAAATTTATTTGGTCGGGGCCATAATTACTAATCAGTAACGATTGGGTTTTGTTTCTGAAATTTGATTAGTCGCCAAAGAGAATAAAATATGAAAAAAAATGAATAAATAAATAAATCCACAATCTATAATATAATTGAGGCAGAGTCTGTCAAAAAATTGTTTGTCAACAAAATCATTTCAAAAGCTGAAATCGGATACCGAACATTTTGAAAATCTTTAGCTTTAGCTAGTATTAGTCTACTAATTAATAATTTTCATGCTTTTTAGGAATTTTACGTTTCTTGGCGAACTCTTTTCTGAAACTGTAGGTCAACAACAATATGGGACCGCTGGAACTTTCAAAATCCACCATTCCCGCATTGACTTTTATTTGATTTTTTAGTTTGAAGAAAACTTTTATTTTTTATTTAAAACTGCAACTAAATCTTTCAAATATCAGAAATTCACGCATAATACGCGAGTGCATTTTATGACTGCAAATGTTTACTTTATTTTACTCAAGTAAATTTTGTGGTCTGATTTAAAATATAACAATACATATAATCATTTATCCCAAGTTTTGGTCCAGTGATTCCCAAAATGGTGTACCGAGAAAAATTACGAAAGTTTTTTTTTCTGTCTGTTATTCAACTCTAAGCGTCGGACAAGTTCGCTGACCATATTTCCTTGAGACAAAAACGGGACATTGGGATGGCAAAAAAGGGACGGGGTTATGTAATATTCTGTATTCATGAAAAAGTAAGTACATAAACCGGGACAAAATTGACATTTTTATTAAAACGACGGGACGGCCAGGAAATATAAAACAAACGGTACTGTCCCGTTCAAAACGGTACGTATGGTCAGCCTAGCAGCCTAATAGAGATCTGACAAGTGAGGAATATAATCGAAATCCCTTTGGAAGTGTGACGTCTGTAGTAAACACTCGAACAATCGAAATTTATGTAGTTTCAAGAGTAAATAAATCCGTCGCAGTTCGCTTATTTCAGTTTGGTTTTGACAGTTTAAAACTTTTTTTTTAGTTGTTTTATAAAGCTTGCAATTAAGGTTTCCGAGTGAAATGTTTAATATCAATGAAAGGAACCACATCTTAATGGAGAGATGAATAATTTTGTGAAAAAATAAAAGGGATAAAGAACAGATGAAGGTGCGTTAATTCAACAAGTCTATAACTCGACCTAATCTAAAGAAATTCATAATTAAATAGGTTTACCAGAAGAATGTGACAATAAAACCCACATTAATAGACGGAGTTTATTTCCACAGTACTTAGTTTCGATGCCCACTGGCATTCTCTTCGGGTGGATACAAAAAAACGAAAAAAAAGATTCGTTTTTCTGTATCCACCCGAAGTGTTCGTTTTATTGTCACACTTCGATTTCCACGTAAAAGTGAATTTTTGCATTTATTACCAGAAGAAGCTAGCTTATAGTTAAAAATATGAATTAATGTAAATTGGGAAGTGCTATAGAAAGAGGTCCGTTTTATCACTTTAATGACGGGTATTATATATTTCTTTAAAGCAAAAAATTATAGGTTTGTTATTAAAAACCAAATACTGTATTTTAGTAACTAGTCACAGAAATGATACACATTTTGGGGTACTATTTTGGGGTACATTTATAGAAACGGTACATTGTTGTACAATTTATATTATTATTTCCGATGGCACTCTTATAACAACCGTCCTTCGTGAAAGAGTTATTGCAACATAATTTATCAAGACGAGAAATATATGGTTTGGTGGTACAGAGTTTCACCCGTTTATCAATTGTGACGACATGTTAGCTTCTCCTGTGATGTCATAAGTTAAAAGAATCTACCAAAGAATTCTCCTTAGGGGAAGGCGAAATATTTCTCAAAATATTTCATACAGATAAGAAATATTCTTTGTGTTTACAATCTCTCTCTCTCTCTCTCTCTCTCTCTCTCTCTCTATATATATATATATATATTATATATATATATCGGCTATTGATTGGTGGCGCGGAAAACGCAGTTTAATAATAAACAGGAACACCAGAGAAAATACAAACATCCTTCAAGGTTTAATAGTACCAACGTTTCGGAATGCATTAATTCCATCTTCAGGGCTAAACAATAAAATTCCAAATCACATACAAAATACAAATTGCTTAATAACAATTTAAAATAAACTTAAAAAATTATAAAAAGTGGCTAAGAAAATGTAAAACATTAAAACTAAAAGGTAAATAAATGTAAAGTTAAAAAGTTAAAATTATAAAAAAGTAAAAGCATTAAAACTGAAACGTAAATGAAATAAACTAGTACCTTAACCAAAACATAGCAGATCTATCGATGATTCGTCAGAATTTAGGTCTGGTTTTAGTTTATAAATAAACAAAGACTCCATAATTTTAAGCTTAAGGTCAGAGCTTCCGGCAGCAAGTACGGCGAAATTAGACTCTGAAATTGGGTGGTTATTGTTGTGCGAGTGATTACGTATGAGAGAATTAGGTGGTTTGCTAAGGGGTAAATTTGTACGGACCGATTTACCGAGATGTTCGTAAATACGAGATTTTAAATGTCTTTTAGTTTTTCCTATATATGACCCCATACAGTGGTCACACTTGTATTGATAAACTATGGATGACTTAAGAAGTGTAGGAATAACATCCTTGTATTTAAATAAATGGTAAATCGATTTAGACGGGGGTGAATATAATTTTTATACATAGTTGTGGGTAGAATTCCTTGAGCAATTTTAAAAGTTTGTTTCTAATGTTAAAACTTGAGGTTCCCGTATAGGGTAAAGTAAAATACAGGATATCTTTGGGGACTGTAATTAAGTCTCTAGTTGTAGGGCTTATTAGTTAGTCTATTTAAGGTTCTGCCTATTGTAGTCTCCACCAGTCTAGAAGGGAAATTATTCTTGGCAAGAAGTTTTCGGATGAAATCTAGTTCATCGTGTAGTTTAAAGTAATCTGAACAGATATTGAAAGCTCTATTGGTCAGAGTCGAAATTAAATTTCGTTTGAAACCTAAAGGGATAAAGGAAGAAAAGTTCGTAGTAAGATTGGTGAATGTCGGCTTTCGGTAAACGGAAGTTTCAAAAGAGGAATTAGTTTTTATTATCTTAATGTCCAGAAAAGACAGAGAGCTATTAGATTCAACTTCTGAAGTAAATTGAATATTAGGGTGCTTAGAATTAAGGTAATGACGAAACAAAGGGATATGGTCTGGTGATTTAAACAGGAGAAAAGTGTCATCAATATATCTTCTACAAAAACCGGTTTAAATTTGGAAGGACACTCATTCAACCATTTGACTTCATGATGACACAGAAACGCGTTAGCTAAGGTGGGACCAAGAGGCAGACCCATTTGAACACCTTCAGTCTGTTAAAATATTCACCGTTGAATATAAATATAAGGTCTTCCACGGAAAATTTTAGTAGTTCTTTCATTTGACCTCTATTAAAACCCTGCACAGTATCAGTATTATTAAAAAGATTGTCAATACATATATCAATAGTTCTGCAACAGGCACATTGGTAAATAAAGATTTTACATCGAAACTAGCCATTGTGTAAGAATTATTATTTAATGAGGTAATTTCTCTAACGAAAGAAAAAGAATCCCGTGCTGTATACAAATTATAAGTTATAGGTGATAGTATGGGGACCAAGAGTCTAATTTCGCCGTACTTGCTGCCGGAAGCTCTGACCTTAAGCTTAAAATTATGGAGTCTTTGTTTATTTATAAACTAAAACCAGACCTAAATTCTGACGAATCATCGATAGATCTGCTATGTTTTGGTTAAGGTACTAGTTTATTTCATTTACGTTTCAGTTTTAATGCTTTTACTTTTTTATAATTTTAACTTTTTAACTTTACATTTATTTACCTTTTAGTTTTAATGTTTTACATTTACTTAGCCACTTTTTATAATTTTTTAAGTTTATTTTAAATTGTTATTAAGCAATTTGTATTTTGTATGTGATTTGGAATTTTATTGTTTTAGCCCTGAAGATGGAATTAGTGCATTCCGAAACGTTGGTACTATTAAACCTTGAAGGATGTTTGTATTTTCTCTGGTGTTCCTGTTTATTATTAAACTGCGTTTTCCGCGCCACCAATCAATAGCCGATATATCACCAAACGCTATGGAAGACCAGCATTGCACATGTATAGAAGACTTGAAAAACTTGACTACAAGGCTAGAAAACTTCAGTGTGATTTGCGGTTCCTTACTTGCTGCAGAAACCAGGGTTTGATTCCTGGCTTTTTGAGGTTCAAACTTAGTAACTTTCATTTACAAAAAAGTGAAACCTATAGGAACTGTCAAAAACAATTACTAGATGCAGAAATTAAATTTAAGAAAAGGCTCAGTAATGAATGTAATCGGATCTTAATCGGTCTACTTGTGATTTTAAGTCTCTGTTGTCTGGTATAGATTCAACACATCTTTTGAACGTCATTCAGACGGGCAATTTGAAATGTATTGCAAGGGAATTTTGTTCAGAACAGGAACTCAAAAAAATTAGGATATAATACGAGTAATAATCTAGCAGCTAATGATCTCATCTTTAATTATTCTTCCAAAGTTCTCAGTGATACTCAAAAATCTGCCCTTTGTAAAGGCCTGAAATTCTCTCTTACTCCAAAGAAACTTAATTTTTACGATTATTTCCTCAACTTTGAGTTATTTTTTAAGGACCTTTTTAAACATTCATTCTTTGACCCACATAGTAAAGGTTTTAACTTTTATCTAATAATTTACGTAATTTAGCTTTTACTTCATTTTATGCTTTTAACCCTTATGGCAATAGATCTAATATGGAGGTGGAAGAGTTTCAAAGTCTAAGAAATCTGTCTTTGGACAAGTCATTGGTGGTTACAAGACCAGACAAAGGCAATGCGTTGTTCTTTTGGACAGGAATGTTTATGTCAATAAAATGTTAGATATTTTTAAATGATGCAACTAGATTTTATTAAAGTAACTGGTGACATTTTTGCTTTAATTTTAAAACAGGAAGATGAAATTAATAGGTATCTTAGAAAACTTAAATCTAATAATATAATCTCAGACACAGTTTTTTCTAAATTATTTGTTTCTGGATCCAGCCCAGGCATTATGTATGGACTCCCTAAAATACACAAACCTAATTGTCCACTTAGGCCAATTTTCGGCTCTAGGAACTTTTAGTTATAACCTTTCAAAATTCTTGGTCCCCATACTATCACGTATAACTTATAATTTGTATACAGCACGGATTCTTTTTCTTTCGTTAGAGAAATTACCTCATTAAATAATAATTCTTACACAATGGCTAGTTTCGATGTAAAATCTTTATTTACCAATGTGCCTGTTGCAGAAACTATTGATATATGTATTGACAATCTTTTTAATAATACTGATACTGTGCAGGGTTTTAATAGAGGTCAAATGAAAGAACTACTAAAATTTTCCGTGGAAGACCTTATATTTATATTCAACGGTGAATATTTTAAACAGACTGAAGGTGTTCAAATGGGTCTGCCTCTTGGTCCCACCTTAGCTAACGCGTTTCTGTGTCATCATGAGTCAAATGGTTGAATGAGTGTCCTTCCAACTTTAAACCGGTTTTTTAGAAGATATATTGATGACACTTTTCTCCTGTTTAAATCACCAGACCATATCCCTTTGTTTCGTCATTACCTTAATTCTAAGCACCCTAATATTCAATTTACTTCAGAAGTTGAATCTAATAGCTCTCTGTCTTTTCTGGACATTAAGATAATAAATCTAATTCCTCTTTTGAAACTTCCGTTTACCGAAAGCCGACATTCACCAATCTTACTACGAACTTTTCTTCCTTTATCCCTTTAGGTTTCAAACGAAACTTAATTTCGACTCTGACCAATAGAGCTTTCAATATCTGTTCAGATTACTTTAAACTACACGATGAACTAGATTTCATCCGAAAACTCCTTGCCAAGAATAATTTCCCTTCTAGACTGGTGGAGACTACAATAGGCAGAACATTAAATAGACTAATAAGCCCTACAACTAGAGACTTAATTACAGTCCCCAAAGATTCCTGTATTTTACTTTACCCTATATGGGAACCTCAAGTTTTAACATTAGAAACAAACTTTTAAAATTGCTCAAGGAATTCTACCCACAACTGTGTATAAAAATTATATTCACCCCGTCTAAATCGATTTACCATTTATTTAAATACAAGGATGTTATTCCTACACTTCTTAAGTCATCTATAGTTTATCAATACAAGTGTGACCACTGTATGGGGTCATATATAGGTAAAACTAAAAGACATTTAAAATCTCGTATTTACGAACATCTCGGTAAATCGTCCGTACAAATTTACCCCTTGGCAAACCACCTAATTCTCTCATACGTAATCACTCGCACAACAATAACCACCCAATTTCACAGTCTAATTTCACCGTACTTGCTGCCGGAAGCTCTGACCTTAAGCTTAAAATTATGGAGTCTTTGTTTATTTATAAACTAAAACCAGACCTAAATTCTGACGAATCATCGATAGATCTGCTATGTTTTGGTTAAGGTACTAGTTTATTTTATTTACATTTCGGTTTTAATGCTTTTACTTTTTTATAATTTTAACTTTTTAACTTCACATTTATTTACCTTTTAGTTTTAATGTTTTACATTTTCTTAGCTACTTTCTATAATTTTTAAGTTTATTTTAAATTGTTATTAAGCAATTTGTATTTTGTATGTGATTTGGAATTTTATTGTTTTAGCCCTGAAGATGGAATTAGTGCATTCCGAAACGTTGGTACTATTAAACCTTGAAGGATGTTTCTATTTTCTCTGGTGTTCCTGTTTATTATTATATATATATATATATATATATGCCCAAGTCCGACGAATATTTGTGGAAATTTTCGTCCGTGTTCATATTTTACCTAATAGGTCCAACACGTTATATATTTTATATTCTCAAATTTTTAATTGTTTTCGCTTGTGTTAAAGTAAGAGGGAAGGTTCTATCAAAAAGTATACAGTATACTATTATTATTATTTTTAAATTTCACCCGGGTTAGGATTTTAATTAAAAACTTCGAAGTCAAGTAAGTCGTACTTTATGTTACCTCAAGCTTTTATACACCCAGTGATTTATTTTAGGTTAAGTCGTACGAGGTTAGGTCGACTTATTTACAAAACCCGACTTAATTAGTAAAAAAGGTGGACATACAGTTCTCAAGTGCTTGTCGGTTGGCATTTGTAGAAACCGCGGTTGAGGGCTATACCTCACCACCTTGAAAATGATCAGTCATTTTAATCGCAAGCGAACCACCAACATGTAAAAGCCATTTCTAATGCCCTTCGTAGGGCAGATTTTGTCATTCCTATTTGATTATAAACACTCAAAAGTTGCGCAACCTATTTTCGTTAATCATTTAATCTACAACTATAATTAATGCAACTGAACTAATAAGCCGCTGCACAATATAATTAATCAGTCACGAATTCAAATCTCATTTATTCTGTGAACGTTCATGAACCAATAGTAACGCAAGATAAGGGGGGCACAAGAGAGGACCAGGAGCAAGCAAAAATGCTGATGGCTCTCACAAACGAGTTTATGCTGACACAGGAGATAACAGAAAATACTAGAAAAAATAACTACCTAGATCTGGTATTCACGAGTAACACGAACTTCATTGCTGATATAAAAATAACCCCAACTATTATCTCAGACCACAACATAATCGAGTTATCAACAAATATGGCGATAACATTAAAAGACAATACACATACGGAAGGAAGAAGCAAATTTGGAGCTTCTAACTTAAACTCCAAGACCATACATTGGGAAGAAATCAGATCACACATAGCCCAAATAGAGTGGAGAACAGTTTTAGAGAATAAAACAACGGAGGAAATGCTAACAACCTTGGAAGAAAAGACGCAAAAATTTTTAGAAAAATATGCTCCGAAAGCACAGCCAAAAGGAAAGAGGAACTGGTTAGAGAGGCAAAAGAGAAGAATATTCCGCAAAAGAAAGAGAGTAGCGACGAAGTTAGCTAATTGCGGAGACAACAATGCCAGGAAAGTAATACAAGAAAAACCGGAGTATCGATAGGGAAATACAAACCTTGATTAAGTGCCATACAGAGAGGGAAGAGGAAAAGGCGGGAGAAGCAATAAAGGAAAATTCAAACTACTTCTATAGCTATGCGAAAAGGGAAAAAAAACGCGCGCTACCATCGGGCCCTTAAGGAAAGGAAATAATGAACTTACGTACGATCTAAAAGAAATATCTGAAACATTGAGAGCCCAGTATGACTCGGTCTTCAGTACTCCAAAAAGTGACAAAGCGATACCTGACATAGATGCGTTCTTCGAAGAGAAATTGCAATGAGAATGTATAACAAATTTTGATTTTACCCCAAAAGATGTAGCAAGAGCTACAGGACAAATGAAATCACATTCAGCTGCAAGTATGGACAAATGGAACGCACTACTGATTAAAAACTAAAAATGAAATAGCTACACCCTTATACTGGATATGGAGAAGATCCCGAGACACTGGGAAAATACCGAGCATCTTGAAAAGAGCGAACATTGTCCTTATAGATCTCAAGCAAAGAACTATAGACCAATGTCAGTGATATCCCACCTCACCAAAATATTTTAAAGAATAGTCAGAGAGAAAATCTATGACTTTCTGGAGACACTGGAAAGATTCAACGAAAATCAGCACGGATTCCGATCAGGAAGATCATACCTATCACAACTTATAGAGCACTATAACAATATCCTAGAGGCATTTGAAGGCAATGAAAACTATAATGCCATATACACAGATTTTGCTAAAGCTTTCGACAAATGCGATCACGGTATAATTGCACATAAAATGAAACATATGGGAATAACACGCAAAGTGGGAAAATGGATCTACAACTTCCTCAGAGAACGACTACAGGTCGTCAAAATTCAAGGTATGTCATCATCAGAATCAGAAGTACGCAGCTCAGTACCACAAGGTACAGTACTGGCCCCACTCCTGTTCATTATCATGCTAACAGACATAGACAGTGGAGTAAACAGCAACAGTATAGTAACATCCTTTGCAGACGATACAAAGATCAGCAGAAAAATCAGCGATGCAAATGAAGTGGAGGCCTTGCAGAGGTACACGAACAAAATATACAAATGGTCAGAAGACAACAATATGACTTTTAACACCTAGAAATTTCAACTCTTGATATATGGAAGAAATGAGGAACTTAAACAGACTACATATCATGCTCCAGTTAGACAGGAAATTCAGAGAAGCATGAAAGCGGTCGACTTATGGGTAATAATGACCGATGATGCCAAATTCGAGACACAAAATCAGATAACGATAAACAAAGCAAAAAGAGTCGCGGGACAGGTACTAAGAACTTTCAAAAGAAGGGACAAGACAGTAATGATTCCCCTGCTGAAAACACTGATCATACCAAAACTTGAATACTGCTCAGTTTTAACGTGTCCATATGAAAATGAAGAAATTAATAAACTAGAAGAAACGCAGAGACATTTCACAACCAAGATTGATGGCTGCAAAGAACTCAACTACCGGGAAAGCCTACTTAAACTAAATCTGTACTCCCTGGAAAGAAGACGAGAGAGGTACACCATAATCTACAATTCTACATATGGAAAATGATCGAGAAACTGCTACCAATCCTCAAACTAAACCCAATTACCATCCAAACAACAATGGAAAATAGGAAAGGCAGAATGTGTAATGTTTCCAAATTAAAGGCCCGACAAGGGACCTCCTCAACACTGAAGGAAAATAGCTTGGTTGTGAAGGGGCCAAGACTTTTTAACCAGCTTCCAAAGGACCTCATAAACGTTACAGGGGTCAAAGTTGAAGTCTTCCAGAGAAGACTAGATGCCTGGGTCAAGTGTACCTGGCTATTTGCGGTGGAGAGAGCAAGAGAGCAACTCGCTCTTCCATCAAGCCAGGCCTAGAGGCGGGGCCACCAGCTTGACCTTCGTGTGAAGAGACGAACACAAGGACCCTAAACGAGGTGTGTGTGTGTGTATATATATATATATATAAATTGTAATATCAAGAGCCATCTAAGTTTGCCACAATTTATTTTAATTATGTAAGTCGTTGAAAGCTTATTCGGTCAAAACAACTAATTCAGGAAATGAAACATTTAATATATGCTTCAGTCTTCAGTAAATGATGTTTTACTTAAAGCTAAATTAGGTGCTGGAGTTGAGCGAGACTGTTTAACAAAATTAAATCGCTTTTAAATTAAGGTCATGTAGTATTTCTTTTCATGTGGGGGAAGAAGGGAAAATTCCACATGACTACAAAGAGATTTTTTCCCTCACTGCAAACATAGTCCACACTCCACTGTCCACATACATATAATACTATAATAGTACATAGAATTTCGGAGATTATTATTGTGAAAATGCCCGCGCTTATAATCACCAGTGAGTTGCCAAATAGGAATATAGCCTACGTTTCTTAAAATGAGGGTGAGTCAAACAATTTTCATTATGTAATTTGAATGTATAAAATTTATTTTTATAAAATTGTGTATTTATTAATTAACTAAGAAAATATAAATTATTCTTAAAAATTGCAATATTATAATCAAGCAACTCGAACAGGGGCGATGTTTGCAGTCTTGCAGCCAATCATAGATGCTGGAGGTTGATGACGTAATGACTCAAATATAAATTAAAAACTGATGGAGTCATGTTCAAAGCATTCAAAGTTAAAGGTTGTTTATTGTAATTGTAAATAAATGCAAAATGACTTTAAATCTTTCATTTTACGTCATATTGATGTTTTCCTTCTAACAATGTAGAAACTTCCACAAACGGTACAAGTTTTTTAATTTCCCTATAAACGAAAACTTTTTCATATCTGGGAGGCTAATTGTGGAAGAGTGGACCTAAAATTCAGCCGTAACAAAACGGAGAGTAATATACAATAAACATTTTAATGAGTTATATATACAGGCCAAGATTTTGTACATAAATGACCCATCTTTTGGTCCCTACTGTAGACCTTCATTACAGTGGATTTGAGATGTACTAAATGAATTAGTTTTATCAAGTAAGGTAGTATACATCTTTCTTTACTATAATGGAGCTGATTCTGTCTATCTATCTATCTATCTGAGGAAAAAGTCGCAGTAAATAATTTCAGGCCAAAAAAGGCAGCGCAAATAATTTCATACCGAAGATTTTGAAATTACTGAAGCAGCGAAAGCTTAATATTTACTTTAAGTTCACGAGGCACTTAGATTTTAAATGCAGCTTCACAAATCTTGACTAGGGATGGAAAATAACCGAAAAGTGTAAAACCGGTTTTCACCGTCGCTATATTCTTAAAGATGGTTTTACCGGTTTTCACCGATGGGATTCTGTATGCTTTTTAGGGAGGTAAATGATCAAAATATTAAACAGAAATAAGGTTTTAATTGATTCAATCAAGTATGTGTAACATTTGAATTAAAAAGTTTATTATCGAACTTGATTTTTTAAATAACACTTGAGAAAACAAAGAGCATTAAGTGTCTGATCTGACATTCTTGATCGGATCTTTGTGACGAATAAACCAGCAGCTGAAAACATTCTCTCGGACTCTAAGCTGGTGGCTTTTATTGTAAGCAACACCTCGTACATTCGATCCAAATTTTCGCTTCTATTCAAAGTAGCTTCAAAATATTTGAATTCATTGTTTACGTCAAAGGCCTCAGAAGAATCTTTCTTGGGTTTCATTTTCAGTTTGTTCATCTCACACATGTACTCGTTCATAAGTTGATCGTCATCATTTACTTCACGACCTGAGCTACATTGTGAATCTTCGAGTTTCGAAGCAATTGATTGGACTTGGTCGTCTGTTTCTGAAATCTGGCAAGCTTCTGGAAAAAGCCTCTTAAATGTATGATCCGCATACTTCTTAAGTGCTTGTCTTAAAGGAAAGAGGAACAGTGCTGATGATTCTTTTTTCAAGACCTCGGGATTGTGGAGAAAACTCAGCAAGGCGACAGCTTCTTTTTGTCTTCTCGATGAGTAGCGATCAATGAGACACTGACGTAGCTCAAAAGCTAAAGGATTGCTTTCGCTTTCAAATTTATCCAAAATGAACTTCATGGAAGATTCAGCTTTGAGCTAATTTGCATCTTCGGAACAAAGTCCCTTCAAAACAATTTCCAGTGGACGAAGCGTGTCAAAGAGGCTCTTTAGAGCATTCCATTCTTCATCTGAAATCGTCTCTGTTGAGCGTATCACTCTGAGGGCCTTTGGAATGCAATTTTTGAGTTTCAAAAAACTTTCTATCATGGCCAAAAGACTGTTCCACCTCGTTCTACAGTCAAGGATAAGCTTCATTTCCTTTCCATTAAATTCATCTTTGACGAAATTCTGCAATCTCTCATTTTTCAAAGGAGACTTTCGAAATATGCGGCAGATTTTTCTTACCTTATTTATTACTTTTAAGTAATCTTCTCGAAGTTTTGGAAGAACAATTACGTCATCTATGTCAGACTCAAAAATTGTATCAGTGCATAAAATTTCACACTCATCTTCGCTTAACTCATGTGCAGAGTGTTCATCTTCTCGATGGCTTCATCTTCAGGGGTAGGGTCACTTTCCCCTTCAACTGAATTTTCAGCAGTTTTTTAATACAAGATATCCGAAACCGCGAGATGTATAGCATGTGCAATGCATTGCTGGTGATCAGGTACTATTTCTCTTCCAAATTTGACCATTACTGAGGCACCGTCGATGGTGCAACCCACGATATGCTTATCTAGGTCCAAGCCAAAGTCTTCCAATCTTTTCCTAACGATTGCAATAGTTTTGGTGCTATCGCGAGAACCATTTATTTTCATGAGACCAAGAGACAGACCAATGTTGATTTTCATCATGAACATTAATATTAATATATCTTTGGTTTTGCAAAGATGTATACTCATCCATAGTTAATGAATAGCGGATTCCTTGTCTCACCTGATTCTTGAAGTAGTTGACCAATTCATGCTTCTTTTTCTCATAAAAACTAAGCACCATTTTTCTGACACCATTATGGGAAGTTGGATGAAGCTTGTCGTATTTTATCTTTCCTAGGCTTTCTTGAATGAATTCACTTTAAGCAATTGATTGGAAACTCAGTCCATCTACACACGCAAGTTTCGAAATTTCCTCTTCTATGGACTTTTTTTGCACAAACTCTTCCACTGTTCTTTGTTTCTTCAATGGCTGATTAATCTGGTCGATGTTTATGCCACGAATATTTTTCATGTGGGATGATAAACTTTAAGTAGAACCTCTACAACACTTTAAAACTTTGTGACATGTCATACACTCTGCTTCTTCTTTATTCTTACGAGTGAAATGACTGAAGCATCAATTATTTACACTTATAAACAAACAAAAAACGGTACGAAACGATGCAAAACGTAATTACTATGTTTTTAAACGTTCGAAAACGTTTGTTTCATAGAAAATGGACCAAAGTGATCGGAGACTGGCACAAAAATGTGAAAACCGGTTCTTATCGTCGGTTTCGGTGTGATTAAAAGTTTTCATCACCGGTTAAAAACCGGTTTTTTAAAACCGGGTTCCATCTCTAATCTTGACACAGTGGGTTCGGATTAGGGTTTCTCAACCGGGATCCCGGGATCCAGGGCAGAAAATGGTAACCTTAAATCCCGGGACAAGTGCAGCAAATCCCGCCATTTCCCGGGTTTTACAAAGTATTCTAAAAACGTTATTTCAAATAGTTTTACGTTAATTTACTGCTGTATCTAGAAAATACAAATATGAAGACTGTGATGACAAATTTATAATAGCACGAATCACGTTGCGTTGTACAACTCGAATAGTGCCTATAATATGAATTGTATGTTGTTGTGCGAGTGTAATATGACTGGTATTTTTGATGATTGATTCAGACTGAAAGCCAGTCATTTGATTTCCCTGAATCGAACATTTTGTGTTTCAGTAGATTTTAATTTCGGTTATTTTTTTCAATTCAGTGGCACCCCTTTTACTGTTGATATTTTTTTTACTAAAAATTAGTTAGAAGTATATAAAAGGTGTTGTGTTCGTATAAATTGCACTATAATATAATGTATTTTTGTTGTTGTTGGTTAGCCGATCAGCCCACCCTGATCGAGCAAGCCAGCGGCACGCAGGTAACCGATCGCCCTCTCCGGAGTGGACCAGAGGTTCAGCGCACTAGTGATGTTGTGTTGTGTTCTATGTTGTGCTAGAGCGGTACAGTCTGTCATAATGTGTTCAATTGTTTGTGGTGTGTCCTGGCACAGGTGGCAGGTGTCGTCTGTGGAGTTGTCTAGTCTGTGCTTATATGTCTGTAAGTTGGGGTGATATCTACATCGGAATCGTGCTAAGTTAACTCGATCCGATCTGCTCAGACTGGTTGGTCTCTGACTGTCAATGGGTGGCGGCTTCGCACCTAGGACCGCATTCGGACTGAGTTGTGTCAGTGCTTTGTGGGTTAGGTGTGTGTGTGTGTGTACGTGTTTTCTGTACTGTGTGATGTCTGTGGGGCGTGGTATGGAATGGAGTATTTGGTTATAATGTCTCTCTGGCGTTACATTAATGGTGCGAGGTGTTGGTGCATGATTGTACATGTAGTGGCAAAGGTGTTGTGGGTTAGTTGTCGCTGCTGCCATGAATTGTGTTCCCCTCATATCTAAATGTTCCCTAACTTTCAGTATTTTTGTTTCTGTGTGAAGGTGTCCTATTGGTGTTGTTTGAGTACATCCTGTAATGATACGAAGTGCGTTGTTTTGTATTTGTCTGTAAGGTATTTATGTGTGTGCTTGAGATAATGGGTGCCCAGCATGGGCTAGCATAGTCCATAACTGAGCGAATATATTGTTTGTATATGAGTGATGTTGTTTCCTGCTGGTGTCCAAAGTTTGTGCCTGTTAGTACCCTAAGCGTGTTAAGTCTTGACGTACATTTGTTTTTAATGTGCTGAATGTGGTTTGCAAAAGATAATGATGTATTGTATGTAACCCCAAGTATTTTGGTCCTGTGAGTGTGTGGAATGTTGGTGTTGCTTAGTGTAAGCTGTGGAGTTATCTGGTGTTCTTTTGTGTTGCTTGTTAGCAAGGTGATGGTTGATTTTGTGGGCGCTACTTTGAGTCTATTGTGTGTGAGCCAGCCTTGTATACTGTTTATGTAGGTTTGTAGGTTATTTGTAGCATTGTCGATGTGTGCTGTGGGTGGATGTTAGAGTGATGTCATCTGCATATGATAATAAGGTAAGCTTGTTAGCTATGGGTGCTGGAATGTCATGCATCTATAAGTTGAACAGTGTTGGTGAGAGAACAGAGCCTTGAGGGACCCGTTCGGAAAAAGCTTGTTTTTGGATGACTTGCCATTAAATGTGACATGTGAGTATCTTCCTGAAAGATAGTTGCTCAGTCACCTTTTTGTGTTATTGTGCACGTTTGTGTTGAGTATTTTGTTTATGAGAGGGAAGCGTGGGGTGGCATCAAATGCTTTACTAATGTCTATTGTTGCCAATAGTGTATGGCGGGCTGGTCGTCTGGAGTTGATGTCATTCATGATGTGCTGCGTGAGGTTAGTGAGTAATGTCATGGTTGAGTGGTGAGGTGTGAATCCATGTTGAGTAGGCGATAGTGGTATATGTGGGTTGGTGATTTGTAAGATTAGTCTTTCTGTTACTTTGGAAGGTGTGCATAGTAAAGTAAAGGGTCTATAGGAAGCTGGTTCTGTTGGATTTTTGTTTGGTTTGAGTAGTGTAATAATTTTACTTTGTTTCCATATGTCAGGAATAGTACAGTGTTGGTATGAATATGTGCTGATGTTTGTGAGAGCTAGTATTCCCTGTGGGCCCAAGTGTTTAAGGTGTATGTTAGATATGTTGTCTGGTCCAGTAGCCTTCGAATTCTTAATGTTTTTGATGATCTTGGTGGTCTGGTGTGTATTGAAGGGTGTAATGGTCGTGTCGAGTCTGTAGGTTTTCTTGTGTCTGGCTGTTTGTCTGTCTGCGTGTTTCTGGTTGTTGTCTCTGTTTAAGTGACTTATCTTTCCGTAGTGATTAACTAGAATGTTAGCTTGTTGTGTATATGTTGGGATATTATTTTGGCTGCGACAGATAGCCACGTGTGAGGTGTGAATGCCGCTGTTAGAGTGGGTAATGCTGTTTATAGTCTTGTATAGCCTGGATGTATCTGTGGAATGGTTTAGTGTTGTTATGAATTCCCTAAATGTTTCTGCTTGTTTTTCTCTGAGTTTGTTGTTTATTTATGTGTTAAGTTGTTGTATCTGCTGTTTTATGGCTTCTGTGTGTGGTGTTTGTGTGCTATGTTTGAGGTTGTTACGTTGCCTTATGAGGTGGGCTATTTCTCTAGTGTAATTTGGGTTGTATTTCCTAATGTTGCCCTTGGGTATGTATTTGTTTGCATTATTGATGATCTGATTAAATGTCTTGAGTGTTGTATTGATGTTTATGATGGGTGTGCTATTTAATGTGGTGAATTGTTCCTCAGTCTGTATTTTGAACTGTTCCCGATCAGCTTTCTTGTAATTTCTGTAAGTGTGCTAAGGCTGTTGGGGCAGATGTAGAACGTGTTGTAATGATGATAGGCAGGTTGTTTTTCTGCCCCAGCACTGCAGGTCTAGCTAAATGGGCCCGTAGGGCCTATCTTTAGCTAGTATATATAACGTTAGGGCTAGGCCTGGCTAAATTCTGAAGACTAATGCATAGCCTGGTGGCTTGTAACTAGGCCTAATTATTAAGAGACTATGTGAGCTGCTTACGCATACTTTTTTCAATATCTAGTGGCAGTAGGCGGATCTTTTCGGTTTGGAGGACAGCTACAGACTTTTACGAGACTTAACAAATCAATTATTTACAAATTTTATTCTACGGAACTATCTAATTCCGAACGTAACTTAACTTAACCAAACCTAACCTAACTTAACTTACATTTCCTTAGGATAAAATTTGTAAATAATTGATTTGCTGAGTTTCGTAAAAATCTGTAGTAGTCCGCCAAACCGAAAAGACCCCGTAGGCTACATAATTATTTATCAGGTCATCCCATAAGTAATGTCGTTTTTTAAATCGATATTTGAAGGACAAAAAAGAACTCAACTGAAACTTTTTAATCTAGTATATATTTTCCATCGGAATCAATGACACTCTGCCAACGTCCTACAAGCTTTTCAATGCCATGTTTATAAAATTCAGGCGGTTTTGAGGCAAAAAACGTACAAAGACTGGTGTGCAGGTCATCTAAAGAAGTATACTGTTTCTCGTCAAGATAGTTTTGCAGACTCCTGAAGAATGATAATCTGAAGGCGCAAGGTCTGGAGAATATGGAGGATGTGGAAGTTTCTCCCACCCAAGCTCCTCAATTTTTGCAGAAGTGATCCGAGCGGTATGAGGACGTGCGTTGTCGTGGTGGAATACGATTCCTTTCCGATTAACCAAAGAAGGTCTCTTTTCTTTTAGTGCAGTGTTCAATCGATCCAGTTGTTGACAGTAGACTTGAGCGGTGATTGTTTGGTTGTGTGGTAAGGTTTCAAAGTGTATTACACCACCTTTATCCCACCAAACACTAAGCAACACCTTCCGAGGGTGAAGATTTGGTTTTGGCTGTGGTGTCGCTGGTTCTCGGCACAAACCCACTGTCGACGGCGCTTAACATTCTGGTACAGTATCTACTTTTCATCACCAGTCACTAAACGGTGCAAAAACGGATCTTGGAGTTCACGGGAATGAAGAGCTGTGCTAATGTTTACCCGCACCCTCAAATTGTCAACCGACAATTCATGTGGCACCCATTTTCCTAACTTAGGCACTTTCCCGAGTTGTTGCAAATGTCGATGGATGGTGGACGGGGATGAATTGAGTTTCTGGGCCAATTCTTCGACAGTTGTTGAACAGTCTTCTTCAAGTGCGGCTAACAGCAGGTCATCATCAAACTCAGCAGGGCGTCCAGAGCGTGCTGCATCTGTCAAACAGCAGTCACCATTCCTAAACTTTTGAAACCAGCTTTGACATTTCCTCACATGCACAATATCGTTGCCATAAACGTCCTGAATGTTTCGCGTTGCTTCAGTAGCACTATTCCCTTTTTTGAATTCGTAAAGCATTATATGCCTGATATACTCTTCTGATACCGCCATGTTTATGAGGGGTTCACATAAAGCAAAACACACGTCGGAGCTATTGAAGAATAGGGACCCCAGCCTTCTTTAGTTAGGCTTATAAGGCTAACTAACGAAAATATCACGACCTAACCTAACCAATCGTTAGGTTAACTGTACGCCCTTGACGATTGGTTAGGTTAGGTCATGATATTTTCGTTAGTTAGCCTTATAAAGCTAACTAAAGAAGGCTGGGGTCCCTATTCTTCAATAGCTCCCACACGTCTTCACTGGTCAAGGTCTGTAAAGTATGTAGCGAAACACGATAGATCTCCGCTTAGATATAACATTCGGAAAATTTATGCTTAAACCGAGTAGGACTAGTTTAAACTTAATCTATCGTAAAAAACGACATTACTTATGAGATGACCTGATAAATACGCTGGGCCTATTCAGTCCTTGGTCAGATTAATTAACACAAATTAATTATGTATGTACGCAGATTATATATCAACAATGATGTAAAAAGAAAACGGGGGAGCGACTGAGAAGGTGCTCGCTAACTCAGTCAGATTTCCGAGAAGGCTGAAAATGCCGGAAGCGTGACACTGTATGTATTCCTGCACTGTGCTGCAAGGGAAGTTATCAGCAAAATTTAAGAAAAAAAATAGAGTACTGTTCCGCAGGAAAGTTTGCTTACAATAAAAAAAATTTAAAAAGCATAACAAATGACAAATTGGTAATCTGTTTGTCTTTGGATATTTTATTCTTGTTTGGTGACAGTTATAAAATTTCAAAAACAAAACCCAGTCATTAGTAATTTTTTATGTAATTTAGAATTTTTGTTTCGGGCGAACTTTTTCCCGAAACTGTATATTGATCCTACGGTACGGATCTCTCTCTCTCTCTCTCTCTCTCTCTCTCTCTCTCTCTCTCTCTCTCTCTCTCTCTCTCTCTCTCTCTCTCTCTCTCTCTCAGTAGTAGGTAAATTATTAGAAAGGATAATAGCTGATAGAATCGTTGACCATTTGGATTCCTACAAGCTGCTTGGGGACTCCCAACATGGGTTTAGACGGCATAGGTCGTGTCTCACCAACTTGCTCGAGTTTTCCACGTCATGTTGAGTGAGTACGATAAGAGTAGGGCGATTGATATACTTTATCTCGACTTTCAGAAAGCCTTTGATAAGGTACCTCACCGCCGGCTAATGGCGAAAGTGCGCGCGCTGGGTATCGGTGGGGAAATAGGTAGGTGGATTGAAAACTGGCTGAGGAATAGGCGGCAGAGGGTGGTAATTAAAGGGGCTAGTTCGGGTTGGGCCTCGGTCACTAGTGGGGTTCCTCAGGGTTCCGTTTTGGGGCCACTGTTGTTACCATTTACATAAATGATATCGACGGTGGCATCGTCAGTCGGATCGCCAAATTCGCTGATGACACCAAGCTTGGGGCCAATGTTGGGACGCCCGAAGCGATCGAGGAACTGCGTGCGGACCTAGGTAGGATAGGAGAGTGGTCCGAAAAATGGCAAATGCCGTTTAACTTGGGTAAATGCAAAGTGATGCACATTGGCTACGCCAATCCCAAGTCGGACTACTCGATGTTGGGCAGTAATATCGAGGTGACTGATTTAGAAAAGGACTTGGTGTGCTAATTAGCAGCGACCTTAAGTTTACGAAACAGTGTGTAGAGGTGGAAAAGAAAGCCCAGAAACTATTGGGTTATATCAGG
This sequence comes from Bathynomus jamesi, assembly GCA_023014485.1. Lineage (NCBI taxonomy): Eukaryota > Metazoa > Arthropoda > Malacostraca > Isopoda > Cirolanidae > Bathynomus > Bathynomus jamesi. Next base: position 323,039 of record JAJOZX010000916.1, read on the forward strand.
AGGCAATTTCAGTTTCGGAACAAGGAGATTGTGCTCTCACTGTACAATTCCCTTGTTCGGCCGTACCTGGAGTATGCTGTGCAGTTCTGGTCGCCCACCCTCAGGAAAGATATTGAGAGGCTGGAGCGAGTGCAGGCGAGGGCCACAAAGTTAATCCCTTCTGTTAGGCATATGGGCTACAATCGACGGTTACGCGCCCTGAACTTGTTTTCGCTTGAAACTCGGAGGCTGCGCGGTCAACTGATCGAGGTTTTCAAGCTCTTACGAGGGTTCAACGAGTCGATTTTAGAAGTATGTTTAGTTTAAATGATAACCCAACTCGCAACAATGGTTGGAAGTTGGATTTGAAACGGTTTAGGACTAGTGTGTGTGGGAATTACGTTACGTATAAGATCTGTGACACATGGAACAGGTTGCCTTCGGAAGTTGTGAACAGTTCCTCTGTGGATCAGTTCAAGAAAAGGTTAGACGAAATCTTGCACACTATTTGAGTGTGTAAAGACATTTAGGACCTTAGTCTGCGAAAATTTCTTTTCCTATAAAATAGTTAATATCTGGAACCAACTTCCCTCAGAGGTTGTTTCCAGTCAAAGTGTAAATCTGTTTAAAAATAGGCTAGACAAAGTACTGAACACACTCATAGTTTAAGATTAAAACCTCAGAAAACTCTGCAGGAGTTCGCTTACTACTGCTAGCATAGTTGAAAGACAAAATTTTCCCTGGCACCTGTTGCCATTGGTACCTCCTCGGTATGGGCCGCAAGGCCTTTTGAGGTACTTCTTTTCCTTGTAACTCCTTGTAACTCTCTCTCTCTCTCTCTCTCTCTCTCTCTCTCTGATCGAGGTTTTCAAGCTCTTACGAGGGTTCAACGATGTCGATTTTAGAAGTATGTTTAGTTTAAATGATAACCCAACTCGCAACAATGGTTGGAAGTTGGATTTGAAACGGTTTAGGACTAGTGTGTGTGGGAATTACGTTACGTATAAGATCTGTGACACATGGAACAGGTTACCTTCGGAAGTTGTGAACAGTTCCTCTGTGGATCAGTTCAAGAAAAGGGTAGACGAAATCTTGCACACTATTTGAGTGTGTAAAGACATTTAGGACCTCAGTCTGCGGAAATTTCTTTCCTATAAAATATTTAATATCTGGAACCAACTTCCCTCAGAGGTTGTTTCCAGTCAAAGTGTAAATCTGTTTAAAAATAGGCTAGACAAAGTACTGAACACACTCATAGTTTAAGATTAAAACCTCAGAAACCTCTGCAGGAGTTCGCTTGCTCGGTCTCTGTGAGCAAGCTAAATATAGAGCTATTTATATATTCTCCACTTTCCTGTAAAATTTCCTTGGCTACTTTTCCAGGGTCAAGGTATTTTCTTCAACCTTTTTCCGTACCTGCCTCTGGCAGGGAGGGAGCGGAGGGTGGGGAGAGAGCCTTCTACTTTTCTATCCAGTTTTCTACTACTGCTAGCATAGTTGAAAGACAAAATTTTCCCTGGCACCCGTTGCCATTGGTACCTCCTCGGTATGGGCCGCAAGGCCTTTTGGGGTACTTCTTTTCCTTGTAACTCCTTGTAACTCTCTCTCTCTATATAATATATATATATATATATCATCATCATCATCATCTATAGTCTATAGTCTATACTATAAAAAGGCAGTCCTGTCTGTCCGTCCGTCTGCAGAAACCATGTATTCACGATTAAGCGATTCTGAACATAGAAATAAATGCGCTTTGCTTTGTTTCAACCCTTTATTCTAGCACGTTAAGATTTTCATTGCTGTGTTCTTTTCTATAGTTTTATTGACCGAATAACTGACCCACAATTACTGAGGGTTCAATTATTCAGTCAATAAAACTATAGAAAAGAACGCAGCAAGTAAAATCTTAAGCTTCACATCCGAATCCATTGTATCAGGATTTGTGAAGCTTAAGATTTTCATGGCTGCGTTCTTTTCTATAGTTTTATTAACCGAATAATTGACTTCCCAGTAATTGGGGGGGCCCCAACACCGAAAGTTTGGAGCTATTGAAGAATAGGGACCCCAGTCTTCTTTAGTTAGGTTTATAAGGCTAACTAACGAAAATATCACGACCTAACCTAACTAATCGTTAGGTTAACTGTACGCCCTTGACGATTGGTTAGGTTAGGTCATGATATTTTCGTTAGTTAGCCTTATAAAGCTAACTAAAGAAGGCTGGGGTCCCTATTCTTCAATAGCTCCGAAAGTTTAACCAAATGGGCCCGTACGGCCCACTTTAGCTGGTATACTATAATTCACTGCATGTCCGTCTGTCTCCTTATCAAGTCTAAACGGCTGGCTGGACCAATCTTCATGAAACTTGGTGACAACGCCTGTGATCCCTGCAGTGTTTTCAGCAACTTTTTTTTTCAGATCGGGTGTCCCAAAAAAGTTTATCCCAATTTATCTCCAAACACATTGATATGTTAAAACACGAAGCACTTAAATTTCAAGATTTTGAACTTCCACAATTTTCTAAAAATAAATCGTCTCAACAGGTTTCTACAGTTTCATACACTTTCGTGGAATGAAGAAAATCAAGTTGGTCAATAAATTTAGAAAAGAATGTAGCCATCAAAATTTTAGCTACGCATCGGAAGTTATGATATGTAAAAAAAAAAAAAGTGACAAGTTGTATTTCAAATTTAAGTGCTTCGTGAGCTTCAAGAAAAATCTGTGTACTGTAGCTGCATTTAAAATTTAAGTGATTCGCGAGCTAATTATAAATGTTACACTCTAACCCCCTTAAACAACATCCAGCCTGTGTATTTTTACTATTACAATATATACAGGGTGATTCAAAAGTCAGGTTACATAGGGCTTTTCTGTTTCTTTGCAGTTATGAGATGTTATCGAAGGACGAGCGCATTGATGTGATATTCCTAGCTGGCTGCACAAGTGCATTGCCGTTAACGGTGGCCATATCGAACATGTGATGTGACTATTCCCATGTATCATTACATGATACAGTATATCCCTATGTAACCTGACTTTTGAATCACCCTGTATAATGTTTGTTTTGATTTAAACTGTTTATTTTTCATAATCCACTCGGTATGTTTTCTTTTATGACTTTTAAAAATGTGAATATTCGATGAATATGCATAAAATGTTTGTGACGTTCGAAGCAAATCGGGTGTGCATACAAAGAGCTCAAGCAATAAAATGATGACTCATCTCCTACAAGTGGTTTCGTGGGCATTTTTGGTGTTGCTGCAGCATGAGTATTATTTATTGCGTATTGAACTCTCTCTCTCTCTCTCTCTCTCTCTCTCTCTCTCGATAGGCGTTTGCGAATCCTTCTTCTTTAAGATGTAAATGAAATGTAAAAAATGTAGTAGGAAGCGCTGATCTGGTCTGGTTACAGAGCACTGGGTGTTGTCATTGTCAGAACGCTCGGAAGTCAAAACCTCCGAATAAGCCTACAAAGGAGGATTATGAGGGGAGTTGGTTGGAGTGGAGTTGGGGATGCCATGGTGGTGTTTCCTTTTGATCGTAAATGTAGTAGGAGGCGCTGGTCAGGTCTGGTATCAGAGCACTGGGAGTTCTCAAATGAGAAATTTTTGTACTTTTTTTTTTTTAATTAGGTGTTTTTAATGGATGGGAATTCTCGGGAGTCAAAACCTTCGAATAGCTACATTAAACTATTTTGGGAAGCCACTCCTCTCGCCCCTTCTTTCTTTCTTTTTCATTATTAAAAGTGTGCTGCTTGAGGGAGGGCTAGTTAAGATAGAGTAGAAGTAGTAATGTTCCCTTTGTCAATAAATGTAGTAGGAAGCGCTGGTCGGGTCTGATTTCAGAGGACTGGGAGTTCTTAGACGATACCCCATTGGTAGAGACGGGAAGCTTGATGTGATCTCTCGGGAGCCAAAACTTCCGAATAGATGTTTTCAATTTTAGGGATGTTACTTGGGCTTACAGTGTATGAATGTTAGTACTTTTTAGGTAAATCATGGAATATCAAACTTAGCTAGCTAGAGAAAATTTTATAGTTTTATACAGAAGTAGCGATGTTAGCTATATGTGGACTAGACAATACCTTACCCTAATCTTAAATGATGGCTGATAAGCTAAAGATGTACGGTTTGGTTGAATAAATTGATATGTAGAAAATTTTGTGTTTTCATAACAAAGTGATTGAAAGGCAATGCAATTTTTTTTCCAATGTTTGGCGATTTTGTTAACAAAAAGTGGTTTAAAGGCAAGGCAATTTTTTCAAATTTTTGGTCGCTAAGCGGGGCCCATGGAGGGGGAAGAGAGAAGCTCTTGTGCCAGGGCCCCCTCTCTTCCCCCAGTGCACAATGGCACATTGGCCAGTCCACTGGTGTCTGCAATACAAACTAACGAACATTGCGCAAAAACGAATACGGATTTGGATATTCTTTGGATTAGGCTAACACGGAGCATTGTTGCTTTCAGTGGTGATGAACTACGTACAGAAGCCTCGTTAGTACACTGACCCCCTGTTTGCCTAGCGAGTTGCTCGTACCCTGAAATGAGAGTATGGGCGGAATGATACTTTTGAAAAAATATTCAACATCTCGTCCTTCTATCTAAGCTACTTAATCGATTGATATATATATATATATATATATATATATATATATATATATACAACCACACGCGAAAAATCTCGATGCAATATCTCATCATGCGAGTCTCTTCCTTCATCAAAGACATGAAGCAAATCTTGAGCTTCTTTTATGAGCAGAAGCGTCACTGTCGATCTTCGTTCGGAAAAAGAACGATTTTGAGTCGATACGGAAGGAAATAAATTGTGATATTGTGCCAGAATTTTCCTTATCAACATAAAACATTGACGTGAAATATATATATATATATGAATAGAAACGACATAAGTATTAAGGAACGTTTCTGCACACGAGGAAGAGAAATCACGAATAAATGAAAAATGAGGCGAACCGCCCGGGAATCGAACCCAGGGCCTTCCAATTGCCGGTTGGATGCGCTACCATTACACTACGGACCTCGATCATTCAAATCGAAATTCTCCTACATAGGGCAGAAACCAATGCCCTGAGAGGGCACCCTCGCAAATCGTGAATATGTGCATTTAACTGCAATGACCACGCAGTATATAAATGAATAGAAACGACATAAGTATTAAGGAACGTTTCTGCACACGAGGAAGAGAAATCACGAATAAATGAAAAATGAGGCGAACCGCACGGGAATCGAACCCAGGGCCTTCCAATTGCCGGTTGGATGCGCTACCATTACACTGCGTGGTCATTGCAGTTAAATGCACATATTCACGATTTGCGAGGGTGCCCTCTCAGGGCATTGATTTCTGCCCTATGTAGGAGAATTTCGATTTGTGAATGATCGAGGTCCGTAGTGTAATGGTAGCACATCCAACCGGTAATTGGAAGGCCCTGGGTTCGATTCCCGGGCGGTTCGCCTCATTTTTCATTTATTCGTGATTTCTCTTCCTCGTGTGCAGAAACGTTCCTTAATACTTATGTCGTTTCTATTCATTTATATACTGCGTGGTCATTGCAGTTAAATGCACATATTCACGATTTGCGAGGGTGCCCTCTCAGGGCATTGGTTTCTGCCCTATGTAGGAGAATTTCGATTTGTGAATGATCGAGGTCCGTAGTGTAATGGTAGCGCATCCAACCGGCAATTGGAAGGCCCTGGGTTCGATTCCCGGGCGGTTCGCCTCATTTTTCATTTATTCGTGATTTCTCTTCCTCGTGTGCAGAAACGTTCCTTAATACTTATGTCGTTTCTATTCATTTATATACTGCGTGGTCATTGCAGTTAAATGCATATATATAATATAATATATATTATATATTATATATATATATGCAGGAATGAGAGACCATGAGCGAATGTCCGCAAAAACGGCCACCACCCCATAGAAGAAGAAGGGAGCCAAAATCAAGGTCTAGTTTTTGAGATGCCTGGACACTCTACGTTTGAAAGATTGGAGGTCATAGACAGGGAGAAAGATGGATTGCGGAAGATTGTTTCAGAGTTGACCGGTTGAGTAGCTGAAAGATTGAGGATACCGATTAACCCTTGTGTAAGAGAGTTGGACAGAAAATGGATGAGAAAGTGTTGAAAGTCTAGTACTGCGTGCTCAGAAGAGCAGCGTCCGTTATAATAGCGACAGTGAAGAAAGAGTGATGCAACAATGCGGCGAAGAGATCGAGATTGAAGACAGTCAGTAAGAGGTGGAAAAGTGACGAGACGAAAAACCTTTCATTCCACCCGATCAAGTAGAGCCAGCCCACACATCAGAAGCGTACTCCATACAGGGGCGGACAAGACCCTTGTACAGAGACAGTAATTGAGACGGGGAGAAGAAACTGCGGAGCTGGTACAGCCACACCTAACCTCTTCGAAGCTGTTTTAGAAGGAGTATAAACAATGGCACTCATAATTATTCGTACAGCGAAATATTTCAGTTATACTCATCCTTATCTTTTGTACCATGCATACAATAGTTAGGAAAAGTTTACCGTTCGCTTGGAAAACTTTAGCAAATAAAAAATTAGTTCAATTCCACATAAAATGTAAAGCATCAAAGAATTTGAGGAAAATAAAAAAGTTAAAATGCAAAAGTTTTCGTACATTTACATACAAAATTATTTAATACTTTGTGTGTCCAACTCAGGCTTGAAGAATTTAAAAATTTTATCAGTAATCAGCTGTTTATTGATTAGAGACTGTTGGCAATTCTGAATTCTAGAGTTTTCTCTGAATCTTTATGGAATTAGTAATATTTTGAAAGTCATTAGTAAGCAATGGGGTGTTATGGTAAAAAGCTTTCTACAAATCTTAAGAGATCTATTATATTATTGCTGCACACGAATCTGGAAAAGGTTATAGGGAGATACGAAGAACTTCGAATTCTACTTACAACGGTTGCTGCAGTTATAAAGAAATGGAAAGACTTTGAAACAATCAAAACTCTACCAAAATGTGGACGACCTTTCGAGATTTCAGAACGTACAGCTAGACGGATTGAAAGAATGGCTGCTGCGAAACCACGAGTGACTAAAGGTGATATTTGCCAAACATTAAGACAAAGATCGCTGTCCATCACTCAAGTGTACGTCGTACATTGGGAAACAAAGGTCTGCATCGAAGAGTTGAACGAAGTAAACCTCTGCTACGAAAAACGCACAAAGAAGCTCGTTTAAAGTGTGCCAAGGATCATCAAAATGTTGGATTTTTGCATTCTGGAAGAACGTTTTCTGGACTGACGAGACCAAAACTGAATTATTCGGGAACAACAAGCAAAGGTATGTTTGGCGAAAATCAAATACTTCATTCGAGGAAAAAAACATCCTTCCTACGGTTAAATATGGTAGTTGTGGTTTGCTTCTTTGTGGATGTTTTAGTGCTTCTGGTCCAGGAAAGCTTGTTGTCATCAATGGAATCTTGAATTCGAAGAAATATCAGGAAATTTTCCTAAGAAAATATATTGCCTTCAGTTCGGGAGTTGCGAATGGGTCGCAAATGGATACTGTAACAAGATAATAATCCAAAACATAAACGTAAGAGCCCATGAAATGACTTCGACAAAAGAATTTCAATCTTCTGGAGTGACCCAATCAAAGCTCAGATCGCAATTTAATCAAGAATTTATGGCTTGATTTGAAAAAACTGTCAGCAAAAGAAACCCTTTGAATCTGAGTGAATTGCAACAATTTTCTTTAGAAAAATGGGCTAAAATTTCTACCGAGATATGTCGAAATCCTGTAGAAAAATATCCAAAATGAATCACTGAAGTCATTCAAGCAAAAGGTGGACACACAAAGTATTAAATAATTTTGTAAATGTACGAAAACTTTTGCATCGTAACTTTTTTTATTTTCCTCAAATTCGTTGATGTTTTACATTAAATGTTGGAGCTGAACTAATTTTTTGCTTGCTAAATTTTTCCAAACGAAGGGTAAACTTTTCTTAACTATCGTATGCATGGTACGAAAGATAAGGACGAATATAACTGAAATATTTCTCTGTACAAATACTTATGAGCCCCACTGTATATAAAGAAACACGCTTGACGAGCTGAATGAAGTCATTTATTTTCACATCGCAAGTGAATTTAGAAGAAATAATCTTTATGCAAGAAGAGGTTCATATCCAGTACGCTCATCGCGTTTGCGAATTCTTGAACGAAAAGTTTCCTGGCCGGAGAGTGAACGGCGTGTGCCAATGGACTGGCTTGGCCCGTCTCCGGATATGACTCAGGATGACCTTTTTTTTATGGAGTAAAATCGAAGACACTGTGTAAACGACAAAACTTCAAACTCGACAAACACTCAAGGAGGCTATCGTTGCCTTAATGATAAAACCTTAGAATTTTATCTGTTTCCTTACAGTTGTCCCACCCTATATATATATATATATATATATATATAATATATATATATATATATATATATATGACACTGATGTGCTTCGTCTTATGTTGACAATATTAGACACGATATGAACAAAAGACGAGACATGTTTTGGAAAGTATAAAGATTTCATTTTGAGTGAAAGTGAATGTAATATAAAAGCACTTTCAAAATTTATGGTCCCTTATCAAGTGACGAGCTTTGAGCGTATTATTGGAGTAATTCTTCATATGAAAGCGTGAGGTCAGCCAAAATGGAAAATATTTTTGCGCCGGGACTTCACAAAATTTCTCTGTAAGGTTTAAAATAAATTTTCTTTCGACCTAAAAATATTTTCGCTAGCGAAACCGAATTGAAAACGCTACAAAAGATGCGCATTTCTCTCTCTCCATACTATATTAATTTAATTATAACAAATTTTACTAAAATTATAGAAAAGTGCAAAAATCTTTTATAAGTATAAAGAGTTCGTTACGATAAATTCCAAAACGCGTTACTTTTAAGGAGTTAACTACAATGGCCAAGTAATAATAATAATAATAATAATAATAATAATAATAATAATAATATAATAATAATATTTCAATACTTGGAAACTGAACCAACAAGAGATTTATTAATATAAAAACAAAACGTTTTGAGCCTCAACATTGATATCTTCCTTATTCGAGTTTATATATTATATATATATATATATATATATATATATATATGAAAATTATTTCACGAAAGTAACATGTGAAAAATATTTATGATGAATAAAACCACGAAGGAAAGGAAAACACAAAAATGGTGCTCAAGCGCTTTCGTCTAATGACATCCTCAGGAACACTGAAGTACATAAAAAGGTTACAGCCTATATATAGGTTACAGAAGAAAAAAAAAATAAATAAATAACATACATACACACACACACACATATATATACATATACATACATACTGTACATATCTATATATACAAATACATACATACATACATACATACATATATATATATGCAATAAACAGAGAAGTAAAAATAAAAAATTAAAATTAAAACCTTAAAGGATTACCAGTGAGGCGTACAGATTTGTAAGGAAAAATATCGATTTTTAGCACAAGATCAAATGGATTATAAAAATACAAATTTATACTGGAACTCTGCCCGGGTTTAACACACTGCTGCCTATGGTCAGGTTTCAATATATATAAAAAAATAAAATGCAAATTAAAGTTAATAAAGTAGCAGACAAGTTTACCAAAGATTTAATGTTTTACCCTTCTTATCTAAATCTGTTTTAAAGGAATTCAAAATAACAGGATCGAGTTGAAAAAGACCTTTGCTTATGTTGAAGTTATTTGAAAGTTGGATAATGGCAGACTCAAGAATATTTCTATTAACAATGTTGCTTGAATGGAATAAAACTGAAGCATTATTCCAATCAATACAGTGGGCTAACTCTGACAAATGGACAAAAAGGGCACTGGACAACTGTCCTGTTCTAACGGAATATTGATGCTGTTTTATACGTGTGTGCAAATCCTTTCCCGTCTGACCTATGTAAAAGGAATCACATTGTTTACAGCCAATTTTATAGATAATGCCTGAATTATTGGTAGGGCTATTTTTTATTATGATATTTTTCACAATATTGTTATATGAAAATACTACATTAATATCCAAAAGTTTAAGTACATTAGCAATGCCTAAAAAGCCCGGGAAAAATGGAAGTACTAAAATATTTTTTGACAAAGTACGGGTGTTAATATTGACACGATAGAAAGTTCGTTTTGCCTTGTTGAGACAAGATTCCATAAACGCGATGGATAACACAAATCACTTCCAATACCGTTGATTTTTTCCAATTCGGCATCGATGTATTCCGGACTGGCGATCCTAAGGGCGCGGAGAAACATTGAACGAGCTTCTCCAGGACCCCGCCACATACACCAAACTTAGGAAGAACCCGCAGGATGACGTCATCAAATCATTTAATAGTGGCTTGAAACGCCTTCTCAAAGATCATAAGGACTTAATTCCGCTTTTCATGTCCACTTCACTGCTCTGCCCTACCTTTAGGGTCTTATTAAAACCCACAAACCTGGTAAACCCTATGCGCCCTATTATTAGCTCAGTGGGCTCTATTACTTATAAACTCTCCAAATGGCTTGTCAAAGTCTTGTCCCCCATTCTCGGAACTATCTCTGATTCACATGTAAAAAATTCCATGGATCTTACGGAAAAATTGAATAATGCACGTACTGAAACTAACGATAAATTGATCAGTTTTGATGTTTGTTCATTGTTTACAAAAGTGCCGATTGACGATATGCTTGACTTTCTCTCCCAAGAATTACATAAGTATGACCTGCCACTACCTTCACACATTGTTTTGGAACTCATTAAGCTTTGCATCAAAGACTGTAAATTCACTTTCAATAACGAGTATTATCAACAAGTTTTTGGGATGGCTATGGGCAACCCCTTATCGCCCCTCCTCTCCAATATTTATATGGAGTTTTCGAAATTACCTATATTCCGAGAATCCTGGGGGTTGGCATCCCTTGGTTGCGGTACGTCGACGATATTTTGTGTATCTGGCCATGAATCGTGACCTGGATAGCTTCCTCCTTCAGTTAAATGATCAAGTCCCCTCCATTAAGTTTACTTTAGAAGTGGAGCAAGACAATTCAATCCCATTTTTGGATGTGCGTGTACATAGGGAAAGCCCAGGTTTTAAGTTTAGTATCTATCGGAAAACGACAAACAATTTGTCCTACGTACACTTTTACTCGGGACATGATACCCCCACTAAGAAGGCCATATTTCATCAATGTTTCTCCGCGCCCTTAGGATCGCCAGTCCGGAATACATCGATGCCGAATTGGAAAAAATCAACGGTATTGGAAGTGATTTGTGTTATCCATCTGCGTTTATGGAATCTTGTCTCAACAAGGCAAAACGAACTTTCTATCGTGTCAATATTAACACCCGTACTTTGTCAAAAAATATTTTAGTACTTCCATTTTTCCCGGGCTTTTAGGCATTGCTAATGTACTTAAACTTTTGGATATTAATGTAGTATTTTCATACAACAATATTGTGAAAAATATCATAATAAAAAATAGCCCTACCAATAATTCAGGCATTATCTATAAAATTGGCTGTAAACAATGTGATTCCTTTTATATAGGTCAGACGGGAAAGGATTTGCACACACGTATAAAACAGCATCAATATTCCGTTAGAACAGGACAGTTGTCCAGTGCCCTTTTTGTCCATTTGTCAGAGTTAGCCCACTGTATTGATTGGAATAATGCTTCAGTTTTATTCCATTCAAGCAACATTGTTAATAGAAATATTCTTGAGTCTGCCATTATCCAACTTTCAAATAACTTCAACATAAGCAAAGGTCTTTTTCAACTCGATCCTGTTATTTGAATTCCTTTAAAACAGATTTAGATAAGAAGGGTAAAACATTAAATCTTTGGTAAACTTGTCTGCTACGTTATTAACTTTTAATTTGCATTTTATTTTTTTATATATCGAAACCTGACCATAGGCAGCAGTGTGTAAAACCCGGGCAGAGTTCCAGTATAAATTTGTATTTTTATAATCCATTTGATCTTGTGCTAAAAATCGATATTTTTCCTTACAAATCTGTACGCCTCACTGGTAATCCTTTAAGGTTTTAATTTTTAATTTTTTATTTTTACTTCTCTGTTTATTGCATATATATATATATATGTATGTATGTATGTATGTATGTATGTATTTGTATATATAGATATGTACAGTATGTATGTATATGTATATATATGTGTGTGTGTATGTATGTTATTTATTTTTTCTTTTTTTTTCTTTCTGTAACCTATATATAGGCTGTAACCTTTTTATGTACTTCAGTGTTCCTGAGGATGTCATTAGACGAAAGCGCTTGAGCACCATTTTTGTGTTTCCTTTCCTTCGTGGTTTTATTCATCATATATATATATATATATATATATATATATGTGAGAGAGAGAGAGAGAGAGAGAGAGAGAGAGAGAGGAAAAAATATGCAAATAATGGGCTTCGAAAACTCAAAACTATTTCAGAAATTCCTTGAAGAGCCGCATTTTATTGAAGTCACGTCAAATTGTTTCGCAAATAAAGGTTAATTTAAGTGGAGTGCAGTTCCCTGGTGATAAGATCGATTTTGGATAGTCCCAGACAAGTAATGAAATTTAGTTGCTTCTCTACGAAACTAATTTTCAAGATAAACTCTCGCTCCAAAGTAATTATTAATTTCGTTTCTTAACTAATTAATAATAATACAACCGATGTTACTCGAAGGTATGTGGCAGCGCCCGAAGCCAATTGCCTATCTATAGCACCGCTTCCCTATAAGCCGACTGAATACACTGAGATCGAGGGTTCAATTCCCAATTGATGCCCGTTAATAATAATGCGGGAGTTAGCGCGATGGGCCACATTAGACTGGCCTGAGCTCTTCACTAGTTATTATTGCGTGGCACGAAAAGAAAATATACCAAAATTTCTCTTTTATCCTCCCGATTTCTCCCATTTGACTATCGTAGATGATAAATTGCGTTCATTGCGAGGAATTTTGCATAAAATCTTTCTGATTTCTATGAATTACTCCCAATTGCATCTTTCAATAATAGTTAACTTCTGATTACATTTGGATAACTGGAAATTAGAACAATGTTAAGATTTTCTGTGTAGAAGTACAAATTGGTGGTGAAGCTTAAATTCTATGTGAGATGTGCGTCTCACTATTAACGATTTAACTATGACAAGTCTCTCTCTCTCTCTCTCTCTCTCTCTCTCTCTCTCTCTCTCTCTCTCTCTTCTCTCTCTCTCTCTTTATATATATATATATATATATATAATATGGCGTCGCCTAAAGAAAGGGCGTATGCGCCAAATGACCGAATTTCAAATACCGTAATGGTAATTTCGTTTTCGAAATTAAATTCCGCGTCGAATATTAAATATGTTAATTGTGAATAAATATGTTCATTATTATTCTAAACAATGAACACGCGTAAATAAAATAATAAATAAAATTTATTTATTATTTTATTTATGCGTGTTCATTGTTTGGATTAATAATAATGAACATATTTATTCACAATAAACATATTTAATATTTTATTAATGAACGCGGAATTTAATATAGAAAAGGAAATTACCATTACCTAAAATTCGGTCATTTGTGGCCATACACCCCTTCTTTAGGCAACGCCTCATATATATATATATATATGTAGATATTATAGTTTTAATTTCGTTGTAAAACACTATAAAAGCTCCAAATCTGGTAGTAAAGCGAAAGATTTCATCAACCGAACACAAGGTCACGAGTGTTCCAAACGACTTAAAGAAAAATAATAAGTATAAAAAATCTTCCTCAATCCAGAAAAATGACTGGAATGAAAAATGTCACTGGTTGGAAGCAGCTCCTGAGAGAGAGAGAGAGAGAGAGAGAGAGAGAGAGAGAGAGAGAGAGAGAGAGAGAGATGCCCGCGCAAGATCATTGTTTTCTTATTTTTACGTCATAAATTACTCTGTTTAAGAGCGATTTCAGCGCACCACATATAGTTTTCCCTCCTCATTCTCTCCATGCGTGGAACAATCTAACAACAACAACAACTGAACCTCACTCAGCAGAAGAGATCTTATTAATTTATGTTTCAATAATTTTTTTAATTTACGTTCCAGGACTTTGCCAGACTTGATTCCAGTGATGGATGCAATGTGTCTGACTTTTCAGTACTATGAAAATAGTTTAGTTCTGGAATTATTAAAGGTGTTCTGTAAATTTGATGAATGGCTATTCGAAACAAGGAAAGCGACGTGGGTCGGAAGGAAACATAAAAACGTCGGCATTGAATTCGCTTTTGTAAATATACGAAAGTGAACAGTTCATTCACGGAACAAAAAAAAAAACGATCGCTCGCTTTGCGCTTGCAAGTTAGGTTGGCTGAAGTGAATGGTCAAATCGGCGGAGACACACTGTTGTTACACGGGGCGCGGAGTTCCGTTGTCAAAGGAGTGAGGAGAGAAAGGAGTTACGACGAGTTACGAGGAGTTACGAGGAAATGAGGTAGCCACATCTTTACAACCGACTGTGAAAATTTGAAGTACACTTTTGGAGAACAAACCATCGGTTACTTACGTTATAATTCCTGTCATTTCCAAAGAAAACAGGTACTTCAAGTTAATAAACAAGGTAATTCAAAAAGTCTGTACCCAGTGAAAATTACATTACTTACTTATTTTCATTAATTAATTAGTGAATTACATTGAAGTGTGACGGACAGACGGATGAACAAGTGGAATCCAGTATGGCCCCTCCAAATGTATTTGGTCGGTTACAATAATAATAATAATAATAATAATCTAATATACTATTTCAGAAATGAAGCCTTATATATATATATATATATATATATATATAGAGAGAGAGAGAGAGAGAGAGATATATATATATATATATATATATATATATATATATATATGTAACAGTTTTTTTGCGCACACCTACAGGTCGCTACAATTGGTGTAGAACAATGCGGTTTTCACCATTTGATGCGTCTTTTTATTGTGCAGTGCCCATGCTAAAAAAAATTCCCTAACATAATTCCTTCACCCCCTTTTAGGGGTACAGTTCTTCCCATGCCTGTACACGCATATTTTTCATTTTTCATTTTTAATCATAATTTTGGCACAAAATAAGTCAATATTTACTAAATATTTAATATCATTCGATTCCCAAAAGATTTTTTGATTCACAAAAGATTTTTTTATCGATTCAATACAAAAAATTACATAATTAAAACGGGCAATTTAAATAAACACGAGTTTAAAGTTAAACGAGCCACACTCGAAATTATTTATCGTGACTTTTGTGTGTTTTATTACTGTGGCTTTTGTACAAATAATTTTACGTATACACAACCAATTTGATAGGATATTGATTTATCATTCTATTTTTTAGTTGTCATAGAAATACGTTAATTAAGTTATCTGATTAGATGCGCTTTTATAGTTGAAGATCATTTTTAGAAAATTATTTATTTTCCCCACTTTAAAATATTACAAAATTTCTATTAGGTATCCTAATATCATTATGCCTGTCGCTGTAAGTAAGAAAATAGCAATTAAATAATTAATTTTAAAACATTAAATGACGTCATCAAGATCATTACGAAACCTATGGTAAAATTATTGAATACCCGGTTAGGTTCATTGAATGCCAGGTTAGGTCATCTGTACGCCCTTGACGATTGGTTAGGTTAAGTCGTGATATTTTCGTTGGCTTTAACGAAAATATCATGAATTAACCTAACCAATCGTCAAGGGTGTACAATTAACCTAACCGGGCATTCAATTAATCTAATCGGGCATTCAGTTGACCTAACCGGCCATTTAATTAACCTAATCGGGCATTCAGTTGACCTAACTGGGCATCAATTAACCTAACCGGGCATTCAGTTTACCTAACCGGGCATATATATATATATATATATATAGCGTTCAACATCCACCCCGGCAACGCCGGGTCGCTCCGCTAGTAAACAAACGTGTTTTGTCGAGTGCTATCAATTGAATAAGTGGTTTTCGTTGAAGTGTTTTAAAAAAAAAAAGTGTTCCGTGCATTCTTAACTAAATTACTTCGTGCTACTAATCATTCATTAACGAATATATTTCATTTATTGACGTTATTCAGTACTATATTATTTGATCAAACCAAGGCTACTGAACGTGGCTTGCCTTCCTTGGTTTTCAAATCAATCAGAAAACGTGCAGTCATAAGGTTGAAATTCCCTTGGTTTGTTTTTGTTGTTTTTCAAATCTATCAGAAACGTGGTTTTTTAAGGTTCAGACTTCCTTCACACACTACCTGACCTCCAAAAGGGTCACCTACCGTGGGAAAAAAAGGATTAAGTCAGCGACCAGATAAGTTCCATTTAATACTTTTTCTTTAACATTTCTTTCGTCGGTAGCTTAATTCTATATTAATTTAGTAATAAATTTGTGTTACAAGATCCTGTTTCTGCGTTTCAAGAACGCGGTAGACCTACGTTGTAATTTATTAATTTCCAAACGCTCGTTTTTTTTTTGTTTT
Source organism: Bathynomus jamesi (assembly GCA_023014485.1). Classification (NCBI taxonomy): domain Eukaryota; kingdom Metazoa; phylum Arthropoda; class Malacostraca; order Isopoda; family Cirolanidae; genus Bathynomus; species Bathynomus jamesi. Next base: position 339,569 of record JAJOZX010000916.1, read on the forward strand.
TTTTTTAAACTAATTAAAAGCATGGCACCCCCGTCAAGTACTTGCAGTCGCTGTGAAGGGAAATTTGCTGCTTACGCGTTTACAATGGCTAATAATAAAGATCAGTTTGCAGGTGGTGCTCAAGCATGGAAGTGCTGAGGAACGAGTTAGAACGTGAGAGGCAGGCCAGGGTGAGACTTGAAGAAAGCGTGATGCTCCTGACGGCAAAATTAGAATCCCTTGAGACTCCAGTTACGAACCCTCCTGCCTCAGTTTCTATTAATAATATAAATAGTACTAATAGCCCTCTCTCTAGTTCCCAACCCTTCGTTCGAGTGCGAAATGGAGCCCCATTGAGAAAAGCAAAGCCTTGTCTACCAGTAATAACAAGCAATAAGTTTTCTGTTTTAGGGTTCGAAGATACTGATGAACCGGAAATACGACTCGTTGGTGATTCCATTGTTCGAGGGCAGCTCGAGGAATTCTGTGGGAGAAACCCTCGTCGTAGGCGCCGTTACTGCTACCCTGGTGCAAGGGTGGAGGATATAACTAATAATGTTGACCATTTTACAGACAGTACCGCCGAGGACACAACGTATGTTATTCATGTCGGTACTAATAACGTTTTAAATTCTAGATCGGAAGAACTGCTGGCTAGGTACAGGGACTTATTAGAGCGACTAAAGGAGAAAACTAATAAGATTGTTTTAACAGGTATACTTCCTCGAATTATCCAACGAAGCGATTTCTACAGCAAGGCGACCTATATTAACAATAACTAAAGTCTCTTTGCCAACAGGAAGGAGTGCATTTTGCAAATTTTTGGAACAGTTTCTACGGCAGGAGGGACTTGTTCCTCGAAGATGGACTTCATCTTAATGAAGTTGGAGCTGCGCGTTTAGGAAGACTATTTCATAATACTGTCTCTTCTTTTCAGGCTGCCGTAACCCGAACGGTCCCAGCGTAAATTCCACAAATTTCCCCCGCGCTCGCGAAGGTGTCGCAATTACAAACAATTTGAAGGTTCTATCCTTAAATGCTCGTAGCCTACGAAATAAAATAAACGAATTTTTTTCTTTAATTGCTTGTAAAGACTATGATTTAATTGCGATAAATGAATCGTGGCTTAGCACTGAAACACGTGACTTTGTAGGGGAGTATCAAATTAAAGGTTATAGACTTTTTGTTAAAAACAGAATAGGTAGGCGAGGAGGTGGTGTTATGTTGTATATCAAAGATAATATTGCGAACGTTATAGAAGTAAAGCACTCAATTCCAGAACCGATAGATTCGACTATAGCAGAACTTAAATTGAACGATTTCAAACTTCTTGTTGCGGTTATATATAGGCCCCCAAATCAAACAGCTGCTACGGACGAAGCGTTATATCGTGAACTAAAGAGAATAATCGGTAGTGAGCAGGCTTTAGTTATGGGTGACTTTAATTGCGCCAACGTGAATTACGATACAATGCAGGGAGACGCGGAAGGTAATCGTTTAGTTAATTTTCTCGAGGATAGCTTTCTTATTCAAAAGGTTGGGGAACCTACGAGGTTGGACAGTATTTTAGATTTAGTAATAACTACGGATGCTAAGCTAATTACTGATCTTCAAGTAATAGAACCGTTGAGCAATAGCGATCACAATATGGTAGAGTTTGTCCTCTCAGTAAGTCACTCGAAGCCAACTAACTCGACTAAAATTCCTAACTTCCAGCACGCAGACTTTAGTAAATTTCGAAATAAATTTTCACACGTCAATTGGGAAAACGTAATGGGGAACTCCAACGCAAAACTAATGTGGGAATCGTTCGTAACGGTATTTAGGACTATAAATGAGGAATGTGTACCGTACAAAATTAAGCGTGCGAAAGTAAACAACAAGCCCTTGTGGTTTACTTGTAGAGTAGGAGACATTATAAAGAGTAGAGATAGGGCTTATAGGCTGTATAAGTGCGATAAAGATAATCTGTTGTTACGAAACAACTACATATCTCTAAGGCGTGAAGCTAAAAGTGTAATAATAAAGTCAAAACGCGAATTTGAAATCTCCATAGCTCGTGACGGTAAAGAAAACCCCAAGCGATTCTTTCAATACGTCAATAATAGAAATCCAGTAAAAAGTGTCTTAGGTCCATTAAAAAATGTAAATGGAGATCTAGTCTCTGAAAACAAGTAAATGGCTACCTTGCTAAACGAATTTTTTACGTCAGTTTTTACTATAGAAGATGTAACGAATATCCCTACGGTCACAGACATAATACCTTTTGATAATGGTAATATTTTGGATAATATGGCCGTTAGTGAAGGGGAAGTAATGCGCTATATTGATAAAATGAAAACGCGTAAATCACCGGGTCCGGATTCCATATATCCCATACAACTAAAAGAATTAAAAGATAGCATTGTTGTGCCGCTAACAAAGATTTTTAATGCGTCTATTTCTGAGGGGTGCGTACCAGATAATTTCAAGTTAGGAAACGTAACACCTATCTTTAAGAAAGGCGATAAAGGTGCGGCGGGAAATTATAGGCCAATCAGTTTAACGTCTGTTGTAGGTAAGCTTTTGGAATCAATAATTAGGGATCGTATAGTCGAACACTTAGAATACCATAAACTTGTTAGAAATACGCAGCACGGATTTAGGCGAAACAAATCTTGCTTAACTAATCTTTTAGAATTTTTCCAAAGCGTGGTTGACGTTTACGATAGACATCGGGCGGTTGATGTAGTGTATTTAGATTTTCAAAAAGCGTTTGACACCGTGCCGCACAAAAGACTCATTGAAAAAACTAAGGCTCATGGAATCAGGGGTGTAGTAATAAATTGGCTAGAAGAGTGGTTGCGAGGCAGGAAACAGAGGGTGGTCGTTGATGGAGCGGAGTCGTGCTGGGCTAATGTAGCGAGTGGCGTTCCTCAGGGTTCTGTATTGGGCCCCTTGCTTTTTTTATATATATTAACGATTTAGATGTCGGCCTAGTCAGTACAGTTTCAAAGTTTGCGGATGACACGAAGCTGGGTGGTAGGGCGATTAATGACGAAGATAGAGGTAAAATTCAGGAAGATCTGAATAAAATCGTTGATTGGTCAGTCACATGGCAAATGAGATTTAACGTTGATAAGTGCAAAATTTTGCATATAGGTTCGCGTAACGGTAAATTTGCGTATAGTATGTCAGGGAAAGATTTAACAAGCGTAGAGCAGGAAAAAGATTTAGGAGTTATAGTCACTGGTGATTTAAAAGTAGCGAAACAAAGTACAGCAGCGGTCAATAAGGCGAACAAAGTGTTAGGTTTTATAGCTCGAAATTTTGAGTACAAATCGCGCGATATTATAGTTCCACTTTATAAATCATTAGTTAGACCCCATTTGGAGTACGCGGTCCAATTTTGGAATCCGTATATGCGCAAAGATATAGACAAAATCGAAAGAGTTCAAAGACGAGCAACTAAGATGATTCCGTCGCTTAGGTCAAAGTCGTACGAGGATAGGCTTAAGGAGTTAAAATTGACAACACTCGAGACCAGGAGGTTAAGGGGTGATCTAATCCAGGTTTTCAAAATTATGAATGGGTTCGATAACGTAGATAGAGATAGCTTTTTCGAAATATCTCAATATAATAGGACTAGAAATAACGGGTGTAAGTTGACAAGTAGAAGGTTCGAGACAGCAGTTGCGAAAAACTTTTTTACGCATAGAATAGTAAATAGCTGGAATAGTTTGCCGGTAGAAGTAATTAGTAGCACGTCTATAAACATGTTTAAAAATCGATTAGACGCATATGTTGATAGAAAGGGTATAGTTTAAGGTAGTAAAATTAAGGCTTTCTGGGGATAGATCCCACAGCTCAACACAAGTGTTGTGGGATATAGGGAGGCAGCGTCTTGGGTTAGGGGATACTCTCTGTCCTTACACACCCCATTTAAAGAGATTCCTCTGCCGAGCGGTGCCCCCATAGTACTGTGAGGTATTGAAAAACTCATGATCTTCACTTGCCCCACAAACACCTTTAAATGGGAGACCCAAAATGGGTGCACACACATTTCTACATTACTGTACAGTCTTTACAGCCACACCTACTCTTTTTCTCGTAAGTGTATATATTGTAATGTATATGATTGTAAATTTTGACTTGGTCCGCTATCGATATGGACCGTGACTTGATGGATACCGTAATGAAATTGACTGGATTCTTTGGATCCGATATATTTGCATGTCCTTTATAAATAGATATAGAGTGTAACATATTTGTTGATAGTAGTCTATTATGACTTGATCCTCTGGATCAGAGATTCTATCTTTAGTTTTAAATCGATAATTAATTAGTTTTAAATTGATAATTATTTAGTTTCGTAAAAATTGGTCGTTGCCAATTTACCGGCAGTTTTTACATAAATTTCTTATGTTCTTGTGGTTCGGAACCCACGTAAAATTGTAGGTCCCCTGCGCCACCACGGAGGACATACACAATACACGAACACAGTTAGGTAGACCAGCCATGAGTGGATCCTAGGGTCTTTGTTGGTCTGAAACATTATAACATTATAATATCTAAAGTAAATGTGGAAACTTTCAGTTTCGTTTATTTCATATAATCGGATCAACGTGCAACTTATCAATTAGTTTTGTGGTTTTTCTTACAGTTTTCATAAAAGCAAAGGTTAAAAGCTTTTAGCCTTCTTCCTGAATAAACTTCATGAGGAACCCACGATTTCTGGATTTGAAAAGTGTTCTGTTTTTTTACCCTTTAGTTTTTAATCTTTTTTTAGTAGCTCTCAAACTTTACATTTATTTAAAATAAAACAAAGTTTTACACTGTGTTTTTAAATTTTGTGTATATATATATATGTGTGTATATATATATATATATATACAGGGTGTCCCATAAGTCCGGCATCATAGGAGAAATTCATATTTTTCTATTTCTACAGGCCATAATGTCTGTGAGCAAGGAAGAACGAATTCAGATAATTCTACTCATAGGAAATCGGAGTCAAAGAGAGGCCGCTGCTGAATTTAACAGACTGCATCCAGACCGCGAGCCAATAACACAGAGTTGTGTTAGCAGACTTGTTGCAAAGTTTAAGGAAACAGGATCCATAGAAGATAAACCACGCAGTGGACCTCCAAGGAGGTCCACTGACGATGATACAGCGACTGCTATCCTGGCTCATTTTAACAGAAGTCCCAATAAGTCTCTTCGGCGATTGTCCGCCGAGACAGGAGTGTCGAAAAGTAGCATCCATCGCATTCTTCAGGCTCACAAATGGCATCCATATAAACTTCAGATCCTACAGAAATTAAACGAAGATGATGATCCCGACCGGCGGATGGAATTTTGTGAATGGGCTACGGAACAATATGCTCGGGATGCCAATTTCACGTCCACCATTCTGTTCAGTGACGAGGCTGTTTTTTATGGAAATGGTGAGGTAAATCGACAGAACACCCGCTACTGGTCTCAAAACCACCCTCACTGGTATACCTCTTCAAAGGAACAAGGTGCATCTCGGGTGATGGTATGGCGTGACATTTGGAAGGATCGCATCATAGGCTCCCTCTTTTTCGATGAACATGTCACTGGAGGCACCTACCTACGTATGCTCAAGGAAGAAGCATTTCCCAGTGTCTTGAACGAAGAAGGAAATTTCCCAACATGGTTCCAGCAAGACGGCGCTCCTGCACATTACAGCACCCAAGTAAGGGAATACCTGTACCAACAATTCCCTGGTCATTGGATAGGACGTCGAGGGCCTGTGGAATGGCCAGCTAGAAGCCCGGATCTCACGCCACTAGATTTTTATCTATGGGGCCACTTGAAAGCGCTGGTATACGCAGAGAAAATTAGGAGAGTTGAACATTTGCGGCAGCGCATTATTGGGGCATGTAACACCATTACTCCTGACATCATTCACCGTGTGCTTGCTGACTGGGTATCACGTCTGAATTTGTGTATTGAAAACAATGGTGGACATATTGAGCACGTTCTGTAAATAAAAGCTTTTGCGTTGCCTTTTTTTATTATTTTTCCTATGATGCCGGACTTATGGGACACCCTGTATATATATATATATATATATATATATATATATATATACAATGCGCTTCGGTGGTGTAGTGGTTAACGTCGCTGACTAGGACTCCATCGGCCCCGGGGTTGAGATCCGGTGATGGCAGGCGGCGCGCAGCAAAACCCAGCTGTTCATCCTTCCACACAAGAAAGAAATTGGTTGGTAGATAAATGGGTACCCTGGGTAGTCTAGTGGTCAAAACGATGGGGCGTGGTTCGGATTCCACGTTAAACTGTAGGTCTAAGGTGGCGTGACAAGCTTGACCTTGGTCAGAATGAACAATTCGGGCGGGAGCAAAACCAAGGTTATATATGAGGTTGTCTAATCTCCTTCGGAACTTCTACAGTCACTGATGGATGTGACGTACAGCTTTACATGGAATATGAACCATGGCTATAATGAATTTACAAAGATAATTAAGAAATGAAGTACTTGGAACCTGTAGAACGTAATGCCGCATTGCTGTTGCCTTTTTAAATTACATTTTGTTTTCGTTGCAAAGATTTCATTAAAAATAGTTTTCATCACCCTGTACAACCTCTATTTTTTTATGCAGGAAGGAGGGGCGAAGGGCTAATGCTCCCCGCAAAAGCGTCCCCCCACCCCCACCATCGAAGAAGAAGAAGAGAGCCAAAATCAAGGTCCTGGGTTGTCGAGATGTCTAGACACTCTGCGTTTGAAAGATGGGAGGTTATAGACAGGAGGAAAGATGGACTGAGGAAGATTGTTCCAGAGTTGACCGGTTGAGTAGATGAAAGACTGAAAATACCGATTAAACCTTGCATTAGATAGTTGGACAGAAAAGGAATGAGAAAGTGTAGAAGTGTGGTACTGCGTGCTCTCCTTAAAGGAGGAAGCTGCACAGTGGTGTAGTGCTGTGGGAACGCGTGGGAACGGCGTTCCCTTACTTTTTTTGGTAGACGGAACGGCGTTCCCTCACTATTTCAAATAAATCCGAACTTACAAATCTCTAACGTCATGAAATTTTAATTCCCACCCAAAGAAGAAATATGAGAAAGAATCATTAACTGTTTCATTTCTTTTAGCTTCGACTGAGGCAATGCTAGCCTATAAAGATCTGGTGAAACAGTCACCACGGCGTACCAGATGTTAACTTTTTTTAGTTAATCATTCCAGTTGTTAGCTATTTTTAGTGCCCCCGGACCCCCAGCTGTATGGGCTCGCCGCGCTCGCCATTGTCCCCCCTCCCCGCATCTGAGTAACACTTTCAAAATGCGTTCCCTCACTTCTTTATTTAGCACTACACCACTGAGGAAGCATGCAGTTAGAGAGTTCAGAAGAGCAATGTCCGTTATAATAGCGATAGTAAAGAGAGAGTGAGGCAACATTGCGGCGAAGAGAGGGAGAGTGAAGACAATCAGTAAGAGGCGGGAATTGATGAGACGAAAAGCCTTTCATTTCACCCGGTCAAGTACGGCTGTGTGGGTTAAACCACCCCACACATGAGAAGCATATTCCATTGAGGGGCGAACAAGACCCCTGTACAGAGACAGCAACTGAGTGGGGGTGAAGAACCCGCGGAGGCGGTACAGCACACCCTCAGAAGCTGTTATAGAAAGAGAGTATATGTATGTGATCTTTCCAGGAAAGATCACAAGAAAAGGAAACGCCAAGAATGTTGAGAAGAGGAAGGATTGAGTTGTGTGTTGTTGAAGGTAAAGGGATAGTCGTGTGGAAGATTGTGACGAGTAGATAGATGGAGAAACTGAGTTTCTGAGGCATTGAAAGCTACAAGGTTTTCTCTGCCCCAATCAGATATAGCAGAAAGACCAGAGGTCAGGTGTCCCGCAGCTGTCCTACACGAATCATGAAGCGATTGCTGTGAGGGACGCTTTGGGAAGCGGGTGGAGAAGTAAAGAGTGGAATCATCGGTATAGGAGTGAATAGGACAGGAAGTGCAAATTAAAAGATCATTAATAAATAAAAGGAGAAGAGTGGGTGACAGGAGACAACCTTGAGGAACACCACTGTTGATAGCTTTAGGAGAAGAACAGTGGCCATCTACAACCGTAGCTATAGATCGGCCAGAAAGGAAATTGGAGATGAAGGCACAGATAGAAGGATAGAAACCGAAGGAGGGCAGTTTCGAAATTAAAGATTTGTGCCAGACTCTATCAAAAGCTTTCGATATGTCTAGCGCAATAGCAAGAGTTTCACCGAAATCCCGAAGGAAGGATGACAAAGAGTCAGAGAGATATGCAAGAAGATCGCCAGTAGAGCGTCCCTTGCGGAATCCATACTGATGAGCTGAAAGAAGATTGTGAGAAGAGAGGTGTTTAAGAATCTTCCTGTTACGGATAGAGTCAAAAACTTTAGAAAGGCAAGAAATCAAAGCAACTGGACAATAGTTGAAGGGTTGAGAGCTGTCACCCTTCTTTAGGACAGGCTGAATGAAAGCAAACTTCGAACAGGAAGGAAAAGTACCAGATGAGAGACAAAGACGAAAGAGTTTTGAATAACCTTTATTAATACTAAAATAAATACACTTGTTTTACAATTTACAATTACATGAATAATTGTGAAGCTCGACTATTTATTTTATTCAATTTGGCCCTTAAGCTTTAGGCTTTACTGGGCTCTTATTAAAAATAAACAGCTAGTTATTAACAATAAATAAATAAATAAGTAAATAAGTATTAGTAATAGTTAAAGTATGTATTAATCTTAAATTATCACTACTGACATGACAAATGCAAGGTCACCATTGACGGCATTATACCAATACCATACAAAGAAACCAATATTATACACGAGAGATAAGAACTGAACAATCCCAAGAAATGTGTTTTTAATACTAGATTACACACGAAAAATTAATAAACAATAGTAATGGACATTAATCTTAGATTTTTGTTAGTATGCCATTATTAATCGGTTTGCCTAGGCAGGGTGTCAGCACAGAAGCGCAGTTCTTAAGAACAACAGGAGGAACACTATCAGGACCATACGCCTTCCTAGAGTTGACCCCAGATAGGGCAGAAAAAACATCTTTAGAAGAGATTCTAATTTCAGACATAATAAAGTCAGAGGGCGGAGGAGATGGAGGAACAGCACCGAAATCGTCCAGGGTTGAATTGTAAGCGAAAGTTTGAGCGAAGAGTTCAGCTTTGCTTTGTCAGGAGAAGAGACGGCAACTGTGACGTCGGAATGGAAAAGAGGAGGGAAAGAAGAGGAAGTAAAGTTGTTGAAGAGGTTCTTAGCTAGATGCCAAAATAGCAAAAGAAGAATTAGAATTGGACAGATTTTCATATTTTTGTCGGATGAAGGAATTTTTAGCGAGTCGAAGAACAGATTTAGCAGGATTCCGGCCGGAAATATAAGCTGTTTTGGCTGTTACAAAAGGAAGTCTAATATTTCGGTAACTGATGCTTTATTGTTTTTCAAAGCCATATTTTATTCCACGTAAATTAATTTTTGTCCGTGAATGACGTAGAGGTAATATAACGAATGACTTTGGTTATGTAAGAAGACTGAAAGTTGAGGCGAATTACTGTATTTGTTAGGTTTTGCATCATCGTCGCTGGCATAAAGTTTGTGAAGTAAAGCGAACTAAATAGTATTTCATCTACCATTTTCATTTTGAACAAAATAAAAAAGAAAATCTGTAATGTATTGCAACCATGAAAATCATTTTCAAAATCGAAGGTAACGTATTTTTTGCAATTTAAGCTTTTTATGCCAGTTTCTTTTCCTGACGTGTGTGTGTGTGTGTGTGTGTGTGTGTGTGTGTGTGTGTGTGTGTGTGTGTGTGTGTGTGTTTTTCGGGTACGTAAGAGTAAAGTATATCACAGCATTAAAATGCCATTCGCATTTCTATACTTAGTTAATACACGTTTAACGTGCCAGGAGCGACCAGTAGTTCTTCACCGATTTTGTTGTGGCTAACGCCACAGAAAAGATGACTGGGAATTAACGGATTAAATGAAATGCAAAGTTCATGCTCAAGTTCGGCCGACTCATCCGCCTTGACAGTCTTCTAGTATTTTAAGGGTTTTGTTCAGAGCTGGGCAGTATTTAAATACATTTGTATTTAAATACGTATTTAAATACATTTGTGTATTTAGAACTGTATTTATAAATACATTGTTTTTCATGTATTTAAATACTTTAATAAGTATTTAAATACAATGTATTTAAATACTCAAAATATAAAAATGTAAATACTTTTACTGGTTTAATACACGTTCTGTACTAGCACAGTACGACGCGTCAACAGTGTAGTACAGCATGGTTCATGTTTCAACGTGTCAGTTCAATCAGTTGTGTGCCACTCTTAGTCGAAAGCGGTTGATTTCTTTATCGTGTGCATGTCATGGCTTCAACAAGCAAATCTGGTGAATCAAACAGTGATATATCTGCAGATAACAATTTAAAATGTATTTACAAATGTATTTAAATACAATTGATGTATTTTGTATTTAGTATCTAAATACATTCGTAAAATGTATTTAGTATTTAGTATTTAAATACATTTCTCCCATGTATTTAGTATTTAAATACATTCAATGTATTTATTGCCCAGCTCTGGTTTTGTTAGATACGTTGCGGTTAGGCCACCTACAGTAGATACAGTAAGTGGCAGCCGCAGTATAAGAGTGTCAATCAAAGTTAGCATAAAAGTTAAAAACTGCTAAAACACTGTGAAAATTTGAAGTATACTGTTGAAAAACAAACCATCGGTTACTGACGTTATAATTCCTGTCATTTCGAAAGAAAACAGGGTGATTCAAAAAGCCTATATCCAGTGAGAATTAAATTACTTACTTAATTTCATTAATAAATTAATGAATTACACTAACGTGCTTTAAAGTGAATATGGTTTATGATATGGTTCCATAAATAAATGTTTTTCCTATAAGGAGGTACCTTTCGGACACCTTATGATAGATTTTTTTTTTTTATGAATTCCTTGCAAATAAAAAAAAAAATTTAAAAGTAAAAAGATTGGTAATAATGCTTCACATTTTTATACTCATTCAATTGCATGTTGTAACGGTGTAACCTACCTCTCTTTCACACACACACACATATATATATATAAGGGAATCATCTGGAGGAGCTTCCGCAGCAGAAAAGCAAACATCATGCTCAAATTATGGAAGAGTCTAGTCCTACCGATAATTGAGTATTGCTCAGTACTCACAAGCCTATACAGAAAACGAGACATTGCGGACATTGAAGCTATACAAAGGACTTTTACGTCTAAGATAGAAATAAAAGGTGAAGACGCCTGGTCTCGATTACAATCCCTGAAACTCTACTCTCTGGAAAGAAGACGCTAGCGGTACACAATAATATACAAATGGAAAATACTTTAGGGTTTTGTCCCTAACTTTAGGAACGAAATAGAAACACACTGGAATGAGAGAAGAGGCAGATTTTGTACTGTCCCAGTTGCGGTAGGACAGAGAGGCCATGAAAACGAGGATGGAAAATACCCTCAGAATACGAGGCCCAAAGCTTTTTAGTGTTCTGCCAAAAGAAGTGAGGAACCTCCAGCACACCGACCTGAATAGTTTCAAGAACCAGCTGGACAGATTCCTGTGCGAAGTCCCCTGACCAGCCATGCGTGGCTGGCTACGAGGGCAGGAGGAGATCGGAAAGCAATTCCCTCCTTCACCAAATCCCATAAATGAGGCAGGATGTTGGAGAGGGGTCGACCTCAGGTCGATCCTGAACCATCGTTCAAACCTCATAAAGTAACAAAGTAATAAATATATATATATATATATATAAAGGATGATCCAGAGAAATGGGACCCAAAGGAAACCCCTGTAACTCTTAAAGTATAAGTCCTTTTATAAAATCATACGCATCATTCGAAAGAGGATAGTTACAAGTTTGTACAGGATTGTATAGGTTTTGACAATACAAGACAAGATAAGATACAAAACAAAATAAAAGTGTTAGTTAAAACTAACCCTTCAAGATGACTGCATGGACTGTGGAACAGCTGCGTTTCATAACTGAGCAATATTATGAGCGTGGAAGAAGTGTAGTTTCAGCTCAAAGATCTTTCAAGACAAATTTTCAGGTGTCAAAATCACTTTCTAAGAAAGTAATCCGACATAATACATAAACTGAAATATATGGGAATAACAGGAAAAGTAGGAAAATGGATATATAATTTCCTTAGTGAGCGGCGGCAAGTCATTAGTCTCGTTACAATACAAAGAATATCTTCATCAGAATCAGAGGCCCCCAGCTCAGTACCACAAGGAACAGTATTAGCTCCACTACTCTTCATAATCATGCTGACATAGATGAGGATGTTACCAGAGACAGCACAGTAACATCCTTTGCTGATGACACAAAGATCAGTAGAAAAATAAGAAACCCAGAAGATATAGGATCTTTACAAACCGACATGAACAGAATCTACAAGTGGATGGAAGACAACAATAAGAAGTTTAACACCCTAAAATTTCAGCTGTTACGGTACAGAAAAAGGGCGGACTTAAAATCCATGGAATATTATACCCCAAATGGACAGGAAATTCAGAGAAATTCTAGAGCAAAACATTTTGGGGTTGTAATGACTGATGATACGAAATTTGAAACACAAAATAAGATAGCAGTAAACAGAGCGAAGAGAATAACTGAGCAGATACTGAAAAACTTTAAACGAAGGGATAGGAATATAATGATTCCTCTACTGAAAACACTGATCATACCCAAATTGGAATACTGCTCGGTCCTAACATGCCCATATAAAAAAAGAAGGCATTAGAGCTAGAAGGGATTCAGAGAAGCTTCACAGCCAAGATCAATCAATGGGTGCAAAAAACTAAATTACTGGGAAAGGTTACGCGAACTAAACCTATATTCATTGGAAAGGAGATGAGAGAGATACACCATTATTTATTCTTAGAAAATAATGGAGAAACTAGTCCCTAATCTTACTCTGAATGAACCCTGTAACTCCCCAAACAACAGTGGAAAGTAGAATAGGAAGACTGTGTCATGTTCCCAAATTAAAGGTTAGACAGGGAACATCCTTAACCCTGAAAGAAAATAGTTTTGTTGTGAGAGGACCAAGACTGTTAATCAGCTGTCCAAAGACCTAATAGTGGGCCGGCCAAAAATTGAAAAGTCCTCTAGAAAAAAACTTAACGGCGTTTTTTGTTAATAGCAGGCACCCACCTTAGATAAGTAGTATTGAGGATGCCAAGCAAGATGTGGGTGGATGCCACTCTCAGTTTTGGGTATGAAGGTCCCATACAGGGTTACAAATGTCAAATTCTGAAAGATTCGAATTTTTGCATTTCAGTGGTGGCTCTATGTAACAACGTGTTTAAAGGTGTATCATTAGCACATAAAGCATATTTTTGTGATTTTATGGATAATAATTGATTGTAACTATGACTCTGGATCTCTTTATTTCCATTAAAACTACATTTAGCATGCTGGGTGAGGTGCGCATGTGGTTTGGTATATGCAATTAAGAGAGTGCAGACAGTGCCAGCTGGTAAAATAATAATAATAATAATAATACTGCTAAAGGATAGGTATGTTTCGAATTGTTTCAATATATCTGTGGCTACTACATATCATACTACCATTCCCACTTGTCTTTGCAGATAGGGAGCTCATCAGCAATGGACCCTGTAGTTGTCATCAAGCGCAAGAGGAAACGTCAAGATGTCAGTGAGGATTGTTGCGTCTTCTGCCAAAGCAGCGCTGGTGACCTACGCACAGCATCAGCAGAAGGAAAAGCAAGAACTATGACTGTGGGCGATGAGAGAAAGAACCTGGGAGATACCTACTATCTTTATGTTTTACAAAGACTGGAAAGTCATTCCAAGGATGATTTCAATGCATTGGAACTCAAGTGGCATAAATCATGCTACTCTTTATTCACCTCTGAAGGCAAACTCAAAAGGCTGCGAAGTCAGCAGCAGACCATGGGTGCATCGGCGACCACAAAAAGTGCAGGCTCTCAGGCTTTTCCCCCAAATCGTAGACGTTCAACACCAGTGATTGACTGGACCCTCTGCATGTTTTACCAAAAGAAGACCACAAAAAAACTGCACAGGGTGGAGACAATGGAGAAGTCAGATGACTTGATCCAGCGTGCCAAACACGACCCTATCATGAGCATACTGTTGTCAGCGGTGAGTGACGTGATTGCAGTTGAAGGCTGCTTTGATCAACTGGCATGTTTGGTGACATTTGAGAAACGTACTAGAAAACAAGCGGTGTCAGAGGAGCAGCAAGGGCCTGAAAATGAGTGCATGACGAAGCTGTGCAAAGACTTGACAGTAGGCCTGTCTCGTGGTCACGTATAAAACATGGGAGACGTCTGGGACAGATACGAAAGTACATGTAATGACACCGGCATCACCGTGAAATACTCCAGGAGAACAACGTTCTACGATGATGTTCAAAGCCTGCTTGGATCAAACGCCAGCTATGTACGCCCATTGTCAAGGGCCCGCTGCTGATTTACCCTGGAGAGAGCTCAGATTTCATCATCTCCAAAACACTGGCTAAGTCTTGCGAACGAGGTCCTTTCATCTCTGAATCAGTCTACTGAAGATGAAAATGCTGATGTCCGCATGTGTGCCACTAGCAGCATATTCCAAGATAGGGTACACGTGGCTCTGAAGGTTCGACAAGATCTTCTTGAAACTCCTGAACACTCCGAGACATGGCAAGGTCTTGATCAGGAACATGTTGATCGCGTCATACCCGACAGTCTGTACCTGTTTCTACGATTGCTCTTTGGGGGAATGGATGCTGTGGATGAGGGAAGTGAAGAGGACCAGAAAGTGAAGCAGAGTGTGTGTAGCATTGCGCAGGGCATAGTCTATGCAGTCTCCAACCGACGAAAGTTGACACCAAAGCGTGTGGGCTTGGGTCTTACTCTGCACCAAGCCACCCGCTCAGAAGCACTCCTAGATCTGTTCCACTCGGCAAATCACACTATTGGTATCGACACTGTAAGAAGGATAGACACCACCGCTCAGAACATCCTGGAGAGGTATGCGGAGAATGGATGTGTCTACATCCCTGACACCATCGTCAAAGAGAGAATGATTCACTGCTCTTGTGACAACATAGATGTCTTGGAGTCAACCTTAGACGGGAAGAACACCTTCCACAGCACTCAATTGATTGTATGGCAGAGAGGCCCCCTCCACAGCAGAGTCATGGCCAAAAGGATGGCAAGCACAAGAGATCGAAATCTATCAAACCTGATGACCTACAGGAGTTCCAAAGCTGGACCAGGCTACCCTCCCATCTGGCAAGAGACCATCTCCTCCTGGCTACGACACTGACATAGACGACTTGTCACATGAACCTGAGGGACGTGCCAAGGACTTGGCCTGGGTGGTGTCACGCATCCATGATGAAGCGATGTCCGTTCCAAGCTGGGGAGCATTCAATCAATCTGTCAGCACTGCGGATCCACCAGTAACGACCGCCGGGATGTTGCCAATCCTGCAGGCACCAGCAGATGACAATGACATCATGACCACCGTCATCAATCGCTTCATGGCCATTTCTGAGTATGTCAGCCAGAAGTACACCATCATCACTGCTGATCAGCCTCTGTACAGCAGGGGTAAGGAACTAGTCTGGGCAAACTCGAAATTTGCCAACGTGGTCTTGCTCATGGGAGGCCTCCATATCTGCTTCAACTTTCTGAAAGCCATTGGTCAACACATGGAAAGTGTGGGACTTGATGACTTATGGACAGAGGCAGGTGTGTACGCGGCTAACACCACTGAGACAATGCTGGACGGCAAGGCCTACTACCGAGCTGTGAGAGGTCACCAGCTGACGTATGAGGCACTGTGGCGCATCAAGTGGCAGATGTTTGAGTCATGGCTGGCTGCAACTGGCAACGGAGATGAGAACGTCAAACAGCTTGCCCTCAATGTTGCTTCGCTTTTCAAAGACAGAGCTGACATAGATGAGATGCGCGATGCTGTTGACAACTTCTCAGACGTTTTGGCAGATGAGAAATTCCACAGTCTCATGGAGGAATTCAATGACCAGCACTCTGAAAATCCCAACTTCATGCTGTGGTCATCCTACATGGAAATGGTAGAGATCCTACTGGCCTTCATCAGAGCTCAGAGAGATGGCATGTGGAGTCTCCACATAGAAGCCTTTGCTGCAATGCTGCCTTGGCTAACTATCTATGACCACACAAACTATGCACGTTGGGGGCCGGTCTACTTGGCTGATATGAGAGGTCTTGAGAAGTCAGCACCAGAAGTTCATGCAGAGTTCTGTAATGGGAACTTTGTCGTCAAGAGGACGGCGAAGCGCTTCAACCAAGTTCCAGCTGATCAGGCAACCGAATGGATAAATCGTACATGCAAGATGCACAATGGTATCATCGGCATCACAAAGAATGACCAAGCAAGAGACAGGTTCTGCATCACATGGTCAGAGCGGTCACGCATCTCTCAAGACACAAGATGCCTCTTCAATCTTCAAGATGATGATGGGGAAGCCACCTTCACTCGGGTTGACAGTCTGCCTTCTCGCACTAGGCGTGACGCTCATGATGTCATGAAGCTAGTTCAGCAGTTGAAGCAGTTTGACGTCTTCAGAGTTCACGTGAGTGAAGCAGGAGATACAGATGCCGCCACTAACATCCCACTTGTTTCACTGGCAACCAAAGACACTGCACCCACAGATGTTGTGGAGAACCTGCTGACAGCTCAGGATCGAGGAAAGCAGCATGTAATCGGCTTCATGAAGGAGAGACTGATTGAACAGATAGTAGGCTTCCATGAAACGATGAAGAAACATCGGTCGAAAACCTTCGCTGATGTGTACAAAGCTACAGTTTCCACCAAGCAGAACATGCAGAAGACCATCAAAGCTGACAGAAAGCTACTACAGCGGCTCCTGAATGCCGTGACCGCAGGTCGCATGGTGGAGATGGTCAACGTCTTGAAGCATGAACTGTCCCCAGTCCCATTTAGTTTGGCGAAGGCAGGAGGAGAGATGAATTCAACAGCGAAGTCTGAGCTGATGAACATCCTGATGGCTCAGCAGGCCATAAGCTCAGAGGTTCCAACCTCTGATTTGAAGACCTGTGTGATGATAGATGGCCATGCACTCATCCAAGCGCTTGGCAAGCCTGGCGGCTGTCGGACATTCGGCGACTATGCTGAAGTGTTCGTGACGAGTTATTTCAATGAACACACAACAAGAGTTGATGTCATCTTTGATCGGTACGCAGGGGAAGGATCGATTAAAGCAGTTACCAGGACAAAGCGTGCAAGCAAGAAGAAACCGATTCGTAAAGTCATTAATGGTCCACAAGTTCCATTGCCTGAAGTGTGGAAAAACTTCATGGCCATGGATACAAACAAGGCTGACCTAGTCTTGTTTCTGTCTAACGTCATCACTGAGAAGGGCAGAGATCTTCAAGAAAGATGTCAGCTGGTGACAGGGGTGGCTTCTCTGAAGCCACTGAAGTACGGTCAACCAGGCGACATGACGTTCCACTGCATAGCAACCATGAAGAGGCGGACACCAGGTTCATCCTTTACTCATGTGATGAAGCGTCCCAGGACTATGAACGAATACTGGTAGTGTGTAGAGATACTGATGTAATGGTGCTGCTGATTCACTTCGTTTCCACCAAGGTCGCTGAAGTGTGGATGCTGTACGGAACGGCCAAGAACCGAAAATGCTACCCCGTGCACGATGTATTCAAGAGTTTGTCGCCCCCAGTCAGGGACAAGCTGGTCAGCTTCTACGCTTTGACCGGGTGTGACACAGTTTCGTCCTTCAGTGGTCATGGAAAAAAGAAGTGTTGGAAGGTGTTCAGTGACCACCCACTCCTGCTGCACGCCATTGGTCGAGGTGGGGATATCGCAGATGTTGAGAAGTTTGTGTGTCATTTGTATGGCACCCCGGAACAACACACAGTTGATGATGCCAGAGTTCACTTTTTTGGGAAGGCCAAGAAGACTGGCAAACTATCAGGCCAAAATATGGCTCCAGGCTGACAAAGAGCACGTAGATGTTGAAGATCTGGTGGACATTTCAGCCTGGAAGTAGAAGATGGAAGCCTCCTACCAGTGTGGACAAGACTTCCTCCAATCCCTGAAGCCTGCCTGGAGCTTGTTGCTTGTGGTTGCAAGAAAAAGTGCAAGACAGCTAGATGCAACTGCTTCAGGAAAAGGATGAAGTGTACGACAGCTTGTGGTTGTGACGACAGCAATTGCTGTAATCCAGCTGGACAGTAGATCTATGTCTCTCTTCCGGGCTGAAATCAAGAGAAGCTGGAATGTGCTGTAAGGAACTAATAACTCTGTTCTTAAGTGATTGCTATCCACACAATTGTGATTGTCAGTACAGCATTTCGGCGCTGTTCATCAAGAAACGTGAACTTGTAGATGTTACTAGTGTGTAAACTGTATAGTTATGAGGCTATATTTACTGCTTTGTGATTTAGTTGTGATAATTCTGTTACTGTGAGTACTTAATTCATGCCATCAAACTTATTAGACACTAATCATGTTAAAACAAATTGTTTTGACAAACAGATTTGCTCAATGTTTTTTTTCGCCAATTAAAATAAAAAATCACAAATTTTTAGCACAATTTCGGTCGTGATTAACTTGAATTTGACCTTGAGTTGGTAATTCGGATGGAATAAGCGTGTCATCATACTTCTTTATCACTAAGTGTGGAAAAATGAAACATTTGGTCAAACCAATTGGCTCAGAATATTTTTTTTTAAATTAAAATTAGAAAATATCATTTTTTGCACAGTTTGACCTCGAAAATGACCTTCAAAGTCAAAAGCGAGAGTGGCATCCACCTGCATTTTATTCCTCACCCACAGGTACATTGATTTAGCATGGGTGCCAGCTATTAGCCTATTAACAAAAAACGCCGTTCAAAGTCGATTTTTGAATTTTGGCCGGTCCACTATAAGGAACACGAGTGGTGTTGCGGTGGACATCTTCAAAAGAAGATTAGACGTCTGGCTCAGAACAATCCCTGCTGAGCCAGGCGTACCTGGCTATGTGAGGTGGAGAGTACAAGAAACCAACTCACTACCTCACCAGGCCAACTCGAGAGGAGTTGAAAGGTATGAAAGGTATATATATATATATAAGTATATCACACAGTATGTGTGTGTGTGTGTGTGTGTGTATATATATATATATATATATATATATGTCGGTAAAGTTTTAAGATTGCAAATTTCGCTAATGTTTTTATAAAGATTGTCAGAAAAGCTCTTTATTCTGCGCTGATTAAAGCTCTCTGCTTATTCAGCATTTGGGGTTAAGCTGAGGCGTCTTTCTTCTTCTTTTGTCTTGACGGAAAACCTGATTACTTTGAGACTCATCTACTTTTAAAAGGATTGTTCCTTTTTCAGGATTACCACGTATTAATTTCGGCAGCTTAACAAATTATATATATATATATATATATATATATGGGATGAATTTAACACTTAAACACGTGAAATGAATGAATGATGCAAACCCACAAGGAAAAAGAAAAAAAATACTCCAAGACCTTTTGTATATTCAACAATACACCTCCCTAACGAGGTGTATTGTTGAATACACGAAAGACCTTGGAATAATTTTTTCTTTTTGCTTGTGGGTTTGCATTATATATATGATATATGGTAATTAACAGTTTGGATCTTGACCGCCTGAAGCGGTTGCATGTGCAATATTATGTTAAATTAGGATAATAACAATGTTGACTGAGCATTGGTCCACTTTGGAGACGACCTTTTGTTGTTACGAAGAAAGTTAAAGAACTCCATCAAACATTATATTTGGTCCGACTGAGGAAACTGAAACACTGCGTAAACAATGTAGAATATTTGTTAATTTTTCTTAAATTTTTCCCGTCAAATTTTCTAGTGCCATTTGAGCGCCAAGTGAGCATGAGAAATGTTTCGCGTCAAAGAAAATATCCAACCATTATGCGGGACCACTTTTAATTAAGATTTACTCGAACTATAAACTAAAACGTTGAAGGAAACTTGTCCACCACGCAGAAGGACACATCCGGAAGGAAAATTATCCGTAAACAACATTCGGCGTGAAATTACTCCGGGCACCCAAATTACACCCCAAATGAAAGAGATTCCTCTTTCGTTGCTCAAAACATGAACAAACCCTCTGTAATTAAAGGACCTCTTAAAAAGTGATAAAAGGCATTACCAAAATGGGGTCCATTGAACCTCATTGTAAAAAACAAAAAAAAAACCCTTCGCTAAAATAATCTTCACAAATGGAATTGAACGCAGCTGCCAATTTCAGAATTTGAAGATTAAACAGAATTTTCGAAATTTGTCCAAAAGTACTTTAAAATTTTGAATAAGTACGATAAATAGATGAAATTTGACATTAAAGTATATTTTCTTTTTATTGGCTATGATATAGAGATAATTTAGCTCCATTTATTTTCATTGAATAAATACATTCCATCCGATATTTTAAAAAATCCGTTCAGTCATTTCATACAGTTTCATATAAAGCCTTTGATGTAATATTTGTTTCGTCTTCGTTTTAACCAAACTTAAAATTTTACATTGATAAAACCATTCAGAGTTTATGCGGATAAATAATTGCTTATTTTCCATCATTGTCTATAAAATTCAATTTGTATTAACGGTCAATAAAGTTCTTTCCCTACCCCCAATTAACTGGATGTAGCAATTAAACTCTTACCGTTTTCAGGAAAAGTGGTTTCAGAATGAAACCACTTTTCGGTCCTAACTTCATTGTAAAACCACCACATCTACTTCTTTTTCGTCCGTCAAAAGAAAGAAAAGATAAAAATAAAAAAAATAATAATAAAATAACATAATACAAGTTTTTGCGCAGTACCTCAAAGCGTAAGCGTTATCGACGTCCATCGGTGCGTATAAAAGTGACGCTTTGAACGTTAACCTAACCTAAACTAACTTGTCCTCTCCTCACTTACCCTATCCGAATCTCTATTAACGTTTTTTGGACGACCGGTTCAAAATGTTAATGTTTCAAATACACGCATCCTATATATTATTGAGCTAAAATGTGTCTGTGTGTCTGTGCGTGTGTCTGTCCGCTTTCTTCGGAACCGTGCACAGACTAAACGGCACATCGGAAAATTCTACAACCACCACCAACTGATAGCCCATGAGCTGCCGATGTGCTCTGTCAAGTTTTCCGGTCCTAGGTCACAATTACTGGGTCCGAAGGCCCCAGCACCGCGATAAAACTACAGAAAAGAACGCAGCCGTGAAAATATTGAGCTTCACATACTGTATACAGGGTGTCCCGTAAGTCTGGACCCATAGGGAAAAATAATAAAATTACAAAATAGTCCAAAAATTTATTACATAATCTGTTCAAAGTGTCCGCCGTTGTGTCGCACACATAGTTGAAGACGCAATCTCCACTGCGACAGCACTTTCTGAATCACAGTCGCAGAAATTTCTTGACACGCCTCCACAATGCGTGCTTTAAGGTGGAAAATGTTCTGAAGTTTGACCTCGTACACTTTGGCTTTCAAGTGGCCCCACAAATAAAAATCATAATAAAAAATAATAAAAAAATAATATAATAAAATAATAATAATAACATAATAAAAAAATATATTATAAATCCCTATGGGTCCAGACTTACGGGACACCCTGTAGTGTATATGTCACAGTGCTACCCGCCCGGGGGTAGGGGGAGGGGTGGGGTAATTGGGGGAGTGGGGGTGGGGGTAATGGCGTTTTTCACTTTGTGTGTGAGGGTAATGGGGTAATGGGGAGAGGGGTGGGGGTGGGTAATGGGGGAGAGGGGTGGGGGTAATGGGGATAATGACGTTTTTTACTTTTGTGTGTGGGGTAATGGGGGAGTGGGGGTGGGGGGTAATGGGGGAGAGTGGTGGGGTTAATGGGGGTAATGGCGTATATAGCAATATATGACACAGTGCTACCCACCCGGAGGGCCAAGTTGTACAACGGTCGCGAGCGATAGCGCGCTACCGCTTGTTAATAACTAAGAGAATAGACCTCACAAACTGGATAATGTTTAGTGATGATTCCCAGTTACACTTAAACCGCCATACTCAAGGTACAGGAGCGATGAAAATCCACAGTGGTATGAAGAGACATTGTCAAAATGATCCACGATATTGGATGACAAGCTCATCGGACCCTACTTCTTCAGTGAAAATGTGACTGGTGAAACTTGCTTACAAATGCTTTAGGAATTTTTATTTCTAATAACCGAAGAAATACCACTTCACGAAAGACGGAATTTGTGGTTCAACCAGGATGGGGCCCCTCCCTATTATGCACTAGCTGTTCGCAATTAGGCAGAAGGCAGGGAATGCTGGAACTCCCGTTTCTCCTATCACTGTCCTCCTTAACTGATCTTTTTCCGTCTCTTCTACCTCGTGAGCAGTCCAGCATGCTCTCAAACACACGCTTCTTTCTGTTAAAATGGTATAGTTTTTAACAACCTCGGAGACCTTAATTTCGACTCTCCTTTTCCTTCTATGGGAGGGGGGCATTTTTGCGGGCATCCGCCCTTGACCCCTCCTCCCTGCATAAAAAAATACTTATATATACTGTATAATCTGTTCCCCAGTAAATGGATCGGTAGACGTGGGCCTGCGAAGTGGCCTCTCAGATATCCGGACCTTACACTCCTTGACTTTTTCCTGTGCGAACATTTGAAATCTGTTGTCTTTGTAGGCAGACTAAGAACAATTGAGGATCTGTAAGCTAAGACTGGAATTGCAGCGAAATTCTGCTGTAATAATCAGAAGTGTCCAGAGAGCAGCTACGAGTAATGAAGCGTCTTAAAAATTCAGAGTGAACAATTTGAAAATAAAACGGTTATAAAGTTGTATTATTCTTTCTACATATTTCC
>JAJOZX010000916.1:1005000-1106002 GCA_023014485.1 Bathynomus jamesi
GTAGCATTTATTCCCGAATTTGCAGGTTCCGTATTTTGCGTAAGTTCTGCAAATGTCCGGTTGGTAGAATTTACATCCGTCTCCAAATTTACAATGACCATTATTATAGAAGAAATTGCATATTGGGGGATGTTCATATATACATTGTCCTCTTTTAAATCTGCAATTATCTTTTATATAATACCTGCATATAATTCCTTCCCCATATTTACTCTTGGCTTTTGTTTTTTGCTCCTTATTGGGGGACAGTTTTACTTCGTTTACTTGACTGCCCTCTTGTCTTGTCCTCTTTGTGCTAGTTGTGTTTGTGTCCTTCGTTGCCCTTATGCTGTGTGTTGTCTTTACACTCTTTGTCGCCTGTGTGTTTTCGGCCTCATTTTGTGACGGTATTTGAATTCTTTCTATTTCGCCTTTCTCCGTTTCTTCCGTTTTCCACTGTTCTTTGTTTCCACTTTCCTCTTTCATTCTCTTCTCGTAGTCTCTTTCTGCTTTAAATAACGTAAGAGTTTAATTCGGTCAAGCAGTTCTCGCAGAAAAATTTTATTCCATTAAACTGCTTTGCGTTCGTTATAAGGGAGATTTTTTCATCTCCCCATTCTAGGCATTTAAAATCAAAAAGTAGCTGACAAAAATCGCACCTCATCGCCTCTGTCTCAGCTGTTGCAGCTTTACAGATACCACAGAGTTGCATGTATGCATTAATTTCCATGTTGGTGAAGTGACTCAAAAAGGGGGTATTATGGGAGGTATTGGGTGGGGGATGACTCAAGCTGTGTGAGGGAAAGAATTTTCCGTTACTCCAGGGTAGGGGATGTGGCATGCTGTATACTTCTCACTGATTGGTCCTCTCGACTGTGGCTGCGGGGGATAATGGGGGGATATTTGCGGGCATTTCAAAAAAACCTTATGAACCTTATGTCGTTTCGTGTGTGGGTCCTGGTTCAGGACAGTACCAGATGAGCCGGGCGTGCCTGGCTATGTACGGTGGAGAGCGCAAGAAAGCAACTCGCTCCTCCACCAGGCCAGACCTAGAGGCGGGGCCACCAGCTTGACCTCCGTGTGAAGAGAGACCAACACACGAAACAACATAAGGTTCATAAGGTAAGGTATATAATGTCGTGCGTGTCACTTCCAGCAGCGTGGTTTCTTCATGAATTAAACACTTTGGATTGTCTGGCGAAATTGTTGATTGATCCTCGACGATGAGGAAGGCCTTATTCTGGGATGGGATCCGGGTACAGTAGTTTGAACCAATATAATATATTTCGGCACACAATAAATATTACTAGAATTAAAAATAAGCATTGATAAAACTCAAATTTTCTGTAAGGGAATTTTCGTTCACTCAAACCGTTTATTGAAGGAGTTAATTACAGAAGGCAAGACTACTGTCGAGGCTCAAATTGTTCCTCCCCCCCCCCCCAAAAAAAAAATCATTTAAATAATGTGCCTCAAGCGGATTACGAGAGCCTCTAACACTGTTGATGGCCAGAACAGAATTAAGAAGGTGAAGACGAACCTCCTTCGCTGAAAGTTATGGAAGAGATGAATTAGTTTTCAATTATTGCAATAAATACGACTAAATTGGGGGAATGTAGTTGAAAGTTAACCTCCCCCTTAATGGGAGAATCTGCGAGTTATTTCATCAAGGACGACTGATATAAATTGGTAACGTTTCAAACGCACCTATTCATAACACTGGTATGCATCAATTTTGCTGTCAAGGGTTTTGTAAGTGATTCTTATAGTTTTTCCTGCTGATTTCGAATCTGCAATCCGTTTTTCTCAATCAGTTCAGGTTATCCGGCTATGGCCTCATAAGTAAAATAGAATTTTTCGTGATTTTGTCAAAGCGGAATTGGAACAGTAACATCTATCATCACTTGTTTCACTTGTATATCATCTTTTTTTACTTTTCAGGCATATAGATAAAATATTTCATAATGAATAGAGCGTGTAAAAATGATCCCAATAGATTCTGCTACATATGTGGGACGGTTACCATGCCAAATAACCAGTCCCAAATCACTAAATTTGTGAAGACAATGTATAGAGCATACTTTGGAATTAAGCTGTTGGACCAGGACAAAAATTTCGCCCCTCATATGTGCTGCAAGACGTGCATTGAAAATTTGAGAAGATGGAGCAAAGGCAGAGCGAAATCTTTGCCTTTTGGAATTCCCATGATTTGGAGAGAAGGAAAGGATCACGTGACAGATTGCTATTTCTGCATGACAAACCTCCAAGGTGGGCTTATAAATTTATTTTTCTTAAATATTTTGAAATCCTCGTATGAAACTTGACATAATATTCACCATAATGTAATATTCACCATAATGGTAATCATACATTTACACATACATATTGTTATAGAAAATACATTTACACCTACATATTGTTATAGAAAATACATTTACACATACATATTGTTATACAAGTTACATTTACATATACAATGATTGTATATTTTCTTTCTTTTCATTCATATTGTCCCCGAAGGGACAATATGAATGAAAAAGAAAGAAAATATACAGACTCCATCGACCTGTTTCATATCTTACAGACCGCAGCCTTCCCTCACGAGCCGCCACTGTCTGAATGCTTCTTCTATTTCATATGCAAGTTTTATATCCATGTTTCTGTGTTTCTATTTTCAGGAGTTAACAAGAAGAATAAACACATTGTTGTATACCCTGACATTCCTTCTGCTATGAGACCTGTACCCCATGGTCCTGGAATTCCAATACCCGACCCACCTCAAACCCTGGACTTCGATGATTCTGATGATGAATCAATGACCAATGACCAGTCCCAGTCGTATATACCTCAAAATACCGCTTCAAATGAGCCGAGGCCTCTCAACCAGGCCAAACTTAATGATCTTACCAGGGATTTAGGACTTTCCAAATTAGCTGCCGAGATCTTGGGCTCACGACTTCGAGAGGACAACTTGCTGGCTCCGGGAACAACATTCTCCTGGTATAGGAAACGAGAGGAAGAATTCCGCAAGTTTTTTGCAGTGCACGAAAATACCTCTTCCTTAGTGTACTGCTGCAATGTTGAGGGGCTAATCGAATCCTTGGGCCTGCCATATAACGCATCAGAATGGAGGCTATTTATAGACTCGTCTAAACGAAGTTTGAAAGCAGTACTTCTCAACATTGGGAATAGGGTTGCATCAGTCCCTGTAGCACATTCCGTACAACTTACTGAGAGCTACGATAACATGAAAATTTTACTGGATGCTCTCGTATACGACCAACATAACTGGAGGATCTGTGGAGATTTGAAGGTAATACTAATATCATAAGTAAACTATTGCTATTGACTATGTTGTTTTTCAAAGGTTATTTGAGAGCGTATAAGAACACTTAACTTCCCCACAGAAGTGATACAGTCCAATGCATAGATTTTTTTATCTGATAGAACAAATTCTCTAAATTCTTTAAATATTTTCATTTTTTTTCAGATTGTGGTATTTGTATTGGGAATGCAAGGGGGATACACGAAATACCCATGTTTCCTCTGCAAATGGGATAGCCGAGCGGATGAGAAGCACTATGCACAGCGTGAATGGGCATCCAGAGAGAATTTTGAACCTGGGTCGCATAATGTCGTTTCAGTGCCCCTTGTACCACCAACAAAATTTTGCTCCCACCACTTCATATTAAGCTGGCTTGATGAAAAATTTCATCAAATCAATGAATAAGGAGGGTTCAGCATTCCGATATCTCGAGAGTAAATTTCCTCATATATCTGATGCTAAACTAAATGCTGGGGTTTTTGATGGTCCTCAAATTCGAACTTTGATCAAGGATACTCAGTTCGAAAACGCAATGACTCCAACTGAGAAGAATGCCTGGCAGGCATTCAAATCAGTTGTCACTGATTTTCTTGGCAAGCGTAGAAGTCCAGAATACGAGTCCGTTGTCGAAAACTTGATGGAAGCTTTCAAAGCTCATGGGTCGCGCATGTCCATAAAAATGCACTTTTTGTGGTCCCACTTGGACTATTTTCCTGAAAATTGCGGGGATTATAGTGAGGAACAGGGTGAACGATTTCACCAAGATATCAAAATAATGGAAGAGAGGTACCAGGGAAACTGGGATATCAATATGCTGGCGGACTATTGCTGGTGTTTGAAGCGAGACGTGCCCGAAGAAAAACACAGACGGAAAGCCAAAAAAAACTTCATTCCTTCCTCAATAAACTTTTTTCCATATTCATTGTATGAATAAAAGTATTTATTCACACAATGTTTTCATTTTTCACGAGTGTTCTTATATTACTCGTATCTACAGTGTTTAAGCTAAAAAAAATCAATAAATTTGGGGATAAAATTGGACTTATAATAAATGGCCAATAGAGAAAAAACCTGACCTGATTGAGGAAAACCAATGCCATTTTCGAATTCAGCATGGTCGAATTATATAATATGAGTTGAAAAAACCCTCACAGCAGACAAAAAAAATTTCATATGCATACCAGTGTAATATAACCTTAAAAAATGCGGCGTTCAAAGGTTAAATAAAAAAAATAAAACTATAATATTTTTCAATTTAAATACAATATTTATCAAAGACTAAAGTTGCAGTTAGGTCGTCTATACAATTTATATAATGGAGGAGAGTTATTCATTATTCCATAATTCAGAGTATATTTTAAAAAAACCAATTGTGACAATTATTCTAAAACATAATTGTATCGAATATTTTATTCACATAATTACCTATCATTAATCAGGAACGTAAAATGAAGGATAAATTAGGAACAAAGGACATAGATCACATAAGTTGCATAACATACAGGGTGTCCCAAAAAAAACTATATACTCTTTATAGCATCATATATTTTATAATTTAAAAAAAAACTATTGTTATAGCAATTGCCAATGAAAGGTAAATTAGTAATCTAAGTGATCAAAATGTTATAGCGAGTTGTTTGCATATAAAATTTAATTAACTACGCCAAGTGCTCAAAATGTGCATTCATGCCGCCGGAGAACATTTTGAGCACTTGGCGTAGTTAATTAAATTTTATATGCAAACAACTCGCTATAACATTTTGATCACTTAGATTACTAATTTACCTTTCATTGGCAATTGCTATAACAATATATTGTTTGGTTTTTTTTAAATTATAAAATATATGATGCTATAAAGAGTATATAGTTTTTTTTGGGACACCCTGTATATCCAATAATATAAGATTGCGACGAAATGGTAAGAAGGGAGATATGAATTTTAGGAACGCTGATGCTCGACGTTTGCTATGCCAGCGGAATTTGGAACTAAGAGCAGCATTTGAGGGAAATTCATTGGCAAATTCCGACACTTTTTTACATTTTGTGAGAAATTATTGAAAATATATAAAAGGATGAAATCGTGTACGTATGTGAATAAACATAGCTGACAACATTTATATTTATAGACGGATGAATCACCAGATATATGAATCATCAGATATATGAATAATGACTTACATGCGAGTATATAGTATCAATTGTACGACGTTGTATGGGGGAGTTACCGCACATTGAATACTAAATATATCAGTATGAAGATTTAGTATTTAATATATGTAAGTGTGAAATGAAACCTTTTCGGGGTCTGTCATAGTTATGGCGTTACTTTATTAAGATTCCATTAAGTTAAACAATATGCATTAATTCCTAATTAATATGTTAAGTTATTCATTTCGGGTATATACGATCATAAAAACCCACTCTAATAGGCAGAGTTTATTTCCACAACAGTTTTGATGCTCATTGGCATCCTCTTCGGGTGGATACAGAAAAATGAATGAACCAAAAACAAGGGAAAACTGTCCAGGGACCATTAAGAAATTCGCATCTAGGTTAGATCCCGTTCTCCCTACACCAGAAGGGCATTTTTATTAAAGGGACCCGCTTATAAGTACATTCGCACAAATTTAAAACTATGTTCTTGTTCTATACATACAAATTCTATTATTATTTTTTTACATAATTATTACATTTATTATTAAATTTATTACGTTTAATATTGCATTATTATTTATTACAGAAATTATAAATTTATTA
This sequence comes from Bathynomus jamesi, assembly GCA_023014485.1. Lineage (NCBI taxonomy): Eukaryota > Metazoa > Arthropoda > Malacostraca > Isopoda > Cirolanidae > Bathynomus > Bathynomus jamesi. Next base: position 1,011,062 of record JAJOZX010000916.1, read on the forward strand.
TTACAATGATTAATACATTGTTGTTTATTATACAGAAATTATAAACCGAAAAACGAATGAAAAAGGCGAAAGGAAATAATCTAGAGACCATTAAGAAATTCGCACCTAGGTTAGATCTCGTTCCCCCGACACCGGAAGGGCATTTTATTAAAGGGTCCCGCTCATAAGTACATTCGTACAAGTTAAAACTATCTTCTTGTTCTATAGATACAGATTCTATTATTTTGACATAATTACTGTATTTATTATTGCATTTACGTTTTCTAACATTTATTATTATTACCTTTACACTTATTATTACATTTATTTTATTACCTTTATTATTACATTTATTGCATTTACATTTATTTCCACATTTATTACTTCCATTATTACATTTACATTTACGTTTATTATTCCATTTACATTTTACCAAAAAAACGAATGAACCAAAAGCGAGTAAGGAAACAACCCAGAGACCTTTAAGAAATTCACACTTAGGTTAGAACCCGTTCACCCGACACCGTGGGTTTTTATCATCATATTTTGACCTTCACGTAGAAAAGTTTTTTTTGCATTTATCAGTATATACACTGTAAGTCATTATCGGTGTGAATAAGGGAAAATGAACGAGAGAGAGAGAATAATCACAATCAGTGGCGTACATAAGGGGGGCATAGGGGGCATAGGCCCCCCATTGTAAAAATTATTACTCTCATTAAAGATATTTGAAAAAGAAATTTTCAAAAATCGATAACTGCAACATTCACCACAAAAAAATGTTGATGTCATGGAATTTCAATTATTTCATGGTTACAGGACATGTTATTAACTCAAAAGCAATTTTGGCTGGCTTAGGAACGTTTGTATGTCTTTATACGTACGATTAAGGTGTGCAAATTTAATTCTTTGCCCATAAATTGGAAATAAAATACAACTGAAGCCTTCCAAGATGCAATTCATTTTGATTCCAAATCAGTCATCATCAATTTTGAGCTGACACACACACACACACACACACACATATATATATATATATAGTGTGTGTGTGTGTGTGTGTGTGTGTGCCCCCCCTTTAAGAAATGCTGTGTACGCCCCTGATCACAAAATAATGCACACATAGTAAAAATCAGAACTTAGTATTAAAGCCAAGTACCTTTAACCTTATTCACCACTGCAAGAGCAGTATTCCAAATTTTAATTGACAGTTTGTATTAATGTTTTGTGGTAATAATCATATAAGATAACTTTGTCAGGTTTAGTAAAAGTTTATTAGCACAAATCCATTTATACACATTTTCTAATTGCCTGTTCGTTTCATTAATCAGAAAGTCTGAGTTATGATGGGAAGAAATAAATGGAGTATCATTTGCGTATTGTACGCAATTTACTGTAATGCAGTTGAGAGATGAAAATCGTTGACGTGAATTAGAAATAGTAATGGATCGAGAATAGATCCTTGTGGGACTCCACTTGTTAGCATCACCTTGTCGGATAAATTATCTTTCAATCTGATGTACTGATAATGATTTGACAGATATGAGTAAAATCAATCAATGATATTTCCTCTTATTTCCTATATGTGAAGTTTATTTAATAAGATTTCATGCGAAAGTGTATCAAATGCTTTTGACAAGTCGAGGAAGATCAAGGCAGTGTTTTTTTGCTGTTTTTTCTTTTATGTAGGAAGGGGGGGGCTAAGGGCGAGCGCCCGCAAAAGTGACCCCTTCACAGAAGACGGAGAGAGCCAAAAACAAGGTCCCCAAGGTTCAATGATGCCATTTTTTTTTTAAATATAAATTTTGAAAAGGTGGTGTAGTGTGAAAGATACATGTATGTGTAGTGAGGAATAGAGGGAGAAGCGTGTGTTTCAGAGCATGCTGGACTGCTCACAGGGTAGATGAGACGTGGAAAAAGATCAGCTAAGGAGGACAGTGACAGGAGAAACGGGAGTTCCATCACTCCCTCACTCCCGCCTAACATCCACCCCGAAGTACTTCCCCGGTCGATTGGTGTCTACAATCTCCTCCTTGTTTAAGTTCTGATACACCCTTTCTAATAGCTTGTTTATGGCATCTTCCGTTGTATGTCCACCTCTAAGCCCAAATTGTGTTTAAGTTAAAATATCGTATTTTATTAAGAATTTAGTAAGTTTACTGTACTTGATTTTTTTCATATACTTCCAACTGGGACGATGATTAATTGGATGGGGTGTTTGGATTTCCGATTTAAATACAGGGCATACTCTGGCTTCCTTTAGCCTGTCAAGGAATATACCTACTGTTACTGATTTATTAATTAGCGTACTGAGTAGTATTGCAATTTAATCGGATACTAATTTGTATAATTTTACCGGGATCGTATTGATGTCAGAATCTTTATTTTTAGATTTCTTATTGCTTGAGAGATATCGTATGGTAGGGTTGGATCAAAGAAAAAAAAGAGTTTGGATTTGGTTGTGGCGTGTATTGTTGGTAGTGAGTGTCTATAATTGAGATCTAAGCTGCAGTATTGGAGCTGATATTTGTAAAGTAGTTGTTTAATCACTTGGCTATGTCTTTGGGATCACCGTAAGAATTTCCACCTTGTGTGAAGAAGGACAAGGGATCTGTTTTAGCTTTCTTTGTGTTAACTCTTTCAGTGTGTTCCATAGCCTTTTTTTATTGGATTTTTGTTTATAAATTTTTGAAAAATAATAATCTACTTTCGTTTTTTTAATCACTGTATTAAGTCTGCTACAGTAATTTTTGTGTCTGTTCAGTAACAATATCAGTTTTCCATAATTTAAAGAGAGTATGTTTGTAACAACGATTAACAAAACTAAACTTTTTTTCTGGTTCCTACATAAACATACCTGATCATAAATGAATTTTTCACGCTAATTTCGAATCTGTTTTCAAAATTTTTCTACCACATACTGTAGAGTAGGGTGGATCGCTTTTACATTTTTTTCGATTTCCATATTCTAATAGAGACAAAAACTTGCGCATGCATGAGAAAATAGCCTCTGCAAAATCTTAGCTTAATAGGTAATCATCTTCTTCCCCCGGCAGAGCGATGAAAATCATATTTTAGTAGTCAAAAACGTATTTTTAAACCTAGCCTAGAGTCATAAAATTTTGCGTGTGTGTTATTTCATGCCTAAGCAACGATATAAATGCTATGGGAAATATATAAATGCATTATTTAAGACAAAGAACCGATCTGAAAATATGTATATTATACATATTTTCAGATCGGCTCTTTGTCTTAAATAATGCATTTATATATTTCCCATAGCATTTATATCGTTGCTTAGGCATGAAATAACACACACGCAAAATTTTATGACTCTAGGCTAGGTTTAAAAATACGTTTTTGACTACTAAAATATGATTTTCATCGCTCTGCCGGGGGAAGAAGATGATTACCTATTAAGCTAAGATTTTGCAGAGGCTATTTTCTCATGCATGCGCAAGTTTTTGTCTCTATTAGAATATGGAAATCGAAAAAAATGTAAAAGCGATCCACCCTACTGTAGAGGTTTTGAGAAAAATGCAGTTTTATACACGTATAAACAATTTATTTTATTATACAAATACAGCTAAATGAACATAAATAGAAAGCTATTGAAATGATTTAGTGGAATATTTTCGCTTGTATGATGTACGAGGAGCTTCTCTTAACAATGACCAACAGTAATCAGCTAACATATTAGGGTTCCATCTACCCTGGTACCAGGAACGGCCCTAGGGTTGCTGGCGCCCCGGGCAAGCTGAACTTCGGCGCCCTTACAAGTATAATTTTAAAATTTGTTCACAATGAGGAAAAACTACAAATGTAGGAATAAAGAGTTTATTACAATTAACGATATTCACTCAAAGTACAACTAAACATTCTCAAAATGGAACCATGTATGAAAATATAAGAGACAGTGTTGCCACTTTTGTCTGAGGTAAATCCACAAAAAAATGTAAAAATTCCACAAAGTGGCAACACTGATGAGATATCATAGGATGGCAGCGCTGCCAGGGTATGTAATTTGTGCTCAACGCTCACCTACGCCGCCACATCAACCCATGTGACATGTCATCCCATGTCGGGCCAAACTGACCTTAGCTTTACTGGTAGTCTCTAGGAAATTTTCACATTTGACTTTTATTTCATTTTATTTTATTTATTTATTTTTAGATTTTTCGCTTTGTATTTGGAAGATCCCAAACGCATGACGTAGCGCCCCGGACAACTGCCCGAGTTGCCGGTACCTTGAGCCGGCCCTGCCTGGTACCGTTTTTCCAAATTTAAAATATCCTGATGGAAGCGCTCGCCATGCTCATCACTCACAGCTCCCAAATTCTCAAAAAAGAAGTCTAAATGGGAGTGGAGGAAGTGAATCTTTAAGGACATGCTACACCCCATTTCATGGTATGCTACCAGCATTCTTTTAACTAATCTTTGTAGTTTGGTGCTTTGTTGTTACCTAAAAAATTGATCGCGATGGATTTAAAACACTCCCAGGCATTTTTTTTTTCTTTTCCTTCTAAAACTGCATCGAATTCATCATCATTCATCAATTCTCGTAATTGGGGTCCCACAAATATTCCTTCTTTTATTTTCTCTTCGCTGATTTTGGGGAATTTTTCTTTAATGTATCGAAATCTTTTGCTGTTTCGATCCATATCTTTCACAAAATTTTTCATCGGTCCTAACTTTATATGCAAAGGTGGTAGATAAACATTTCTTGGTTCAACAAGGCTTTTATGCAAAACGTTTTTTTGACCTTCTACTAGTTGTCTAGTTGGCCAATCGCTAACAATGTAATGTTTAGACTTAGCACGGCTGTCTCATTCACATAAGAAACAGCAATATTTCGTATAACCCAGCTGTATTCCCAAAAGAAGAGCTATAATTTTTAGGTCACCACAGATGTTCCAGTTATACTTATTGTATTCTATGCTGATTAAAAGATATTCCATATTTTCATATGATTCTTTTAGGTGAAATGAATGAGCAATGGGAACTGATAGAAAGATATTCCCATTATGTAGCAGAACAGCTTTCAAATTCAGTTTTGATGAATCAATGAACAACCGCCATTCTTCAATTTTTTTTGTGTGCAAGTGCTTCCATCAGGGTATTAACATCATTGCAATAGCAAAGATTTTCTTTCATTAAAAAAAAAAATGGACATTCTTTTTCCCGGTTACAAAACAGACTTGTGTTTGTTTTTTTCCAAAAGATTCCACCCTTGTAATCTTGAACCAAGTACCTCAGCTTGATTTTTAGATAGGTTTAGACCTCGAACTGGATCAGTGAGCTCCGCTTGAGAGATCATGTGTGGCTCAATTATGGTGGAAGGATTGAAATCTGGATCATTAGTAGGACCTGTTTTCAGAGATGGGCACAAATACATACAAATGTATTTAAATACTAAATACATTACTTTCCAAAAAAAGTATTTAAATATCAAATACATTACAGGTTAAGAGGATGTATTTAAATACTAAATACAATACTACCAAAATGTATTTAAATGCATTTCAAATACTTTGTAATTGTACACACACACACACACACACACACACACACACACACACACTTGCGGAGCATAATTCCTTAATTGCTGCAGCCATTGGCCTTCATAAGCACAAGGCTTTCGAATAATTGGTCGGATAATTTTCCTCTCTTAGGGGAATGAGTGATACCTGCAAAGGAAAAAAGTCGTTCTACCGGAGCTGAAGAAGGCAGTGTAGTATTGAACTTTATGAACATAGATCGAACTAATGAATGATTTTGCAGACTCTTGATGTTGGTATCGGGATCCTTCAGATACGTTAAAGCTTTCATTTCCGGTGTTCCAAATCTAGAACTATTTAATGCTTTCTTATCGAAGGGAAAATAATCATCATGATCAGACGAGTCGGGAGAGGAGTCGTTACCATCTTGGGAGAAGCTTGACACTGCTACCATAAAGGCATCTCGCACAGATGAAATTTTTGCTTGAACATCCCAATTTCCTTTCAATAAGGAATACAACCAATCTTACTGTTGCCTGAGCCACGACTGACTCGTGACAGGCCTGGTAATCTAGGTGGCTTTAGTTGGTTCACTCTGCCGCTCTGCCTCAATACATGATTGGCGTTTACCAAGTGTATTTGTAAAATATATTTAAAATAAGTATTTATAAATACTAAATACTTCTCAAATGTATTTAAATACATATTTAAATACAAGCTCCAAAATGTATTCATAAATACAGTATTTATATACGGATTTGAGTAATGTTAAATACATTACTGCCCATCTCTGCCTGCTTCAGCACTTACCTCTTTATCATCATTCGTCAGCCAGACTCTGTACTGAACGGACGCATTTCCTGAGCTCTCTGATTTTGCATCTACTTTTGTATATTGCTGAGAATTTTACTTTTGGATAGTTTTGAATTTTATATACTTGCGTTTAAATTCACGTTGTTATAGTTAAGTAATTGAATATTAGTGGTTTTTAGCGATTTATAAGTTTTCATAGCGTGCCGGCTTAATTTAACTTATACCTGTGACGGTTTAAACTAATTTTTAACTGCGGGATGCCGTCGCAGACAGCGTCGTGTGTTAGGTGTAGGGTAAACCGGTGGTATTCGGAATTTAAGGATTATAACGACGGTCCAATGGCGATTACCGATAGATCAGTTTGTTTCTTTTGCGAGTTCATGCAGGAAATAGTTGACATAAAACGTAGTGTAGGTGAGGTAGCGGAAAGACTTGCAACGCTTGATGAGGCAGGGGTAGGGCTACGGTTGACGGAAGCCGAACCAATACTAACGTTGAAGACGTTAGTAATTTGAAGGGTGAGGTGCGTAACCTAGTTTCTAGTTTAGGTAGCTTGTCGGGAAGGTTGGATAGAGTTTAGGAAGGGGTTAAGGTTAGTCCGAGAGTAGTAGATAGCGAGGGATATAGAGAGGTTAAGGGTGGAGCTAGGCCGCGTACCTTAGGTGATAGGAATCCCCCTCCCTAGCGAGGTTTCGAACCCTTTCGCCCATTTGGAAAGGGACGTGAATGAGGGGGAAACTATTTCAATTGGGGACTCTTTAGTGCGCCACATGGACAAAGAGTTCGTTGAACGGCATCCAACCAAGAGGAGGAGGGTCTGTCTCCCAGGGGCCAGGGTTGACAGAGTTAGAGACGAAGTGGATAGGATTGACGTTGCCTCCCGTCACTCGATGTTGGTGACGATGGTAGGAGGCAACGACTCGTATAGGCCCGATACGAGAGTGCCTGACCTTTTGGAGAGATATAGGGGGTTAATTAGGTCCATGAAGGCGAGGTCAGATAGGTCTTTAGTGCTAGGTATTACCCCTAGGCACGGGTTGGGTCTTAGCTGTGGTCCGAATTCAGTGATCTTAGCCTTTTTATAAAAGATGGGGGTGCATTTTAATGAAATAGGTAATGCTAGGCTAGGTAGGTTAATAGACGAAAACGTGCGAAAGCTGTATAGGTCGAAGCCTATTTTAGGCCAGTGCCAGTGACGCTTCTCAGTTTTGTGCTCCGTCTTACTACCAAATTAACAGGGTTTAAAGTTAGTGAACTGGTATGTTACCTATACAATAAAATTTGTAAATGTGCCAAGATTACCCAGTTACAATCTTATTAGATGGTCCACAATACTTAATTAATAATAATACATTTAATATATCCTCAAAATTTTCTAACGACATCCGGCACTTCCTCCTTGGACCTATGAGGAGGGAGGTAAACAGTGACCTTGAAATAGCGGGCATACGAACGAATGAACGAGTGAATTTTAACTATATAAACGGTTCAAAATATTTTCAAAAGGCCAGGGATAGGCTCTGAAATCTTAAATGAAAGACCAAGCAAATAAATAGGTTTTATTACTTTAGATATAATTACAAACTTACACGCTTACATGTTTTAAAGGGACAAGGAGTGGGCACTCCTTTTAGCATCCCCATCTCTTTCCCCTCTCCCGCCCTACCCCCATCATATACACTGCGAATTTTCCGTTTAATAGTAAAAGTTTTTACGGTGATCGCGGGAAATGTATGTTTCATTACGATATAATCGTACAGTGACGCCGCGTATATACTTTTTGTGTCATAGAAACAGTTACATAATTAATGTGAAAAGATGCCTGAACATCGAACCGTTGGTATCCAGAGCATGATTTAAAGGGACGAAAAAGTGGGACCCCTTTCGGCGTTCCCCCCCATCGCCACCCCCAACCAGCCCCCACCAGCTACGCTCCCCCGCAAGCCGTTACAGATACAATGGGGTCGTCTGCTGTAAATCTTGTAGAAAATCCTCTGTTATGTTTCATATTCGACAAATTAGATCATATTAAGTCAGACCTTCTTGTATCTGTCTGTCATGATTTTTATGATTCAGAAGAAATAGAACATGCGAGGGTACAATTAAACACCCTGTTCGGTGCTTCCCTCCCAACTCGTAGAGGTAACTCTAAAAACGAGAATACCCTGAAAGACATTATAAATAAAGTGTCGACCCTCCGGGATAATTAGAATAATATTACCTTTTACGTTACTAACGTCCATAGAATACCGGTAATCTCTATGGGTGACGTAAACGTCTCGGTGCTCCTCAAACAGTATAATGAGGTACAAAAGTCGATAGTTGAACTGAAACACCAACACGTGGTGTCAAATCAGAAAAACGCGATTTCGATAGAACAGTTCCGGTCAGAGTTAGATGCGTTGAAAGAGACGCTCCTCCCAAAGCCTAGCTACGCGGAAGTAGTTCAGTAAGCCAGATCTCCAAGAAGCGCGTCGGGCAGCGAGGGAAACGAAATCCCCGCCTCCAACTCCCCCCCTGAAAATGGGGTGGAAACGCAGCATGCAGGGGTAGAGGTCAACCCCCTCCCTTTCAGGAAAGGACTCCTGCTCCCGATCTCACAATGCGGAACAGGGACGGTCCAATGCCGAGAGTCGAGGCATCATTGCCCTCTTCCCTGGCCCCCACTGCAGAGGAGAGGTGTTCGATTACGCCTCGCTCGGTACGCAGTTCCCCCCCTCCCACCGAAGAAGGAGAGGCACGCGCGGCCGTCAGGGTATAAACACCGCTAACAGACCCTCACCAAGCCACAGAGTAAGGGAGGGGCCTCCTATCCCTCAAAGGTTGTGCCACCCATCCCCCAGGCAGGCGAACCCTGCCTCAGGGAGATCGAGGGAGCAGGACGGGTGGGTAACGGTTAATAGGCGCCAGTCCCAAAGGTCTCCTCAACCGGTCTCCGCGGCGAGGCCACCGATGGAGAATCTCACCCTATTTGTGTCGCGAATTCAGCTCTCGAACGAGGCAAGCGATATTCGACACATGATAGAAGAAATCATTGGTGAACACAGTATAGTGATAGGTAATAAACTAAACACGAAATCTCCGTATTATAACTCCTTTAAAGTAATAATTAAAGGTGCAAATGCGCATTTCAACTCGTATAATATGAGTCAATGGCCTGACGGTATTATTGTTAAGGAGTTTATTCACTTTTCCAGGAGATTTGATAGCAGGCAAAATAATAATAATAATAATAGGCGCCCTAACGGCAATGCCTGAAAGTTGTACTGTGTATAATAATAATAATCTTACTAATAATAAATTTTCTATCAGTCATGGCGGATAACTTGTTGAAAATAGTCTCATATAATGTAAGGTCAGTGAGGAATTCAACTGTAGATGTTCATAAAATCTGCGACAGTGCAGATCTGATACTCCTGCAGGAGCACTGACTACCTAAGCAAGAGCTAAAATTCCTCTCTACCATCCATGGTGACTTTATGTACCATGCGTCATCAGCAGTAGACTTGTCAGATGAATTAATGTACGGTAGGCCTTTTGGTGGTGGTGCTTTCTTATTAAGGAAAAATTTGTCAAAACATAAGATTTTTAACAAGCGATAACGGAAGGTTGTTAGGCATTGAATTACAAGTGAACAATGATTGCATATTAATTGTAAACTGCTATTTACCATACAACAACGGCAGTAATCTAGATGAATACATTGATTTGCTGTACAAAATTAAGTCATTATCAGATAACCCCAAATATTCTCACTGTATAATAATGGGGGACTTTAACGCACATGTGAACTCAGAATTCTTTGGAGAATTGGGTAACATGTGCGAGTCGGCCAATTTAAGTATAAGTGATGTACTGTAGATGTATTAGGGGTAGCCAGTGGTAATTTTACATACGTTAGCGATATGAGTGGTACCACCAGGTGGATTGATCATTGTCTCACTAGTAACAATCTAAAGGATCGAATTGTTAGAGTTCATATTTTGCATGATTTCCTTCTTTCTGATCATAGACCATTAGAAATATTAATTAACGTTACCAATTTATGCGCAACACGACTTAAAAAGAACTCAATAGGTAAGAATAATCGCGTCGATTGGTCCAATGTTAATATGCAGCAGAGAATAGAATACAAAGACAGAACATGTCACCTCTTTAATAATTTAGAAATTTTGCACCTTGGCTGTAATAATCCTTGCTCAAATGATTCTCACTGTAAACTATCATACTAAGGTTATTCCTGGATGGAATGATTTTATTGCCCCCCTGAAGAGGGAATCGAAAGACGCCTATGATTTGTGGTGCTTTCATGGTAGACCCAGATTAGGACCAGTATACTTGAATATGTGTAGAAGTCGGGGTCAGTATAAGGCGGCCTTAAGGCGATGTAAACAGGAAGAAGAGTCTATTCGAGCATCAAAAGCCTGTGAAGCTCGCATGAATAACGATAATAACAAATTTTGGAAATTTGTTAAGAATCAAACGGGTGTCAAAAATGTCCTCCCTCCGACAATCGATGGGGTGTCGGGGGAGGATGAAATTGCAAAGCTGTGGAAAAATCACTATAACATTCTTAATAGTGTGAGTAGGGATAATCTTAAGATAGATTACAGCGAAACGATTGTGGGAGGGACAAGGGAAAATATTTTTATATCATTTTCTGAAGTAAAGAGGTTAATTAAAGAGTTAAAGACTGGTTCTGCGTCAGGGGTAGATGACTTATCGAATGAGCACTTAAAATATGCAAATGACGTAGTATGTCTGCATATATCATTGCTCCTATCAGCCATGCTTGCTCATAGCTATATCCCTGCAGAGTTCATGAGGGTATATATCTTGCCCCCCTTGGTCAAAAATAAGTACGGAGACATTCTGTCCAGCAATAATTACAGGCCCATTGCTGTCGCTTCCTGCTTCTCGAAACTACTAGAGAAACTCTTGTTACTCCGATTAAATGATTTCCTATGGACATCTCCTAACCAGTTTGGCTTTAAAAGGTCCCACTCAACTGACCTGTGTATCTATGTACTTAAAGAAACAATATCTAAATACATTGAGAGTAATTCAACTATTTATAGCTGTTTCCTTGATATAAGTAAGGCATATGATAGGGTGAACCACAATATTTTATTTGCAAAACTAGAATACAGGAAGGTTCCCATGTACATATTAAATTTATTGAAATTTTGGTATTCCCACCAATCTTTCACTGTTAGGGGGCAATGTACTATCCGAGTGTTTTGGCTCCTCTTGCGGGGTGAGACAATGTTCCTTGCTCTCCCCTATGCTGTTTAATGTGTATATCGACGGATTAATTGCTTCACTTAATGAGGCAACAGTGGGATGTTGTATAGATAACGCAAGGATAAATAACTTAGTTTATGCCGATGATATGGTGTTAATAAGTCTTTCTGGTAAAGGTCTGGATCAGCTACTAAATGTCTGCGAAGTGTATTCGCAGAAACATGATATTCTTTTTAATGTTACAAAAACTAAGGTTATGCAGTTTCATCCGAAAAGCTGTAATCAGCCAGCTGATATAAGGTTTAAAATGAATGGTGAAGTAATTGAGGAAGTACAAGAGTTTAAGTATTTGGTTCAAACTATTACCAGCTCCTTGAGTGATGACTCGGATATAAGAAAACAATCTCGAAGCCTGTGTGCTAAAGCGAATATGACCATAAGGAACTTTCCTTTCTGTACAAGTGAAGCTAAAGACACACTCTTTCGTACTTTCTGCAGTAATATATACGGTCAGCAACTTTGGGTGAATTATAAAAAAGGTTCTGGCAGAACCCTAAATTTGCTGTATAACAGGTCTTTTAGACTCTTACATAAATTACCCCCGAGATGCTCAGCTTCGCAAATGTTTGCTACCCGCAATGTCCCGAGCTTCCCGGAGGTAACAAGACGTGCTCAACACAGTCTAATGCAAAGAATTAAAAAGTCAACCAACCCGATCATCCAAGCTATCCATGAGTCCTGCCATTTATCCTCTAAGCTATGGACTTCATGGTACGAAAACGTGTCTGTAGCTCCACTTAACTTCGACAGTGCAGTATTATTTCTAATCAATTGTATATTTTCTATCATTAGTGTATGAACTGTCATTGTATTAATAATATTTGTCATATGGACTATAGTCTGCCAATAAACCTTTTCATTTCATTTAAACGTTGTGTGTCCGGGGAACGCGGGTCCGACGTGATAAATAGTTTAAAACGGGCCCGTGGTAAAAAATAACTTAAACGTCTTTTATTGTAACGCGCGTAGTATTAGAAATAAATTAAATGAATTTAAGGCGATAATTTATTCTGGCAACTATGATATAGTTGCTATCACTGAAACATGGTTAAATACTGTGACTCGGGACTTGTTGGGGGAACTTGATATACCGAGTTTTAAACTCTTTACTAATGATAGGTTACATAGGTTTGGTGGAGGCGTTTTGCTGTACATTCGTAATTCCCTTAGGGCTATCGAGGTTAAGTTAGATTTTCCGGCAGCAATTAATGCGATATGTGTTGAAGTTACGGCGCGTAGTATTAGTTTTAATTTTGTTGTTGTTTATAGACCTCCCGTTCAACCCCTCGATACAGATACTAGATTTTACTCACTTCTTGGTAATTTTATTGACAATCGGAATAGTATAATTGTCGGAGACTTTAACTGCCCTAATGTTAATTACGAGAATTTTACTGGTAATAAGGAGGGTTTGAGATTGGTTGAGTTTATGGACGATAACTTTTTACGACAGATAGTTACCGAACCAACGCGCGGTGATAATATTTTAGATTTGGTGATGACGAACGGCGAGAATATAGTCGAAGGTTTAGAAGTAGGCGAGAGTTTAGGATGTTAGTGATCATCAAATTCTTAGGTTTAAGTTAGCGATAAAAAACACTCAGGATAGTAACGTAATAGAAGTCCTTGATTTTCGTATGGCTAATTTTGATAGTTTGGCGGATAGGATGAGAGTAGTGGACTGGGATAACTTATTTATTGGTAATGACACAAATTTGCATTGGGTGGCGTTTAAGGAAAGTTTTAGGAATATTGAAAGGGAGTTCATTCCTCGTAGGCCTAAGCGCGCTAGAAATCGTGGTAGGCCGAAGTGGTGGACTAGGGAAATAGGCGAGTTCATAAACGAGCGTAATAGAGCGTATAGACTTAGTAAGCGCAATGGCACGGCAGCTAACTTTAATAGATATATCGAGCTTAGACGTCAGGTTAAAAGATCAGTTAGGAATGCTAAGCGTAATTTAGAGGTACTTATAGCTGCGGATAGTAAACATAATCCAAAAAAGTTTTTTGAATACGTTAATAATCGTAAGCCGATAAAAGATAACATAGGCCCTCTAGTGGATGTTAATGGCGCTTTGGCTTCTGACGCTCAGGCGATGGCGTGTATTTTCAATAACTTTTTTGCTACAGTTTTTACCGTAGAAGACGTAAATAATGTCCCCGACGTGGATGATATCGTTCCATTTAGTAGCGAGACTATTTTGGATGAAATAACTGTTTACGAGGGTGAGATTGCGCATTATATCGATAGGCTAAAAGTTAGCAAGGCTCCAGGCCCTGACGCTTTTTTTCCCAGACATTTGAAAGAAGTTATCGTAGGCCCCTTAACGAAGATTTTTAATCAGTCACTCGAAACGGGGATTCTTCCTGAAGACTTCAAATTAGCTAACGTCACGCCTATTTTTAAAAAAGGCGACCGCGCAGTAGCTAGCAATTATAGGCCTATTAGCTTAACATCAATTGTCGGTAAATTTTTGGAATCCGTAGCTAGGGATCGTATCATCGATCACTTAGAAAGTAGAGATTTGATTAATAGTAGTCAGCATGGGTTTCGACGCCATAGGTCTTGTTTAACTAATTTGTTAGAATTTTATAACGAAATAGTGCGCGAATACGATAGGCATAGAACAGCTGACGTTATTTAGATTTTAAAAAGGCGTTCGATACTGTTCCGCATAGGAGACTAATTGCGAAGGTCAAAGCGCACGGTATACGCGGTCAGGTAGCTAACTGGTTAGAAGAATGGCTTCATGCTAGGAGACAGAGGGTGGTAGTTAATGGCAGTGAATCGGGGTGGTTAGATGTAGGTAGCGGTGTCCCACAGGGTTCAGTGTTAGGCCCATTGCTATTCGTAATTTACATTAACGACATATATGTAGGATTGACTAGTAACGTGTCAAAATTCGCGGACGATACTAAAATAGGCGGTAAGGTTGTTAACGAGGACGATAGTAATAGGCTCCAAGACGATGTAAATAGGATTATGGAGTGGACAGATAAGTGGCAGATGCAATTTAACGTAGACAAATGTAAAGTTTTGCATATAGGTTCTCGTAACAATAATTACACGTACACGATCGATGATAGGGAGTTAGCGAGCGTTGACGAGGAAGTAGATTTAGGCGTACGCGTATCTAAGGATTTAAAGGTTAGGAACCAGTGCCTGGAGTCTTGGGCAAAAGCTAATAGGATGTTAGGCTTCATAGCACGTAATTTCGAATTTAAATCGAAGGATATTATATTGCCCCTTTACAAGTCCCTAGTCAGGCCTCATTTAGAATATGCAGTTCAGTTTTGGTGCCCGTACTTGCGTGAGGATATTGATAGGTTAGAAAGGGTTCAACGTCGTGCCACGAAACTAATTCCGTCATTGCGCAACAAGCCTTATGAAGATAGGATTAAAGAGTTAGACCTGTATTCCCTCGAAACTAGGAGATTAAGGGGGGAGCTTATTGAAGTTTTCAAAATCGTTAATAACATCGATAACGTAAATTTTGACACATTGTTCACTTTCGATAATAGTAATACTCGTAATAACTGATTTAAGTTGCGTGGCAGACGTTTCATTACTAATATCGCTAAAAACTTCTTTACGTTTAAAGTAATTCATAAATGGAATAATCTTCCCGCGTCAGTCGTTCATTCTACCAGCGTTAATGTGTTTAAGAACCGTCTTGACAGACATTTTAAAAATATTAACGTTGTTTGAAATAAAAAACAGTTAGCAACTGGAGCTCTGGTGGTGGTGCTCGAGGATGAGTCTGTTGACGATAAATGCCAGCTTGTGACATGCCAGCGTGTGATGCCAGCAATAAAATTATTAAAAAAAAAAAAAAATTAGACTAACACGAACGAAGATGTAGCTCGTAGCGTAAACTAACCCACTTTTTGTTGAACTTTACCTACTTTTTTTTTTCTTATCCCCTCTTTACTTTGCATGTCTGTAACACTCTTTCTTGCATGTTTTTAGTTTGCGTGGTATGACAGTGAGTTAAGAGTGTGTTTGCATGGTTTGTAAGCGTTCTTATTTTACTTCTTTTCATCTTTCACCCCTCTCCTATTCTCTCCAACTATTTTTCTGACTTGTCGGCAGTGGCCGGCGGATGATGATGATGATGATGATGAGTCTTTTTTCTCTTTCTCTGAATGAATGTTAACCCACAAGTGATAGGTGTTCCTCCTTACTTAACCCCTTATTCTCTTCTCTCCTCTTAACCCCCTTACTCTTTCCTTTCTCTCGGGCTAACCTTAGAGTGGATCTTAGGGTCTTTGTTAGCCTTAGCTTCTGTAGATCTGTAGATCATCTTCATCCGCTACAGCATATGTTTCGGGTGGTACTGGAACAGGAAGATCTAGACCATGAGCAACAGGTCTTATTGCCGATGCCAAATTAGGCTGTAGAATGGATTTCTTGTTTTTTGCAGAGAATCCTGATGTTTTAGTCATACAGAAATAGCAGTCATTTAAGTGATCCTGTTGTTCCCTCCAAATCATTGGTATTGCGAAAGACATAGATGAACGAGCACCTTTAATCCACTGTCGGAGACGGTTTGCACATGAAATGCAACAAATATGAGGTGCCCATTGTTTATTTTGATCGCCTACCTTGCATCCGAAGTACAAATGATAAGTTTTTTTTATGAGAGGAGTAAAGCACCTTTTCTGATTTTTAACAGTAAATTCTCCACAAATGGAGCAAAAAATTGTCGGCATCATTAACACATCTACGAGACATACTTAATATTTTTCAGTTTTTTTTTTAACTATTTTAGGTAATCCGTCAATATTCCAAGCACTTATTTCACAATCACCTGTAAAAAATGAAAGTACTGTAACATTAATTAAAGGTAACTATAAAAAAATAAATGAAAAGAGGTAAATATATAAATATAGATATATATATCTATATAAAAAGTAACTATATATATTTTTTTTTTATTTACATGCATTAAACCATTTATACATCTGCTAACAAGTTTTTCGTTTTAATATTTGGAATATACATCCAAACAAGGTTTTTGGTTCCTGAACCAAAATATCATAGATGGTCCCTATGTATTTTTTTGCACTGAATCCGAATCTGTTTTTAGAATACTTAAATATATTTAACCTTTTCTTCTACTCAAAAAATCATTCAAAGAGCATTTTCAATTGAAAATTATCTATCACTTTCACTATTTATCAATTCATTATCATTTTACTACATTAAATGGCGGTCCTGGCATTTTTGGCGCCCTAGGCGAGATCATGCAAGGTGCCCTTCTTCTGTCAACAGCACACTCCTCCCCCCTCCCCAGGTGCATAACCTCTGCCGCAATAAAACACACTGAACACATTTTCTTTAAAACACAAAACACCACCTTCATTTATTGTTCTCAGCTTCAAGTAAGAACAAGTTGTTTTGAAACAAAACCTACAAAGAAATCTTGTATGAATAATAATTGAATACTCAATAAAGATTCCCAAATATATTGCAAACAAAATAAATATTCCAATGTATATTGCACACAAAATAGATAAATAAAAAACACTAATAAATCACACAATGTAGCTTAATAAAGGAATAAGATTGCCAACTAGCAAAAACTGAGTTTTAAATTTGGTTTGGAAGTTTTAGGTCTAGTTGTTTTCCTATTAAAACCTGATCCTCCTGGTCTTCCTTGATGCAAATTCATCAATGACGTCATCATAGGAAATCTGCTCAGAAACCGCATGGTTAATGCTGATGATAGCAAGACCACTGAGGTGGTCTTGCATCATGGTGGATCTCAGGTAAGTCTTGATGAGCTTTGAGCTTGGAAAAGTTCCTCTCCGCTCCAGCCACTGTCATTGGAAGGGTGACAGCAACCCTGTCATGCTCGTAGATGGCAGCTCAGGCAAATTCTTTAATTCCTGTGCCAACTCCCTACCATCTAGATCAGAATGTCTAAAATGATAGTAAAGTACTTTGATTGCTTGATCTCCTGCACCATTCTATTAATGATCTTGGTACTGATGGAGTCAATCAGTTCGTTTGAATGTGTTTGCCCAGATAGCTGGTGTGACTTGCTAATCACCTTTCCACCCTGTGAATATGATCTTTCATTACTTGGTCAAATTTTGCCATGAGCTCAACCTCTTTTAAGAAGTTCCCGTTTGATGGCATATACAGTGTTCCTGTGTCCCCCTCAGTGCCATATTCCTCACTGCCAGAGACTTTACTATGGTAACCAGCCGCATGATAATTGAGCAAGGTGGTTGCATTCTTCCAGTCGTTAAGCCCTCCCTTTGATAAAGAAAAGTCTTTTGTTGAGAACAGCTTGCAGCAGAAGCAGAAGAGGCTGTTATTTTTCCGTGAATATATCAGCCAACTTCTCTTCATTTTCTCTGTTTACCAAGATTCTATTGAAGTATTGGTGGTTGCATTTTCTTCCATCCTCTCTCCTAGGAAAAATGAAGTCAGGTGTTACCTGGCATGTCCTCGCCTAACAAATTCTGTCCTCATCTTATCATTTAGGACAGAAGGCCATTCAGCAGGATCAATTGGTTCTGCATCTGTCCGGATGGGCGGAATCGATGTGCCTTGATCAGCAGGTTCAGCACAGGAGGATCCTTCAGGTGCATCTGAAAGGATATGAGAATCAATTTATTTATTTACAGTATTTACAGTCTAGTTCAGCCCAATACTAAAACTAAACGCCTATAAACCTAGGCCATAAAGGGTAGGTTATAGTGAGGGTGAGGGTTTTAAACTAAAAACCCAAAATCTGACAACACATACATGAAGCAGACAAATTTTAGAAGTCATTTCAGCAAAAAAAGAAAGAAATTGATGATTTTTGCCTAAAATAGCGGATTGCCCACTGAAAGTAGCAAACTTATCTTGATTTTAGTTTAAAAAAGTAACGTTAGATATAAAAATGAAACTTAAAATGTTCATGACATACCTCTACTTTTCGATCGCATCTCCTCTTCCTCTTTTCTTCTCTTTCTTCCCTGTGCACCTGACGGCTTTGTCCTCTTCAACATGATGCTCGGCCAGACACGACTCACTGTAAACTAGAACACATACGAAATTGTGAAGTGGAGAAAAATCCGTCGCTAGCTACACTCTAATTTACTCTGCTTGATTTTAATAATTATAAACAGTTTTAACATACTTATTTCATTGCTTGTTTATTTTAATGAAATAACTTTTAATTTAGTTTTATAAATTGATTTTTACAAGCAAAATCGATACCTGTCACCAAGGATAAATATCTACAGTATCTCCAACCGGGGTTGGTGAGACCGTGAGTTGGTAAATTTCTCGAGCCCTGGACTGGAGCCTGTTGAAAAAAAACAAGAAACGGGCGTGCTGTGTCGCCTCCCCACTAATTGGCGCCTTAGGCGGCCGCCTATGCCGCCTATGCCGCCTCTGCCCAGGACCGCCACTGAATGTAAGAGCTCTAAGGCAATCTGCCTCATCCCCTCATTGCGAAATATTGATGGGCACTGATATAACTTACGATATGTACTGTAGGTAGTGATATTCATCACCAGGGCTCCCACTTTTAAGGTAATTACCTTAGTTTATGGTAATTTGGGTACATTTTAAGGTACGAAAATTTTTAAGGTAAATCTGAGGTAATTCAGCTCGAAAGCAGTTTCTCATAATCTGTTGAAAAAATATAAAATAAAATAGTGAAAAATAATATAAAATATAAGAAATAAATCAGAGAAAATTTAAATGATTACATACTGAAAAACCATTATTTTTTCTACGTACAATTGCGCCCTCTTGCGTCACAGTTGCGTATTAAAGATGTAAACAAAGCTGGACTTAACTTTTTCATTGCTTTCGTTAGGCCTATGATGATGACTGTGATTCATTTCACATTACAGTGATTACATTCACTGCAGTTTTGTAGATAACTTTACAATAAAAGTAAAAGTAAGTTTATGATAAATGGCATCAAAAGGAAATGAGAGTGACGAAGAAAGTGATTACAATACAGATGATGAGCGTCAGGAAACGTCGAAAATCAAGAAGCGCAATGTAAATAGTAGCGCAACTGCTGAAGTATGTAAGGAAATTATGTTAAAGCAATTTGAGTAAATTTTTCATTTCAGATCTAGCTTTTCAACTTATTTGGAACAAGTTTTTTTTAATTTCCTTAAGTTCTATTGAAGCTTTGAGTTTATTAATTTTTATATAATAAAAATGCATATCTTTTTTAAAACAAACTTTTATTTTTTAATACGGTATACTATTGCTTTTCAGCTTTGTTTTAAGGTGTGTACTTTTGGAAATACTTTTTTTTCAATATACTACAGGGTGTTTTATAATCCGAATATTTTGGTACCATGATAATGTCATTATTAATAATATATACAAGTAAAATATTTCAGGTAATTTTTAAGAAATTTCCCTTTCAGATGTAAGGTAATTTTGCTGATTTTAAGGTAGAGTCTAAGGTAATCCTTGCTGGCAGCTCTGGGAGCCCTGTTCATCACTTCATTGGTGAAAAGATGGGTACTTGTAGGTTATCTCCCGCCACCAATTTTGACAGAATATTTTCATTAAAACTAACGAAAATATCATGACTTAACCTAACCAATTATCAATGGCGTACAGTTGATCTATTAGTAAATAGTAAATACTATTCCACAAACAAACAATGTTATAATTAATAATAGATCAACTGTACGCCCTTGATAATTGGTTAGGTTAAGTCGTGATTATTTTCGTTAGTACCAAAAGATGCAATCAGTCGCAAGATAGAATCCATAGGTTGTCATAGGAATGCTAAACTAGTGTAATTCATGAACGGCAATTTGCTTATAGAAATTGCAGTTAATCATTATAGCTGAAACTGTCATATCTCAAAATCTATACGTGATAGAAGAATTTTAAAAACAGATTCGGATTCAATGCAAAAGAATACAGAGTGACCATTATTTTGGTTCAGGAACCAAAAACCTTGTTTTTCAGCGATCTAATCACAATGAGTGCTGGTGTGATCCATTGGTTGTTGTATTTAGTTTACATATCACTTTTAATTTAAGAGGAAAGTTTGTTGCGATTGCAGTAAAGCAAGAACGTATGTAAGAACGTGAATACGTGATATTATCATATATGTGCATCCACAGTGAGATTGTGGAGTTCAAAGTTAGACAATTATAGAATTATAAAAGCTTAAAATTAGAAATTAAATTAAAAATTATATCTTTATAAAATCTTAAAAATTAACGATTGCAAAATCTGAAGGACAATGAGAATAGCAAAATTATAAGATTATAAGGATTATAAAATTTCAAGATAGCATAAATTTATGAATTTTTTTAATTCTTATATAAAGAATAATGATACATAATGATTGATTATGTTGTGATAGGTTTACTTAACAGGCGGGTTATGCTGAAGTCAGTTCTACAGTGTTTGTAGATGGCGCGGAAAGTTGTCAGTCATTTTGAGTATGAATCGACACTTTGGCCTTCCTGGGTCTTACGGACATATATTATACCGTCCCGTACATAACAGGAATAAATTATTTTTCTCTTTTAAGTCTTAATAGTTTAGCAAAAATTTCTTTTTTGTATTCAGTGATTCATTAATATATACATATTAGGTTTACTATTTATAACTGCACTTCTTATTTCCGATTTCTACAGCCGGTCACTGAATTTGGATTTTATGGTTCTTTTGTCAGTGTCGTTATTATTTTTTCCGCCTTGCTGTGCCTCCGTAATGACATTTTTAGGAATATTTATCCAAAGTTTTTCTTTGATTGCGTTTCTGACAATTTTAGCTGAATTTTGACTTGGGGAACCTTGAGGGACTGCAGGTCCACCGATAAAGTATAGGTTTTTTGAGGTTCCTATTTGTGGGCGCTGTCTAACCTCTCATTTTCTATTGTTTAGGTTTGTAATCGGTCTTCTATCGTGGATACTCTCATTAAGAGCATTTATCCACTGTTTTGGTTCTTTGTTTTCTTCTAATTTGTTTATTCTTTCGTCCTTTTCTGTCAAGCAGTTTAGGATAAAAAATAGGTACGATTCCATATATAAAGCTAATTGTCTGCTATCAGTTTATCATCGGTAAACGCCTGGCATTCCCACCTTTTATTCGCTTTGAATTTCTCGATTCGTTGATGAAGGGAGATCTCTCCGGAGTCGGGGGGGAAGCAGCGCTTGATATGGAAGCAGAAGGCATACCTCTCTCCTGTTTCCTCATGGAGACTCCTGGAGATGGACGAATGAGGGATGCCTGTTGTTGTTTTTATTGATTTTTTCTCTTTTTGCAATTTTTGTAATGCTTATTCACTTGAAATTTAGTTATTTGTTGATATTTTTTGAAAGTCTTAATGAAAGAATTTGACTCAATTTTTAGATAAAGTTCTTGATTTACATTAAGTTTTTATTTACACATGTAATTAAAATTTAGTCGTTCGTTCGTCTGTTTCTAGGATCACTCGTTTGTTCGTTCGTATGTTTATTTCAGGGTCACGGGTACAGCTTGTGGCCCTGTATGCAAAAGAATGAGAAGAGGTTAATTTATTAACAAAACTTTCGGTACGAAAACTGTGTATTTTCGAATGCCAACATGGGATACACACACACACACACATATATATATATATATATATATATATATATATATATATATATATAAAATGTAAAGAACGACGCTTGTGTAGAAGAGTGTTCCGCACAAGATGAGGAAGGAGAACGAGCAAATGAAAAATGAGGTACCTCCCAGGAATCGAACCGGGATCATCCAATTGCCGGTCGGATATTTAACCACTACACTAAGGACCCCGATTAGTCAGTACTCGTAATTCTTCTACATAAGAGCGGAATCAAATGTCCTGAGGGGGCACCTTCGCAATTGGATGATCTCGGGTTCGATTCCTGGGAGGTACCTCATTTTTGATTTGCTCGTTCTCCATCCTCATCTTGTGCGGAACACACTTCTACACAAGCGTCGTTCTTTACATTAATTATACTGTGTGTTGTTTGCAGTTAAAATGTATATATATATATATGTGTGTGTGTGTGTGTGTGTGTGTGTAGACCGACCAGAAATCCCTTTCCTCGCCGTTCTCACTTTCCTTATTTCAGTTATTATTGGCTTAATCACTTATTCTGTGTTCACCTCTGAATATCTCATTAGCCTACATGAATTAGTGTATTTACTTAACAATTAGACTGTATAACCATTTCTTATTGCTATTACTCAGTCATCATTAACATAGCATAAATACCGTTATAAAATTGTTAATCACTGTGAATAAATAATTCATTTATTTTCCTAATTAAACACAAAACAACGAAGTAATTTCTTTCTCCTTACTAAATATTGTTTGTTTGGGCTGTAGGCCCAAGCTGGTGACCCCTAATTATTCATCTCAATTTAATTCATAAATTATAGTAAGCCTACTTTCTTGGCCACATCAGATTGGTGATCCGTAGGCCAATACACACACACACACACACACACACACACACACACACACACCGGCAGTCAAAGTTGTAGATTTTCTTTTTATTGCCTAGTAGAGTTTTTAGTTACATCAGCATTAAGGAATAGTAATATACAATTTCAAAAAATAGTTTGCCAATAAAGAAAAAGAACGTAATCTGTAATGATTGGGTTTTGCTTTTGGAAATTTTTTTTATTGTCAAAAAAAAAAAAGAATATAAAATATCCAAATAAAAAAGATTACGAATTAGTAAATTTTATGTATTTTAGAAATTTTATGGTTTCAAGACGAATTTTTTTCGGACACTGTACTTTACCTTCTTCCTGATCACTTAAACGAGTCGTTTGGAAGTATTCCCTCCAGAATTTTTTATTTTTTTTTTTATGTAGAAAGGAGGGGGCTAAGGGCGAGCGCCCGCAAAAGTGACCCCTCCGCAGAGGACGGATAGAGAAGACTGGAATTAACTTCTTACGAGTTTCAAATTCTGAACAATAGAACAATATTTCATTAGTGTCTTTTGTAAAGTAAAGAGAACTCTTCGCTTGCCCAAAGAAATAAGAGAAACCATAATTTAGACTGCCTGCGTATATATATACGTATGGAAGCGGGAAACGACTTTCTGGATGAAGTGATTTTGATGTATGGAATCTTTTTTGTAGGCTGCCGAGGATAAATCCCATTAATGTGAATATGAGCTGGACAACAGCTCATTATGAAAACAGCCACGAGGAAATACTCGTACAAATATGGATAAGACTCGTTTCGAGGCTCAAAAGCTTATGAGACTAATCTAAATATATGGGTTTTGGAAATTTGTTAGAAACGAATAATAGGTGGTAAGACTATCCTTTCATTATCAATGGGCGTAGCGTATGCGGAAATGGGAATTTAGAAGTGTGGAAAACAATCATTATTTTAATATTCATGGTTAAATAATGTAAATTAGGTCTGTAGAAGTTCAGTGCCTGAAGTTGAAAGTCTGATTAAACAATTTAAAAGAAGAGATTCTTGGAGCACACACAATTTGTCTAATGAACGCTTAGAATATGCGAAAGACGTATTTTTTACTCGA
Organism: Bathynomus jamesi; assembly: GCA_023014485.1. Classification (NCBI taxonomy): domain Eukaryota; kingdom Metazoa; phylum Arthropoda; class Malacostraca; order Isopoda; family Cirolanidae; genus Bathynomus; species Bathynomus jamesi. The sequence continues at coordinate 1,035,169 of JAJOZX010000916.1, forward strand.
CATGTATCTTCAGCAATGTTCCCAAATATATTTTTGCCGATTCCATTAATGTCTATAATATCATGAGATGTAGCCAAAAGTACGTTTCGAGATGTTCTATCCAGTAACATTTACGAACCCATTGATTATATTCTATATTGTCTTACATAATTAGTTTGTTGTTTTTAAAATCCCCCTCAAATTATCTGTTTTTATTCTTTGAAATTAGTTGTAAGTAAGCATAATGGAAATGACTGTAAAGTAAAGTTGATTTTGGATATTAGCAAAACAAATGATATATAGAATTAATCATATACTCTATTTTATTCAAAATTTACAGAAGAAGCTAATATTTCAGTTTATACATCGACTTTTTACTGAGGTTTTTCTGATTATGTGGAAAATGTCCTGTGGATTGTTTTAGAACATCTGTAGAAAAAGGCAATGTTCTCTATCCCATAATCTTTTATCTTGAATCTGTTTTAAATTAATATATCCATCAATGTGGCGCATTGCTCCAAAACATTGACATAAAAAATGTTTGTCAATCCCAATGTTTAAGCATTTGTTTATTCAGCCATATTTATTCTACGAGGCAGATGAACACGCTCACGGCAGATGTTTAATGTAAAGAATTAAAAATTCTTCAATAATCCACTTATTATTCATGTCAAATGACATCGAAAATCAGGAAATGAAATCGTGACAGGAAAATAACTATATTACCGTATATAACGAAGGCGGAAATACCTATGATATTTTGAACCGTTCCTAATTTTGTACTGTTTCTCCTTCAAATATACTGAGTTCGCTCTGAAAACGACTATTCCTTAGCTTCACCAGGAATCGAAATGCAACCAAGAGTAATCAAGCTTTTACATTGTTTTAGATTTCCATCAAAATTGTTCCCATTTTCTCATTTCCAACTTAATATGGAATCGTTGATAATTATTAATGAATTGCAATTATCTTACATCCAACCCTCCATTTATGAATTCTATCATATCCATGCACGTTGGCTGTGATAGGATTCCTTGTTTGTGCTTCGAGATTACATCTATTGTTATATATTCCCTATATGTAAATAGCAAACACTATATATAGTTTATAAATATACCCTTAATAATCGAAAAACTAGAAGATTTCTTTTCCTATGAAATAGTTAATATCTGGAACCAACTTCCCCCAGAGGTTGTTTCCAGTCAAAGTGTAAATCTGTTTAAAAATAGGCTAGACAAAGTATTGAACACACTCATAGTTTAAGATTAAAACCTCAGAAAACTCTGCAGGAGTTCGCTTGCTCGGTGTCTCTGTGAGCAAGCTAAATATAGAGCTATTTATATATTCTCCACTTTCCTGTAAAATTTCCTTGGCTACTTTTCCAGGGTCAAGGTATTTTCTTCAACCTTTTTCCGTACCTGCCTCTGGCAGGGAGGGAGCGGAGGGTGGGGAGAGAGCCTTCTACTTTTCTATCCAGTTTTCTACTACTGCTAGGATAGTTGAAAGACAAAATTTTCCCTGGCACCCGTTGCCATTGGTACCTCCTCGGTATGGGCCGCAAGGCCTTTTGAGGTACTTCTTTTCCTTGTAACTCCTTGTAACTCTATCTCTCTCTATCTCTCTCTCTCTCTCTCTCTCTCTCTATCTCTTGAAACGGTTTAGGACTGGATTTGAAACGGTTTAGGACTAGTGTGTGTGGGAATTACGTTACGTATAAGATCTGTGACACATGGAACAGGTTACCTTCGGAAGTTGTGAACAGTTCCTCTGTGGATCAGTTCAAGAAAAGGTTAGACGAAATCTTGCACACTATTTGAGTGTGTAAAGACATTTAGGACCTCAGTCTGCGGAAATTTCTTTTCCTATAAAATAGTTAATATCTGGAACCAACTTCCCTCAGAGGTTGTTTCCAGTCAAAGTGTAAATCTGTTTAAAAATAGGCTAGACAAAGTACTGAACACACTCATAGTTTAAGATTAAAACCTCAGAAAACTCTGCAGGAGTTCGCTTGCTCGGTGTCTCTGTGAGCAAGCTAAATATAGAGCTATTTATATATTCTCCACTTTCCTGTAAAATTTCCTTGGCTACTTTTCCAGGGTCAAGGTATTTTCTTCAACCTTTTTCCGTACCTGCCTCTGGCAGGGAGGGAGCGGAGGGTGGGGAGAGAGCATTCTACTTTTCTATCCAGTTTTCTACTACTGCTAGGATAGTTGAAAGACAAAATTTTCCCTGGCACCCGTTGCCATTGGTACTTCCTCGGTATGGGCCGCAAGGCCTTTTGAGGTACTTCTTTTCCTTGTAACTCCTTGTAACTCTCTCTCTCTCTCTCTCTCTCCAAATTTAAAAAAAAAAAAAAAACTTTCTCAAAACGCGTACTACCCTATATTACTCCTTCGTCCATTCACATTTATAATATTGCATTACAGCATGGGGTAGCTCAAAAAAATATATAAAACATCTTTTAAAAGTAATTCATAAAAAATGCCTGCGAACTCGCTCGAATAATGACAACAGACAAAGTCACACTTCCTCAATGTTTAAAGAGCTAAATACTGTATTTCAAAACTAAATGACTTATGCAGATTCACTGTTGGTGTCAGTATGTTCAAAGTTATCAATAAAAATCAACATACACCACCTATTCAAAGACCAACTACCCCCATCAAATAAACCATCATTATAGCACCAGATTGCCCAGTGATTTTATGCACAAACCTAACTATACAATAGAAACTGCAGGAAATGCACTCTCTTTCAAAGTAGCAGATGTATGGAATGCAATTGTCATGCATATCAGGCAGGTTTCATCACCAAATGTATTCCGCAAATCACTACAAAAAAGCATCTCCTCATCTTCTAGTGATGTGTAAGTTCACTATTGCCATTTTTACCATAGTAACGAAGTTCCTATTTTATAATAAACTATTTAAAAATGTTAATTTCATTCTTTAATGTTTAAGCACAACTATCTATTTACCAGTATCTCTTATCTCATAAATAAACATTAGTACAATTAATGTACCTTATCACTCATCACCTATACATGTCATATGTAGCGGTAGGATGCCGTGCCTGGATTGCCAACACCAAGATGGTTGTGGGGTGTGCCAACTGGCTTCATGCCGTAGCACTGTACACGCTACGCATACCGTCTCTAGTCACTGCCGGCCTTTGGGCAAAGCAAGCGAAGCGGCTGCTTTGGGCCCCGCGCTATTAGGGGCCCCGAAAATATGAGAGTACAGTATAAAAAAATATTTTAGTTTTGAGTGGTAAATTAAATACGGCTTGTCATAATAACTCTTCATATACAGTAGTATTCCGTATTAATTATATATTTTGTTATATTTCAGATATCGACTGACAGTGATACCTCCAAAGAGATTGCGAGATACTGCTCGGAAATATCTCAGCGATCACCAAAAGAGACAGCGTGAAGCGAAGTGGAAATCAGAACTTGAGCGTATATAATATATGGGTCATTTGAAAAATTTCTAGAGAAACGCGAGCCACAGGCTGAAACTGAACAAGATGTGCCTGCGCCGTCACATGCGTCGTCACCAGCTTTGATAGATGAAAGTGATATCCAGAGGGAAGAAGAACCCATGGATCAGACTCCAATTCTGCAAAATCAGCCTCTGGATGCACTGAAAGATCCAGGTCAATGGCCGGAAACTGTCAGCACAAAAGTCAGAGATTTACTAGTGAGTAAAGGCCCACCACAGTGTGAAGAAGATTATGACTTTCCCAGAGATGACGATGGCCGCAAGTTTTCAAAAAGTCATTACAAGAGACAGATGGAAAATGAAGTTGGTATACGGAAATGGCTGATTTATTCAATCTCTAAGAATCGGATATTTTGTTTCTGTTGCAAGTTATTTGGAAACTCCAACAATGCTTTGGGGTGTGGAGGATTCTGTGACTGGGTGAATACTAGTTTCAGACTGTCTGAGCACGAAAGATCACAGGGCCATCTGAAGGCGACTCTCCAATGGATGGAACTCGAACAACGTTTGATCAAAAGTTGCACTGTGAATCAACTCAGTCAGGAACGAATCAATACGGAGAAGCTTAGGTGGTAAAATGTGTTTGAGCGCCTCCTCGCCATTGTACAATACCTCGCTGAACACAACATGGCATTCCGAGGATCAGTAGATACAATCTTCAGACGGAATAATGGTAACTTCCTTGGACTGGTTGAGCTTATCTCAAGATTTGATCCCGTCATGCAAGACCATCTTAGAAGAATAGTCAGTAACGAAATTCATGATCATTACCTGGGAAAACGAATCCAGAATGAACTCGTCTCGCTCATGGGCAACAAAGTTCGAGCAACCATTGTACACAGAATTAAAATGACAAAGTATTTCTCTGTGATTCTTGATTGCACACCCGACATTAGTCACAAGGAGCGGATGTCCCTTACTTTGCGATATGTCTCTAATGGATCATCAGGTATTGAAAGTGGAATTTTTGAACACTTCATCAAGTTCATTGAGGTGAAGGAGACCACAGGAGAAAACCAACTAGAGGTATTGATGAAGGGACACTCATCAGGCGTTTAAGCGCGACTTCTGGAAATGAATTCAAGAGCATTCTTCACTCCATGCGCATGCCACAACTACAATTTGCTACTTGGGGACATGGCAAAAACATGTGTTCAACCCATCTCATTTTTCGGGGTTATTCAACGCCTGTATGTCTTCTTCTCAGCCTCAACCCATCGATGGTCAGTCTTCTGCAAGTATGTGAAAGAGTTCTCAGTGAAGCCCTTGAGCGAGACAAGATGGGAATGCCGTGTGCAAAGTGTCAAAGCCGTACGATATCAAGCTGTCGAGATCTATGATGCGCTTGTCGAAATTGCTGAAAAAGCAAAAGATCCTCAAGGAAGAAGCGAAGAAGAATCACTTTGCAAAGAGATGAAGAATTTTAAATTTATTGTTACTGTCATATTCTGGTATGACCACCTCTTTCAAGTCAACTACGTGAGTAAAGATCTTCAGAGTGATTCAAAGCATCTGGCAAGTGCCATCGAGAGTTTGGAAAGAACATGTAAGTGGATGAAAGAATATCGGGAAAGTGGATTTCAAAGTGCTGCAACAGACGCCAGAGAGATTGCAGAGCAGCTTGAAATAGAGTCAGAATTCAAGACAACACAGATCAGACGAAAGATGTTTTCCTATGAAGGTCAAGACCAGCCAATTGAAGATGCTGAGGAAAAATTTAAAATTTCTGTGTTTAACGCAGTTTTAGACACTGCCATATCCTCCCTGGAACGACGATTCGAACAACTGCGAGAACATCACTCAAAGTTTAGCTTCATTGTACAGTGTACATTGTTCACAAAGATGTCCAAGACAGACCTACGTAAGCACAACAAAGATCTCAAACTCGAACTGATTGGTGGAGAAAACCGCGACATTGATGGGTTCATGCTTGCTGAGTAGGATGGATCGATTTTACATTTTTTTCGATTTCCATATTCTAATATAGACAAAAACTTGCGCATGCATGAGAAAATAGCCTCTGCAAAATCTTACCTTAATAGGTAATCATCTTCTGCCCCCGGCAGAGCGATGAAAATCATATTGTAGTAGTCAAAAACGTATTTTTAAACCCTAGCCTAGAGTCATAAAATTTTGCGTGTGTGTTATTTCATGCCTAAGCAACGATATAAATGCTATGGGAAATATATAAATGCATTATTTAAGACAAAGAGCCGATCTGAAAATATGTATATTATACATATTTTCAGATCGGCTCTTTGTCTTAAATAATGCATTTATATATTTCCCATAGCATTTATATCGTTGCTTAGGCATGAAATAACACACACGCAAAATTTTATGACTCTAGGCTAGGGTTTAAAATACGTTTTTGACTACTAAAATATGATTTTCATCGCTCTGCCGGGGGCAGAAGATGATTACCTATTAAGCTAAGATTTTGCAGAGGCTATTTTCTCATGCATGCGCAAGTTTTTGTCTCTATTAGAATATGGAAATCGAAAAAAATGTAAAATCGATCCACCCTATTGCTGAGGAAATGGAAGCCTTGAAACCAATTCTTCCAGAAGAGATACAAAGTGATCCACTGAATATACTGGGCTTGATCACTTTGAACAATCGTTCTGTAGATTTCCCGAATTTCCCGACTGCATTGCGAATACTACTGACTATTTCAGTTACTGTTGCATCTGGGGAAAGAAGTTTCTCAAGGTTGAAATTAATAAAAATGTATTTACGGTCGACGATGCTGCAGGATCGACTCAGTAATCTGGCGATCCTCTCCATTGAAAACGACATTGCGAGAAACTAACTATACAGACCTCATCGCCGAATTTGCCACTATGAAAGCCAGAAAGGTTTCCTTGTGATCACATCCAAAATAAATTATATTTGTTGTTGAATCATTGTTGTTTTCTTTCAGTAAGCACGCACCCACTATGGGTAGGTAACTTTAAACTTAGGGCCCCATTTTAGAAATTTCGAATTGGGCCTCGCATTTGCTAGGGCCGGCCCTGTCTAGTTATATAAGTTCCTTGGTTTGACCAAAGATTAAATAGGCCTAGCGTATTTAATAATTATGTAGCCTACGTTTTACAAGATATTTAACAAATTACACCTAAGCAACTTACATATCTTAATAATTAGGCCTAGTTACAAGCTCTAAAATAGTTTTAGAGCCTAGATTCATTAGCGGATCTATGTGGGGGGCAAATGGGCCATGGCCATAGGCGTATGAGGTGGGGGTTCTGGGGGTCGGTAGCCCTCCCAGGACGACTAGGAAATTGAGCATTTTCAGGCAAATTGAGCATTTTCAAGGCAAATACTGAAATTTTCAGAGAAGATTTTTCCTGACATGCCTGTTTTTTTTTTTTACTTCTTGAGGTGAATTAATTACTTGCTACTATACTTGTAGTTAATAATTAAAACGTAAGTTGAGGACTTACTGAATTCTATATCAACTGCAATGCCGTAGTTTTGCTTGTCATTTAGAAATAATGTAGCAAAATTTTATCTCATTTTTGTAAATTGTAATGTTCTTTATATGAAAAAGGCTTTAATATATGTTACTCATACTCTAACATTTGTGTTATTGTTATAATGTTTCAGACCAACAAAGACCCTAGGATCCACTCATGGCTGGTCTACCTAACTGTGTTCGTAATTGTATATTGTGTATGTCCTCCGTGGTGGCGGAGGGGACCTACAATTTTACGTGGGTTCCGAACCACAAGAACATAAGAAATTTATGTAACAACTGCCTGTACATTCGCAACTACCAATTTTTGCAAAACTAAATAATTATCAATTTAAAAACTAAATAATTATCAATTTAAAAACTAAATAATTGTCAATTTGAAACTAAATAATTGTCAATTTGAAACTAAATAATTGTCAATTTGAAACTAAATAATTGTCAATTTGAAACTAAATAATTGTCAATTTGAAACTAAATAATTGTCAATTTGAAACTAAATAATTGTCAATTTGAAACTAAATAATTGTCAATTTGAAACTAAATAATTGTCAATTTGAAACTAAATAATTGTCAATTTGAAACTAAATAATTGTCAATTTAAAACTAAATAATTGTCAATTTAAAACTAAAGATAGAATCTCTCGATCCAGAGGATCAAGTCATAATAGACTACTATCCACAAATATGTTACACTCTATATCTATTTATAACCGACATGCAATATATCAGATCCAAAGAATCCAGTCATTTTCATTACGGTATCCATCAATACTAGTACCTTGCCCAACGAAAAATAAGTCACGGTCCATATCGATTGCGGACCAAGTCAAAATTTACAACCAATATACATTACAATATATACTTAGGAGGAAAAGTGTAGGTGTGGCTGTAAAGACTGTACAGTAATGTAAAAATGTGTGTGCACCCATTTTGGGTCTCCCATTTCAAGGTGTTTGTGGGGCAAGTGAAGATCATGAGTTTTTCAATACCTCACAGTACTATGGGGGGCACCGCTCGGCAGAGGAATCTCTTTAAATGGGGTGTGTAAGGACAGAGAATATCCCCTAACCCAAGATGCTGCCTCCCTATATCCCACAACACTTGTGTTGAGCTGTGGGATCTATCACCACAAAGCCTTAATTTTACTACCTTAAACTATACCCAATCTATCAAAATATGCGTCTAATCGATTTTTAAACATGTTTATAGACGTGCTACTAATTACTTCTACCGGCAAACTATTCCATCTATTTACTATTCTATGCGTAAAAAAGTTTTGGCAACTGCTGTCTCGAACCTTCTACCTTCTACTTGTCAACTTATACCGGTTATTTCTAGTCCTATTATATTGAGATATTTCGAAAAAGCTATCTCTATCTACGTTATCGAACCCATTCATAATTTTGAAAACCTGGATTAGATCACCCTTAGCCTCCTAGTCTCGAGTGTTGTTAATTTTAACCTTAAGCCTATCCTCGTACGACTTTGACCTAAGCGACGGAATCATCTTAGTTGCTCGTCTTTGAACTCTTTCGATTTTGTCTATATCTTTGCGCATATGCGGATTCCAAAATTGGACCGCGTACTCCAAATGGGGTCTAACGAATGATTTATAAAGTGGAACTATAATATCGCGCGATTTGTACTCAAAATTTCGAGCTATGAAACCCAACACTTTGTTCGCTTTATTGACCGCTGCTGTACTTTGTTTCGCTACTTTTAAATCACCAGTGACTATAACTCCTAAATCTTTTTCCTGCTCTACGCTTGTTAAATCTTTCCCTGACATACTATACGCAAAATTACCGTTACGCGAACCTATATGCAAAATTTTGCACTTATCAACGTTAAATCTCATTTACCATGTGACTGACCAATCAACGATTTTATTCAGATCTTCCTGAATTTTACCTCTATCTTCGTCATTAATCGCCCTACCACCCAGCTTCGTGTCATCCGCAAACTTTGAAACTGTACTGACTAGGCCGACATCTAAATCGTTAATATATATAAGAAAAAGCAAGGGACCCAACACAGAACCCTGAGGAACGCCACTCGCTACATTAGCCCAACACGACTCCGCTCCATCAACGACCACCCTCTGTTTCCTACCTCGCAACCACTCTTCTAACCAATTTATTACTACACCCCTGATTCCATGAGCCTTAGTTTTTTCAATGAGTCTTTTGTGCGGCACGGTGTCAAACGCTTTTTGAAAATCTAAATACACTACATCAACCGACGAAGTGGATAGGGTTGACGTTGCTTCCCGTCATCTCAATGTTGGTGACGATGGTAGGAGGCAACGACTCGTATAGGCCCGATACGAGAGTGCCTGACCTTTTGGAGAGATATAGGGGGTTAATTAGGTCCCTGAAGGCGAGGTCAGATAGGTCTTTAGTTCTAGGTATTACCCCTAGGCACGGTTTGGGTCTTAGAATTACGTCTAAAACAATATTTTTGAATAACAAATTAGAAGAGATTTGTGCTGAGGAAGTGTACCCTTCGTAAAGCTGTGGTCCGAATTCAATGATCCTAGCCTTTTTATAAAAGATGGGGTGCATTTTAATGAAATAGGTAATGCTAGGCTAGGTAGGTTAATAGACGAAAACGTTCGAAAGCTGTATAGGTCGAAGCCTTCTTTAAACGTTGTGGGTCCGGGAAACGCGGGCCCGACGTGATAAATAGTTTAAAACACGCGCCCGTGGTAAAAAATAACTTAAACGTCTTTTATTGCAACGCGCGTAGTATTAGAAATAAATTAAATGAATTTAAGGCGGTAATTTATTCCGGCAACTATGATATAGTTGCTATCACTGAAACTTGGTTAAATACCGTGACTCGGGACTTGTTGGGGGAACTTGATATACCGGGTTTTAAAATCTTTACTAATGATAGGTTACATAGATTTGGAGGCGGCGTTTTGCTGTACATTCGTAATTCCCTTAGGGTTATCGAGGTTAAGTTAGATTTTCCGGCAGCAATTAATGCAATCTGTGTTGAAGTTAGGGCGCGTAGTATTAGTTTTAATTTTGTCGTTGTTTATAGACCTCCCGTTCAACCCCTCGATATAGATACTAGATTTTACTCACTTCTTGGTAATTTTATTGACAATCGGAATAGTATAATTGTCGGAGACTTTAACTGCCCTAATGTTAATTACGAGAATTTTATGGGTAATGAAAGGGTTTGAGACTGGTTGAGTTTATGGACGATAACTTTTTACGACAGATAGTTACCGAACCAACGCGCGGTGATAATATCTTAGATTTGGTGATGACGAACGGCGAGAATATAGTCGAAGGTTTAGAAGTAGGCGAGAGTTTAGGATGTAGCGATCATCAAATTCTTAGGTTTAAGTTATTGATAGAAACACTCAGGATAGTAACGTAATAGAAGTCCCTGATTTTCGTAGGGCTAATTTTGATAGTTTTGCTGATAGGATGAGAGTAGTGGACTGGGATAACTTATTTATGGGTAATGACACAAATTTGCGTTGGGTGGCGTTTAAAGAAAGTTTTAGGAATATTGAAAGGGAGTTTATTCCTCGTAGGCCCAAGCGCGTTAGAAATCGTGGTAGGCCGAAGTGGTGGACTAGGGAAGTAGGCGAGTTCATAAACGAGCGTAATAGAGCGTATAGACTTAACAAGCGCAATGGCCAGGTAGCTAACTTTAATAGATATATCGAGCTTAGACGTCAGGTTAAAAGATCAGTTAGGAATGCCAAGCGTAATTTAGAGATAGTTATAGCTGCGGATAGTAAACATAATCCAAAAAAGTTTTTTGAATACGTAAATAATCGTAAGCCGGTAAAGGATAACATAGGCCCTCTAGTGGATGTAAATGGCGCTTTGGCTTCTGACGCTCAGGCGATGGCGGGTATTTTCAATAACTTTTTTGCGACAGTTTTTACCGTGGAGGACGTAAATAATGTCCCCGACGTTGACGATATCGTTCCATTTAGTAGCGAGACTATTTTAGATGAAATAACTGTTTACGAGGCTGAGATTGCGCATTATATCGATAGGCTAAAAGTTAGCAAGGCTCCAGGCCCTGACGCTTTTTATCCTAGACATTTGAAAGATTTGAAAGACGTTATCGTAGGCCCCTTAGCGAAGATTTTTAATCAGTCACTCGAAACGGGGATTATTCCTGAAGACTTAAATTAGCTAACGTCACGCCTATTTTTAAAAAAGGCGACCGCGCGGTAGCTAGCAATTATAGGCCCATTAGCTTAACGTCAATTGTCGGTAAACTTTTGGAATCCGTAGTTAGGGATCGTATTATCGATCACTTAGAAAGTAGGGGTTTGATTAATAGTAGTCAGCACGGGTTTCGACGCATAGGTCTTGTTTAACTAATTTGTTAGAATTTTATAACGAAATAGTGCGCGAATACGATAGGCATAGGGCAGCTGACGTTATTTATTTAGATTTTAAAAAGGCGTTCGATACAGTTCCGCATAGGAGACTAATTGCGAAGGTTAAAGCGCACGGTATACGCGGTCAGGTAGCTAACTGGTTAGAAGAATGGCTTCGTGCTAGGAGGCAGAGGGTCGTAGTTAATGGTAGTGAATCAGGGTGGTTAGATGTAGGTAGCGGTGTCCCACAGGGTTCAGTGTTAGGCCCATTGTTATTCGTAATTTACATTAACGACATAGATGTAGGATTGACTAGTAACGTGTCAAATTCGCGGACGATACTAAAATAGGCGGTAAGGTTGTTAACGAGGACGATAGAAATAGGATCCAAGACGATGTAGATAGGATTATGGAGTGGACGGATAAGTGGCAGATGCAATTTAACGTAGATAAATGTAAAGTTTTGCATATAGGTTCTCGCAACAATAATTACGCGTACACGATGGATGATAGGGAGTTAGCGAGCGTTGACGAGGAAGTAGATTTAGGCGTACGCGTAACTAAAGATTTAAAGGTTAGGAACCAGTGCCTGGAGTCTTGCGCAAAAGCTAATAGGATGTTAGGCTTCATAGCGCGTAATTTCGAATTTAAATCGAAGGATATTATATTGCCCCTTTACAAGTCCCTAGTCAGGCCTCATTTAGAATATGCGTTCAGTTTTGGTGCCCGTACTTGCGTGAGGATATTGATAGGTTAGAAAGGGTTCAGCGTCGTGCCACGAAACTTATTCCGTCATTGCGCAATAAGCCTTATGAAGATAGGATTAAGAGTTAGACCTGTATTCACTCGAAACTAGGAGATTAAGGGGGGAGCTTATTGAAGTTTTCAAAATCGTTAATAACATCGATAACGTAAATTTTGACAAATTGTTCACTTTGATAATAGTAATACTCGCAATAACGGATTTAAGTTGCGTGGCAGGCGTTTTATTACTAATATCGCTAAAAACTTCTTTACGTTTAAAGTAATTGATAAATGGAATAATCTTCCCGCGTCAGTCGTTCATTCTACCAGCGTTAATATGTTTAAGAACCGTCTTGACAGACATTTTAAAGGTATTAACGTTGTTTAATTTAAAAAAAACAAAGTTAGCAACAGAAGCTCTGGTGGTGGTGCTCGAGGATGAGTCTGTTGACGATGAATGCCAGCTTGTGACATGCCAGCGTGTGATGCCAGCAATAAAATTATTAAAAAAAAAAAAAAAAAAATTAGACTAACACGAATGTAGATGTAGCTCATAGCGTAAACTAACCCACTTTTTGTTTAACTTTACCTACTTTTTTTTTTTTTTTTTTCTTATCCTCTCCTTACTTTGCATGTCTCTAACTCTTTCTTGCATGTTTGTAGTTTGCATGGTATGACAGTGAGTTAAGACTGTGTTTGCATGGTTTGTAAGCGTTCTTATTTTACTTCTTTTCATCTTTCACCCCTCTCCTATTCTCTCCGACTATTTTTCTGACTTGTCGGCAGTGGCCGGCGGATGATGATGGTGAGACACTTTTCCTCTTTTTCTGAATGAATGTTAACCCACGATGATAGGTGTTGCTCTTACTTAACCCCTTCTTCTCTTCTCTTAACCCCTACTCTTTCCTTTCTCTCGGGCTAACCTTAGAGTGGATCTTAGGGTCTTTGTTAGCCTTAGCTTCTGTAGATCTGTAGATCTGTAAACGTCAACCACGCTTTGGAAAAATTCTAAAAGATTAGTTAAGCAGATTTGTTTCGCCGAAAACCGTGCTGCGTATTTCTAACTAGTTTATGCACTTCTAAGTGTTCGACTATACGATCCCTAATTATTGATTCCAGTAGCTTACCTACAACAGACGTTAAACTGGCCTATAATAGTGCTTATGCAGAAATCAGGGCCCCCTGAAAATTTTCAAGGCAAATTTTTTCCGCCCCCCCCCCCCAGTAAAGTGCCATCCCATACTCCTATGGCCATGGCCCCCCAAAATCTGATAAAGGGGCTAATACTACTTTTGGTTCCCTCTCCCAAAGACCACGTAAAATACTTTTTCTTACGCTTTCCCTGTTTCTTCATGTTATCTACAAAAGTGCTCTATATATCTACCTGCTTTTTTTCTATTTACCTGAAATCCATACATTGGTCACTTACTTGTGATGTCTTTATGCTCCAATATTTTAGAACATTTCTTGTTAATCTAGCTATTTTCAGCTTTTTTAGGATGGATGTAGTGGCACTCAGTAATTTGACTTGGCAATTCTGACTTGAAATACTGCTGACCATGTTTACTGTGTCCAGTCAGATTTGTAACTAGTCGGTTTGTCTTTGTCACGACGCAAATTCCCTGTGCTTTGTTTGTTTGTTTGTTTGTTTTGGCTTCTACTTTTATTCAGTGGCTATTCTTGTCGTGGTCCGTAGGATAAGAAAGTAGGCATTAGAGAACGGAGGCAACGGTAAGAAAGGGGGAGACTTTCAATGATGGCGTGCGCTGCTGCCGACAAGGCGCTACGTATATTAACAATCAGGCTTGTGCTAAGGATTGGGAAACGATAGGAAGGTAAATAGAGATTTTTTATTTATGAAGGATTTTTTTGCGTAGAAATTTCTCCAAGGCCCTCAAATTTAGAATGTATGCATGCAAGCATTGCATCGTATTTCTTTGATGATGAAAAGGTGTTTTGAATGTATTTTAAACATTCCCTTTGGAACACCATAATATACAAAAGACAGGATCTATTCTACCAAACCTAAGAAACTTGAAGACCTAAAGACCAAAGTCTATGAGGTAATTATTAACATCCCAGCTGAGCTATTTCCAAAAATTGTCAAACATTTGTGTAAAATTGAATATTGTGTTAGAAAAAAGTGGCGATTACACTGAACATGTTGTTTAATTAAGGTTAATAAACTATATTTTACGTACCCTTATTCCGTTTGTGTCTCAAGATTTTGTGTTTAGCTTAGAACATTTATTTAGAAATAAAGGCATTTTTGGGGGACACCTGAGATATATATATATATATATATATCATTTTTGGGGGACACCTGAGATATATCTATCTATCTATCTATCTATCTATCTTGTACATGTTAACTTTGGTGTAATGAAGGTCTAAAATAGGTCAATTATATACAAAATCTTGGCCTATGAATCACTCATTAAAATTTTTATTACATTTTACTATCCACTTTATTTTACGACTAAATCTTAGGTCCACTCTTCCACAACTCGACGCCTAGATAGTTAAAATCTTCGTTTTTAGGAAAATTAAAAGACTTGTACTGTTTGCAGAAGTTTTTACATTGTTAGTCACTTACAGATCGAGTACAGCATCACATTTTAAAAGCATTTTTCATTTATTTACAATAAACAAATTTTAATTAACTTTAAATGTTTTAAATATGACTCCATGAGTTGAGTCATTACGTCATGAACCTTCAGCATGTATGATTGACTGCTAAAATAGCCCCCGTCAGAGTTGCATGATTATGATAATGCAATTTTTAAGAATATTAATTAACTGAGAAATTATAAATTAAATACATAATTTTACAAAAATAATTTTATAGTTTGAAATTACATAATAAAAATTGCCCGATTCGCCCTAATTTTAAAAACGTATACAGTATACCTATTTGGCTACTCAATGAAGGTTACAATGAAGCCTTCTAAGAAGTCTAATCATAAAGTTTAATTTCATTGGCAAATGTTCATACAAAATTGACTCGCAGCGCCTTCTGAAGTGAGATATCGAAATGCAAATCTCAATGACGAAATTGTTGGCCAGTGTGCTTCATGTAATTCAGGGGGTGGGGGTTGACGTCGGTCTGAAATGGCTCCTAATTTTAGCTTCATGTTTTCCAAATGAAATGCGAATGTAAATTTAATTAACATCCAGATGAAAGGAAATCCGGACAATATAACTTTCCATTGCTTCCCACAAGATAAATCTTTGGTACGTAATAAATAGTTGTAGCAAGTTGTAGAGAGAGATGGGCATAAATACTTTAAAATGTACTTAAATACTAAATACCACCTAAATTTGTATTAAATACTAGATACTAACTACCACGTAAATTTGTATTTAAATACCAAATACATTACTGTAAACTGGAATGTAATTAAATACTAAATACATTACTTCAAAAATGTATTTAAATACAATCTAAATACATCCTAAATCCATTCCATTTTCAGTATTTATTATTGTTATAGTATTTTGAGGCTTCCTGTCCGCTACAAAGGCAATCCAAAGAGAGGCAACAGAAAGAAGGGACTACATAAATCCAAATAAACATAACACAGTACAATTTGAAACAGTTACAGGAAAAATAATTAAATTCTCGATTTGTAAAAAACATGAGGGGTTAAAATACTCCCAATAATGGAAAAAAAAATTCATCCAACCCGGACCTAAGATTCTAAGCACTTTCATTCCACTACATATTCGCCTTCATCAGTGTCAAACTCTCAGAGTCCGTCGGACGACTTCTCTCTCCTGGGTGAATGAATCATTCCGGCAAAAGAAAAAGGACGCTCCACTGGAGTTGATGAAGGCAGCGTAGTGTTATTCTTGATGAAGGCCTTCTGAATGGCTTTGTGGTTGAACACTGAACAGGCAAAACAAGTTGGTATCTGCGTCGTTCAGACATCTGATGGCGGCCATGTCTGGAGTTTCCTCTCCAGATTGTGGTGATAGTGTCTTATCAAAGTGAAAATACTCATCATCATTTTCCAAGGAGAAAGATGAGCCCCCTTTCACATCGTCGATCATATCTTTGACCACATTGATGAACTTATCACAAACAGTTGCTGTCGTGGTCTGGTAATCCCAACTCTTTTTCAAGCCTACCATCTGAGCTTGAAGAAGGAATGAGAGACTGCCGCGACAACTTCATCATTAACTCTGGGTTCAATATTCAAAGAGTGAGAAAATCTAGTCTTGAAACCCTGAGTTACTGCGGCAAGAGGAGGATTGCAGTATTTGAGCATCTTCGTTTCAAGCGTCTCTAGCTGATTCTCAACAGTGAGGAGCGTCGGGATCACTGTCCATAATAGCATCCTTTCTCACTCTGAAGGCAATCAACGGCACGTGCAATGGGCCCCAGAGATAGCCTATACTCTTCCAGGTATTCTAGCTCATGACTTTTGAAGACCGGCAGTTGAAGACGTGTCATCAATCGTTCAGTTTAGATCTATGTTTGAGAAGCGGGTCAAGACTTTGGCGGATTCGGGTCGACTAGCTTTATTCCACACAGCTGTACATTTGCCTACGGCAGCATGAGTTAATGATGCCACAAGTCACAATAAAAGAATTCCAAGGAGTTACTCAAAACACGTCACGTAAACTGATTTTTTGCAAATGCATTTAGAAATGTATTTGAAAATATGTATTTATAATTACAAAATATATCAATAATAATGTATGCATTTAAATACCCTGAAAAATGTATTTATAAATACAGTATTTAAATACAAATATTTAAATAGTTATTTAAGTATTTATCAATACATTACTGCTCATCTCTGGCTGTAGATTTCATGTTGCATGACACCTCATCAGGGCCGCAGCTTGGGGGCCGCCAGGGGTGGCTGAGCCTCCCCTGGAAAATTTTGAGTGTCCCCTAAGCCCTAAATATAGATTAACTAAAATATATACTGTACACTCTGAGTGTACAGTCTTTACTAATATCAATATTTTTACTAATCGTAATAATTACTAATAAGTAATTCTACTAGTAACATTTTCCTCTGTCCTCCGCAATGCATTATACTAAGATTATTTTATAATTATCATCAATTTGTATTTTGTTTCGTATCTAAGTCATGTCTCGTTTGTTTAAACTTTCTACATTCTAACACGTTGTTTACAAAGTAGTTTTACAATTATAATTCAGTTTTGTAATTGTCGAATTGACTTGGTCCAATAAATGCGTATATATATAATTTTAACTTTAATATGTGTTTTATTTTTACAAAGAATTCCTTATATCATTGGTACTATGTAGCCTCCCCTATATTACCAGTAGCCTCCCCTGGAGATTACCATTAGCTACGGCCCTGCACCTCACGAATGACATGATAAAACTGTAGTAGGCTTTGGTTACAAACGCAGGCATTTTCACAAGAATAATCTCCGCGTCTACAGGGTGGGCCGTAAGTTTCCATACATAGGAAAAATTAAACGTTTGTTTTTATGTTACTGATGAAGCAAATTTTTACGTCAATGGAGAGGTTAATCGGCAAAACATACGTTATTGGAGTAATGCTAACCCTAACTGGCTGAGTCCGACGAAGATGCAAGGTGCCGGTAAAGTGATGGTGTGGGCCGGGATATGGGGTGACAGAATTATTGGACCAATTTTTTTTGTCAGTGGAAATCTTAATGCCGAAAGGTATCTTAACATGTTGCAAGAAGAGATTTTCCCATCCCTGCTAAACGAGGAAGGTAACTTCCCAGTTTACTTCCAGCAAGATGGAGCTCCACCTCATTATGGTCTTCACGTGCGTCGGTATTTGGATCAGCAGCAGTTTCCGGATGCTTGGATTGGTCGGCGTGGTCCTGTGGAGTGGCCTCCCAGATCCCCAGATCTCACCCCCTTGATTTCTATCTTTGGGGGCACTTGAAGGCCATGGTGTATCAGGAAAAGATACGAGACATAAATCATCTAAAGGAACGTATCACCAACGCCATTACAAGCATAACGTCAACTGTGCTAATGCGTGTTCATCAACAGTGGGGAACACGTATTGAAATGTGTTTTCAAAACAATGGCAACCATGTAGAGCATATTATATAAATAAAAATGGTTGTCCATAAAAAAAATGTTTATTTTTCCTATGTATGGAAACTTACGGCCCACCCTGTATATATATCATATACAGTATATGTACTATGGATATAGTAGAGCAGCTAAATTCTATTCAACATCGTTTTCTTTCTCTCTCGATAGAAGGGTAACTTCGTCTATGAAATCTGACACATTTAATTTCATTTGGTTCGAAGTAAATAGACTTCTGAATACTGACTAATCTATTTATCCTCGAAGTGAAGAGATTACTGACTACTCTTCCAAATTTACATTTTAAATCTTTTTCTTTCGTAAATCCTAATCCTTGGATTTTCGTTTATAACTTTACATCCTAAATTGATTTGATACTAATCTTGTTTGAAGTTTTTAAGCAATTTTAAGTGGTTAATACGTAAATGATTTTTAATATTACTGCTTAAAGCTTTCTCTCTTAACTTCCTTATTGTATGTAAATCAGATTTAAAAACCCGCTACAGCTAATTTTAATTAAACCACACAGCTTGCTTGTATACATGTATGTTTTAATTAAATATATATTTTGTATATTTTTTAACAATGTTTATCGTCAGCAGCAATAAGCGATATAATTGCTTGAAACGTTTAGGAATGAAGAAAAATGTAGAAACATGTTTGCTACTGCGTAGATTTAATTAAATATAGCATTCCCAAGATTTAGAAAAATAAATAAATAATATATATATTTTCTGTTCTTCCTTGATAATGTGAATATATCACGAAAGCGCTCGGACTTTGTGTTTCCTTTTCCTTGTGGTTGTTTGCTTATTAATAAGGTCACGTGTTATTTTGTGATTCTAGTGCATATATATATATATTATATATATATATATATATATATATATATATTCTAAATGACCTCGAGCAGATTGTACAGCACCCTACTCGTATCCCCGATGGCCATGGAGATAGGATTTTTTTCCCACCCCTCATCCTTCTTACTCTGTTAAACTTTTTTCTCCGTTGGGCTCCTCCAACCACATTCTTATATCTGTTTCCTGTCCTATCGCTCCAATTCGTCCTCTGGATCCTCCCAAGAGGAGACACCTTCGGCACTTTGCTGATATATATATTGATTAATTAGACAATAAATTATAATGAAAACATTCGCATTTTCGGTGTTGTATTTTCTGATTTGATGAATAGGGTTACTAAGTTGGTATGTGAATGCATGTAAAATTGAGAACATCTTCTATTTTAATATATTGATACGGATTTTTCGTGTTCTTGTAAAATAAATAAAAATATGGCGTTTAGAAAAGATGTCGCTAACTGTGAAAGGGGCAGGACAGTAGGAGTCCGTTTCGTTGGTGTCTCAGTATTAAAAATTGTGTGTTTGCCCCTGCATCTCGAGGAACAGTCCTCAAGGTTATGAATACAGGGAAGGAAATGGAAAAGCCTACATCACATAAGCACGCTTTCGTGCTTCTCTGAATTTCCTGTCTATTTATGTCCCTCATTTCTACCATATCTCAAGAGCTAAAATTTCTCGGTGTTAACTGTCATGCTGCTGTCTTCTGACCATTTGTATATTTTGTTCGTGTCCCTCTGCTAGGCCTCCGCTTCTTTTGCGTCGCTGATTTTTCTGCTAATCTTTGTATAGTCTGCAAAGGATGTTACTCTACTGTTGCTGTTTACTTCATTCTCTATGTCTGTCAGCATGATAATCAATAGGAGTGGGGCCAATACGGTTCCTTGTGGTTCTGAGCTGCGTACTTCCGATTCTTATGAAGATATGCCTTGAATTTTTACGACCTGTAGACGTTCTCTGAGGAAGGTGTACAGTAGATCTATTTTCCCACTTTGCGTGTTATTCGCATATGTTTCAATTTATGTGCTATTATACCATGATCACATTTGTCAAACGCTTTAGCAAAATCCGTGTATATAACATTGTAATTTTCATTGCCTTCCAGTGCGTCTAGGATATTGTTATAGTGCTCTATAAGTTGTGATAGGCATGATCTTCCTGGTCGGAATCCGTGCTGATTTTCGTTGAAGCTTTCTAGTGTCTCCAAGAAGTCACAAATTTTCTCTCACTATTTTTTTCAAATACTTTGGTGAGATGGGACGTCAATGACACTGGTCTATAGGTCTTTACTTGTGATCTATCTCCTCTTTTATATATAGGGACAATGTCTGCTCTTTTCAAGATGCTCGGTACTTCCCCAGTGTCTGGGGATCTTCTCCATATCCATTATAAAGGTATAGCTATTTCATTTTTACAGTTTTAAATCAATAATGCATTCCATTTGTTTAGTCCTGCAGCGGAATGTGATTTTATTTTTCCTATAACTCGCACTACGTATATCTTCTGGGTTAAAATCAAAATCTGTTATACAATCTCTCTCTAATTTCTCTTTAAAGAATGCATCTATGTCAGGTACTGTAAGAGTGTGATTGGTATGGTAGGGTCATTGTGAAAGTTGAACATGAGCGATAGATGGAGTGTGAAACTAGAGCTTGGTGTGAATGATTTGAAAGTGAGTGAAAGGTAGTAATGGAGTTTGGGGATGATTCGTGCTTGTGATCTGAACAATAGAGGTTGGAAGCGGGAGATTCAAAGTAAGAAGTTGCAAGAAGTTGGATATTTGAATGCGAGTTGTCGGCATTAGATCTGCAATCACTTCAGGGTACAGAGTACAGTGGTGTCTTTAAGCATTACCTATAGTGCAAGTGAGCATTGCCTATAGTGCAAGTGTGGAAGCCTCTATACGAGGCTTCAAATTTGGAGTGTGGAACAACGCTTGGGTTCGGCTGGGGAGCTGAATTCCTGGTTCAATTAAAACCCAAGCTGAACGTGAACGGTCGAACGTTTTGTGGCCCCGTTCCGAGGCTGAGCTTCATCAGTAAATTCGAGGATTAAGACAGGATTGGAGCGAAGCCTATCCTTTCCTGCCCGTCTAAACACCACTGCTACTGGACTAGCCGAAGTGACAATTTACCTTAAGTAGGCACAGGACGTATTGCTTGTATAGCACTTTAAAGTTAAGTATTCAGTTTAAGTGTTAGGTTAAGTTTAAGTATTCATTTTAAGTGTTAGGTTAAGTTTAAGTATTAAGTTCGTGTTAATTTACGGTTGGGTTAAGTTTAAATGTTAATTTAAGTTTATATTTAGGGTTTTGTAAATATATTTAATTTATGTAAGCGTATTTTTTACTGGACCTGAGTATAGCTTGGATAAATAGTTTATGGTACCCGCACCCTGGAAAGGAGCTTTCCGGTAACAGTACCGCTTTGTCACTTTTTAGGGTACTGAAGACTGATTCGCACTGGGCTCTCGATGTTTCAAATATTTCTTTTAGCTCGTCGGTTAGTTCATTATTTTATTATATAAAATTTAAATATATATATATGTGTGTGTGTGTGTGTGTGTGTGTGTGTGTGTGTTGTGTGTGTACTGTCCTATATATTAAAGTGTACGCGCGTTTTCCTTTTTGATCGGTTCATGTAGTATTACATTTCTGCACATTCGATTTGCACGACAAAAGACACTCTTTTTTGTTTTTTCTTCCCGTTTCCATTTGAAGTCTGAAATCCCTTCCGATTTGCCAGACCCAAGAACGATTCACTCCTCTGAAGTTTGTGGACTCAAAGTTTAATAAAGTTTATATCTAAGAGGAAAGTTTATGAATTTAACGGTTTCAATATTGGTTCTTCCCCCCAACCCCGCTCGCTCCGTGCCTTTTTTGTATTGTAGGAAAACTTGATTTTGTCGTTTGTTAAAAATTTCTTCGCATCCACTCCTCAATCTATCTAATTTAAACAAAGAATTTTTTTACATTTTACACTAATAAAGTATTGCGCTCAACATTATAAGGACCAATTTTGCTAAAATTGAATAAATAAATAATGATACTTTAAAATAAATTTGATTAAACCCATATAAAATTATAAGATGGTTGTTCAAAAAGTAAGTTTACAACGTGTTTTGAAGAAACTTTTTTATTACGAGGCAAGTAATTATTATAAGTATTCTAACAACAACTTATTACTACTTTTCTACATAATCACCAAAACAGATTCAAACATTTGTCGTAGCGTGTGACAAGCTTTCCGATGACGGTCGAGTAAAATGTAGGGTCCTTAGTTTTTAACCAGTTTCGTACGGCCGCTTCTGCATTAGGATCGTTTTGAAATTGTTTACCTCCGAGGTGTTCCTTTAGGGCTGGAAACAAATGGAAGTCGCTTGGTGCGAGGTGCATGACTTCCCAATGGAAAAATTCCAAAAGTTGGCGTGTTTGATTTGCAGTGTGAGAGCGTGCATTTTTATGCAAGAACACCACACCAGCAGTACGTTTTCCTCTGATAAGCGTGCGGAGTCGCTGTAAAATTTCACAATAAGACGTGGCACTTATTGTTGTCCCTTTTTGCATGAATTCAACACGCAAAACGCCTTGATGGTCTCAAAAATCGTTGCCATCACCTTACCAGCTGATGGTGTAATCTTGAACGTTTTGGTTCGTGGTGACCCCGGATGTTGCCACTTTACAGTGTTGCTACACATACCTAACAAAATATTGTACTACCAACAACATTATTGTTCATGCATAATGCACCGGTAATTTACATTATAAACTTACTTTTTGAACAACCCTCATATTTACTTGGAATTAATTATTTTCAAATTCCCCACATGATGTTATAGGCATTTCCAATAATTTTCAAAATAATTTATTTCGTTAAATTTTATCAAAACTGAGCCTCATAATTTTAAACACGTTACTTAATTCGTTTAAAATCCAAACAAAGCTTTTGTTTAAGTTAAATAATTGTTTGTGTGTGGTATTAAACTCGCCAGTTTTTAAATAACGGCTTTCAGACACGTTTTCAGTAGCATGTTTCCGAAATAAACATGTTCGTGAAAAGCAAACGGGAACGTTTACAGACGAAGTCGAGGAATTTGCTATGATCTTCCTGCCTTCGTTTGTCTGCTTAATTCACGAGGGATTTCTTTCCTCTTAAGTGGAATTATGTTTCATTCGAATTCAATTTTACGGGAATTCCACAGTCTAATCCTTCCGGTTCCATGGAGGGGCGGATTTAGTGGGGAAGAGAGGGGCGATCGCTCCCCTCCAAACCATGAGGCCTCTAAACTTTAAAGGTAAAGAAAGTGAAAGAAAGAAGGAGATCAGAAACATAAAGAAGAGACAATACAAAATTAGAGTGAAGCATCCTATAAAAATAATCGCTGTTGCAAAACAGTGCCTATAGGATTAGAGGCACATTGATGTTCAAAAGTGAGCCATTTAATATATATTTTTCTTTAATTGCCCGCAATGATGATGCTTAATAAAATAGTAATGTAAATATTGTTGCGCTAATTTTATGCCTCACTGGACCTTACTGTCACTTAAAAACTTACTTTTTTGACCAAAAACAGATACCTTCCTGCATTCTTTACAGCAGAACGAATGTGTGATAATCGTTGGCAATTCTGTCACTCCGTTGTCTGCCAATGTATTATACTCTCAGGTTCTGGAAAGTAGCCGCCCCCCCTATTAAAATTGTGCTCTGGATCCCCCCCCCCCCTGGTTCCATGTCAACTCAACCATGTCAATTCAACACTTTGTCAACCCAACCCCCTGTCAACTCAACCCCCATAAATTCAACTAGACATGCATTTATGTTTAAATATAAGTAAATCAGGATATATTAACACTCTCCCCGCACTGGATGTAACCAGTAATGTCACTGCTTGAAAGATTTTACTAGGCTTGAAAAATGTACAGTTTGTACACCTACCTTGAAAGCTTGAAAGAAAATTTGAAAATATCCCAATCTTGAAAATGTTTTAAAAATGTATTTCATTATTTCTTGTTTTATATTTAGGACACGACAGTAATATCAAGATTAGTAATACGCTCTTTTGATTTTCTTTGCTAATGAGAATGGCAATGCTTGGGAAGTGACTCGCCAATATCGTCCTTTTGCACCCAGGAAGTCCTTTTTCATTATATGCCTCCTACGCGTACGTAGCAATTTGTGAGAATGTTGAATACATTTCATATTGATGGCATATACTCGTATGTCAAGCAGAATATTCACAATGAATTGAATGAATTTATATATTTGTGAACTATTCCTATTGGAGTAATTTGTCATGCTAATATAACATTTTTGGGATCACCTGAAGATCCGTCATCCCAACCTCTTTTAGTTAGCTTTATAAGGCTAACTAACGAAAATATCACGACCTAACCTAACCATTCGTCAAGGGCGTACAGTTGACCTAACGCTGGTTAGGTTAGGTCGTGATATTTTAGTTAGTTAGTATTATAAAGCTAACTAAAAAGGCTGGGGTGACGGATCTTCAGGTGGTCCCATTTTTGTTAGATGGGGATCCAGGAAAACCGAAAAGAGCCATCAGTGAATGCTCTACAACCTCCCACCCTTACCACTGTACTTTTGTCACTTTTAAATTTTTTTTTTTGTACGTTTTAATTTTTCTGTTTTTAGCAGCATGCTCCACACCAAATATTTACATATAAAGACACATGCAGCCATTATGCCCTCCACAACAAACCCAGCAATTTTTTTAAATTAGTTTAAAAAAAGTTTCAACTAGTTTCAGTTATTATAAAACTAGTGGGAAAACACAAGAAAGATTGGCCCCTTAAAATTCAATGGTACAACTATTTCTGATAATGCCTAAATGTGTAAGGCTTTTAGTGATTACTTTATTTCTGTGTTTCGAGAAGAAAAAAGTTTTAACCAGTAGGTAGGTAGGTGACCAGAATGTAAGTTGCATTATGGGAAATATAACATTTGATTTAGATGACAGAAGGAAAACCGTTTGTAGTATTGAACTCAATAAGGCTCCAGGTCCAGATGATACATATGCTAGATGATATATATGCTAAATAAAGTTTTATTGTCATAGCTTGAAAATTTGTTGTCGATCTTGAAAGAAATCAGATGCTCATCTTCAAAAATTTTATTTTCATGAGTGGCATCACTGGATGTAACCAGTTCCAGTCCTGCGATGCACGGAGTCGGAGTGCTGCGCGGGCCTCATGATTTTTTTTGGATTTTTCATTTTATTTTTTTAGTATAGTATATAGTGCTTATATTACTGCATGTGAGCAATTGTTCTAAGATATCGGAGTTTGTCTGGTTCATTTTCCTAGTTTGCAACTTTTGCAGCAAGGCGATTAGCCAAGGTTAGATACTTGTTTCTTGGTTACTCTAAGCTCTGAACTTCAGCATTTTGTGCTGACAAGCGATGAACAGTCATGTCACGCTTCAGACCATTAAAGAGAGTAGAGAGAGTAACCTAACTAACCTAACCTAACCCTGCTGATTGGTCCGCGCACCATGGCTTCTCCGCAATGCATTGTGGGAAGCGTCATGTTGACAAAGCAGTTTTCGCTTTGGCCGGAAGCTGTCATTTATGGCAAATTGTGCCACTTTCCCAAAAATTAAAGAGTATAGCTTTGGTCGGTGCTAATAAACATGACGTCACAATTCTGCACGTTTTCCCTGGTCATTGTAGTTTTTAGAAAATGTGATATAGGTATAACTAATTTGATTTACGTTATTCTGTTATTTATACAGATTCTACAAATTGAAATGTATATCAATATCTGTATTTCAGGGAGAATATTAATGTGTCTGTCAGCAATCAGATTTATAATTAGTTTGAATATTTAACATTCCTCAGATGCCTTGTTGCATGATATATACTGTATATACATATTATTTACATTTTTTGGTGTGAATCAGTAGCAACTTTGTTCATTTTCATGTTTTATTACAGATTTCATATTTACAAAATAGATAAAAATATCATATCCCTTACCATATTTACACAAAATACTTCCCCATATGGACTGTACAGGGAACAGAACAGAATAGGGTTCGTCGATGCACTTTCTGCTTGTCATTGCTTACCCATAGTCACACACATGGTTCCTTTCTATAATCCATTATAAAATATATTTAATTAAAAATAAGGAATTGAATAAAAACACCCTATATATCATTTCTGTTAACATTTATTACGGTTTTTCATATTAAAATTGTCATATTTAAAAAGTGAGGAACTATTCCGCATTGACGTGGAATGAGGTCCGCCAGTTCCACGTCCGTCGATGATACGCAATTGTTTTCCCCACTAGCAGACGAAATTCCTCAAAACGGCAGCCTTGCACTAACCCTTATTCGACTGTTGGCTGTTTTTTCTACTTTCAACGTTAAAGGAGATTTTTGTGTTCCTCATAATCAGTGGTGTAGCTAGAAATTTTGGTGAGCGGGGCAAAGGCCCAAATTTTCCGACAGACGGGCGTGACAAAGATACCGTTTATCAATCATCTATCTCATCAAGCATAACAATTTACAGGCAATACAAAGATATATTAAGTGCGAGGAACACATATATGATACCATACCTGCATCAGTATTCAGTAATTTAATACAAAGCAGAATACACTACCATTAAATGAAAGAAAATAATTCACAAGGGAAAACACACAATGTACTCTGTGTAACAATGGACCAGAAAACTTGCAGCATTATATATTATACTGCCCAGCATAACAGAATGAAAAAAAATAATGTGGCTACAACAACCATATATTGAAAAAAATGTACAAATTAATTGGAGCTCTTTTGAGTACAAATACAAGTGAAACAGAAAAGACAGTGTTATTCAAATTTTGGAAAATAAGGAGTAACACTCGCACATCAAATTTTCCGACAGCGGGAGAAATTTTCCGACAAATTCCTTTCTAAAGCTTGGTGGGGGGCGACCTCCCCGCCCCCCTCTAGTTACGCCACTGCTCATAATTACATCAATCCTGTGTCTATCATGAAATTTATGACACGTTATTCGGCAGTATGTAAGGATTATTTTGGTATAAGATCTCTCTCATTAGTTGCGTGTAGGTTTAATTTGTTTTTATACAATACTCACCCTTTTGCGATCCATTACACTAGGCAACAAAGATTTTGTTACAGAAGACCAAATAGGTGCTCCTAGCTAATTTCGGTATGCTGATTTCAAATCTATAATTAGATTTTTTCTATCACGTCTAGATTTTGTGTAAAATGCAAATCACTTTTAGTAAAATTTTCTACCACGTCCAGATTTTGGTTTTAATCGGCTTAATGCCAGTAATATGAAACTTGCTTTTCAAGGTTAAAGCAATTTTTTTTGCCAACTATATACAAATTCGAACAATTTTGATAAATAAAATTTATCCCGAGTTGGCAACACTGAGTCAAGAGCATAGTAACGGGCAACGGCCCAACGGTCAGTCGCTACGTGACAGTCAAGCAGAACGGTTGTTGAAGCTCTCTGCTGATGAGCAAGTGACAGGTTGTGGTGACTTGTGTGTTTTTATAGCATTTGTTTTGTACTACGGTGTGTATTTCTTTTTATTTTGCACATCGTAATAATTACTTTCTACGTTTTTTCAGATATTGTATGGTAATTCAAAATGGCATCAAATAGACGTGCTTGTGTAAATCACCCAGACAACTTCTGCTTTGTCTGTGGACAATATACACCTAAGCCACAACGTAGAAACATAACAACAAAGATTTAAACTTGCCTACAAGTGTTATTTTGACTGTAAGTTAGGAGACCAACAGAGGGACTGGGCACCACATATTTGCTGTGCACAGTGCAATGCAATGTTAATAGCTTGGATGAATGGTAAAAGAAAAGCTATGCCGTTCTCAGTCCCCATGGTTTGGCGTGAGCCGAAAAATCACTTCAATGATTGTTATTTTTGTTTGACAAAGATTGCTGGTTTCACAAAGAAAAACAAATCAAAGATCACGTACCCAAACTGCGAATCAGCAATGAAACCAGTACCACATGATGAAACAATCCACCACTAGTTCCACCAGCAACGATAACAGACAGCAGTTCATCTGAAGATTCTGCTAGTGATATAGAAACAGGGAAAGATGGCATATATGTTCCAGATGCAAATATTTCCCCACATTTGTTAAGTCAAGCGGAGTTAAATGACTTAGTGCGCGATTTGGAATTACCAAAAGAAAAGGCAGAGTTGCTTGGTTCAAGACTTCAAGAATTTAATCTTCTCCAACCAAACACCAAAGTTTCCCATTTCCGCCATCGCCATTTGCAGTTTTCATCATTTTACTTACAGGAAGAAAACGTTTGTTTCTGCCACGATATCAGTGGTCTGATGCAAGGGATTGGCTGTCGCTATGATCCAAAAGAATGGAGACTGTTCATTGACTCTAGTAAAGCTAGCCTTAAAGCTGTATTACTGCACAACGGCAATGAAAAACCTTCAATACCTGTAGCACATGCCACTGGCCTTAATGAGACTTATGAATCGATGAAACTGCTGCTAAGACTCATCAAATATAAGGACCACACATGGAATATTTGTGGCGACCTTAAAGTTGTATCATTACTTCTTGGGTTACAGTTGGTACACAAAGCATATGTGCTTTTTGTGTCTATGGAACAGCAGAGATGACAAGAACCACTACGAAAAACATGATTGGCCATCTAGAACTGAACATGTTGTTGGTAAATACAATGTGAAACACCCAGCACTTATTGACCCTCAGAAAGTACATCTTCCACCACTTCACATTAAACTTGGCCTTATGAAAAATTTCGTGAAGGGTATGGATCATCAAGGTAGTGGTTTCCAATATTTAAAGGATAAATTCAAAGGAATATTGACAGATGCTAAGCTAGAAGCTGGAGTTTTCACTGGACCACAGATCCGCAGTGTCATCCACGACTCATCGTTTCCATCTAACCTAAATGAGAATGAACTAGGAGCATGGACATCTTTCGTTGAAGTTGTCAAAAATTTTCTTGGAAATCACAAAGCTGAAAACCACCGTAAACTCGTAGAAAACATGCTTAAATCTTATGAAATAATGGGATGCAGAATGTCTTTGAAAATTCATTTTTTACATTCTCATCTTGACTTCTTCCAGGCCAACCTTGGGGCTGTAAGTGACGAGCATGGTGAGCGCTTCCACCAACAGATCTCAGTTATGGAAAACAGATACCAAGGTAATTTCAACCCAAATATGATGGGAGATTATTGTTGGTTCCTGCAGAAGGAGAGCTCGTCATCCTACAAGCGACAAGGAAGAGCACACACCAAAGTTTCACTTAAGAACAGGAATTTGCCTTTCAGTAGTAACAACAAAATACTAACGCGCTTTGGGTGGATGGTTGGGCGCAGGGGTGGTAACTCCGCCAGCGGAATTCCGCTGTCTGTCTTAAGCCAGATAAAGGAGGAAAGACATCCCTGTTCACTAATTATTTAAGTATGCTTAACATAAAACGTGGCACGGAAAAGTAGCTTAGACGGCTTTCGTAATAGAAGCGGGTGAGAAAAAAAATTAAAAATAGGGGTTTTCGGTTACACAAAATCTGGACGTGATAGAGAAATTTTGATATCAGATCTGAAATCAGCATCAGCGCTTTAGTAGAATCAGTAGTTCACGTGTCTGTAACAAAAAAAAGTTGAAATTTGTTGCCTAGTGAATTATCAGACGCTGTCGGGCGTAAGATTTAAATTTCCCATTTCAGATTCCAAATGCTTCATCCTATAATTCTTTCATAGGATTAAGAATGACCAGCAATAAGTAATCTGATACGTTAATAATTTAACCCTACAGGATTTTCCCGTTTTATACAAATATGTACAATGATTATATATGGAGTCTCAATTTTGAGATGAGAGAGAGGGCACCAGGAAGCTGAGTCAAATTTTATGGCTAACGCTTTAGTTTTCAAATTAACTTTTAATTTATTTATTTCCCTAGTTTTTGGGGTAATCTGT
This sequence comes from Bathynomus jamesi, assembly GCA_023014485.1. Taxonomy (NCBI): domain Eukaryota; kingdom Metazoa; phylum Arthropoda; class Malacostraca; order Isopoda; family Cirolanidae; genus Bathynomus; species Bathynomus jamesi. The sequence continues at coordinate 1,065,131 of JAJOZX010000916.1, forward strand.
ACATGGTACTTTTATCCGAAATTATTCAGAATCAAATAGACAATTGAATTCATGTCTTATTCCTAAATTACATGGGTATTTAACATACATATGTTTTAAAAGTCATGTACTCCAGAATTTACAAAATTCCTTCTCTCGCAAACGAAAAAAGAAGCGGTCATTTCCCACGTTCAGGCGATTGTTTTCATGAACAATTTTTGTTTCTTGGTTCATTATAACCAATAAAATAATTCTTAATCAACATTTTCACATTCCCCATGTATAACAATATATATACAGGGTTTGGTTAAGGTAATAAAAATAAAAACAAACTCAGTCATTACTGATTAAATTTTTTTATTTTAGATATTTAATTTTCTAGTCGAACTTCTTTCCGCAATTGTAAATTTATAGTAATCACAAAATAAATTTAAATGATTTCCGCAAACAAAAACTTTTCATTAAGGAAACTATTTTTTTTTACTTTTCTTTTTTATTCGGAAAGGGAAGGGTATATATGTAGTTTTTGGGCCACCGATTTTTTTGGCAACGCCTTTGACCCCTGATTGGCCGAAATTGCTGATGTGGCCCATATGGTACCGGCCTGAGGCAGGCATCTAGTCTATATGGTCAGAAATTCTGAACAGAAATTTCTCGACTGAATCAAAATTTCATGGCGACAACTGTTGCAGATATTAGGAACTATTTTTGAAGAAATATTTTGACGCTCAGAGAATTCGAACCAGTCTTCATTCCAAACAGCATTACGTTTAGGCATTTCCGTTTTTATTATGTAATTATTATTTATTGTAATATATCACATATACATAATGCACCGTACTTATACAGTATATATATATATATATATATATATATATATTAAGAAATGATTTTAGAAAATATTTATACTTTAAGTCAACAAAACATTTTGTAGCAATATACTAATCACACTGTAGGTCTTCGGATTGAAAAAGTGAAGGAATCTTATTTCCTTCGATGTAAAATGAACAAGATTGATTCTCCCAATATAAAATATTAAGCAGGAATGTCTTATTCCTGTCCAAGTCGGGATAAAATCCTTCTCTGCGTTTCCAATTCCTCATTTGCATTTTTATGTATTTGAATTTCAACTTGAGAATTTATAATATGGATTTAAGGTTTCAACGTACAGTATATACAAAATTCCCCCCACCTCCTTCCTTCCTCACCATTCATCTGGAAGTTACGATTTGTTCAGTAATGATGATGGTGATATAAAGCGTGTCCTCAGGGCTTACATCTCGGGACACTTACTAAGAGCTGCAGTACCTAATCTATATAGAAAGAAACCATTTAAGAAGTGGTAATGCAAATTTCGTTCTCTAGATTTCATTTTGAGTAGTGCCTCGGAAATTGCAAAATGATAATACTTATCATTAATTATCCATCTGATAAGAATTCCATTATCTTGGATAAACGCACCTCCGTTATCAACGCACTCCGTCGTATGGGTGCGTTTATGCCGAGGTGGTAATTCGGGATGGGGGATAGGGGAGAAGAGGGAGGGAGAGTGCCACTGGGGGAAAGTGCTACTGAGGGAGGGCGTGTTACTGAGGAGGAAGTGCCACTGAGGGAGGGCGTGCCACTGAGAGGGAAGGGCGTGGCAGTAGAGCAAAATTTAATCCCTGTGCCAGTTTTTATTACTCCTCACTAAATTTATATTGCTTGCGAGAATTGCAACTAATCATACGTAGACAGACGAGAATTAATAAAGGCACTCGCACTCGAGAACATAAACAAAATTGGGTTACGTCGTGATCAGTGTCGTAACACTGCTTCCCATCAATCAGCGAAGTTAAGCAACATTGGGTCTGAAGGATAGTTGGATGGGGGACCGTCCTCCGCGTTCAGATGATGGGGCGACCGGGTACTTCGGATCCCATGACTTAGATGTTGCGAGGGGGATAAACAATCCCATCATTATTACATAATGTAAATGAAATTAACATTTAGATACGAACAGGAAAACACTGCAGTTTTCAATTATAAGCAATAGTCGTTATATATTAACTTAAAAATAAAAAGCCAAATTAACAATTCAGAGAGAGAAATTTGTGGAATCTCATTTCAGAGGTAAATCGACCAAATTTCATTTTTCTCCACAAGAAAAATAAATGAATAAATTTCTCGCCAAATCGGAGATAGACGAAGCATTTTACGAGAAAAGAATTTATATTGACCTTCAAATGCTGCGGCAGGCAAACGTTTTTGTGTGGGTTTGTGTTCATCAACTACATAAACGTCTTTCCTGTTTACACTTTTTGCTTTCTAGTGTTTCGGGTAGAAAAGACTTGCTTTTCAATTCGAATAGTGTACCCTGCAATTGTGTGTGTTTTTGTGTGTTTTCAAGAAGACATGAAGATATCCTTTTCGGAAAAAGTTCATTTTAAAACATAAATTGTCTAAAAAACAAAGAATTACCGAGTGGGAATAATTCTGTTTTTCTTTCGATATTTTATTCTTAGTTAGTGGCAGTAATAAAATTTGGAAAACAAAACTCATTTATTACTGAATAGTAATTTTTATTTTTCGGAAATTTTATTTCTCTAGGCGATCTTTTTTCCGAAACTATAAATGTAACTGAAGGCCTTCCTTAACACGACGTTCTGAGTTAGACTGTCACTTAGCAATTCGTTCTCACTTGACCATTTTATTAGTAAAAAGAGGTATAAGAAAATTCTTTATCGTTTTGAGAAACGACGTCTTTAAGTTATAAAGGGTAAAAATTTGAGACGAAGATTGCGCGGGTCTTTTTCACTTATAACAGTGGTTCTTAACCTGGGGGTAATTAGTAATTACCTCCCAGGGGGTAATTCTACCTTGTTTTGGGGGATTACAGTCAAGTTGGTCATAAATGTTTGTTCAGTTTATTAAATAAACCATTCCTCAGATCACCTTTTGTCGTTTTTTGACCATTTTTCGTGATGGGGTAATCCTAATTTCCCTGGATAGCTCTAGGAGTAACAATAATGAAAAGGTTAAGAACTACTGACCTATAAGATGAGAGAGGGGCGGAATTGTCTTCCAGAAATGGAGCTGAGGCCTGGCCTCGGCCTCGAGGCCGTCCTCGGACCTTAAAAGTGGCCTTGGCCTCGAGGCCAGCTGAAAAGCAGCGTTGGGGGTGGAGATTCTTCAGGTGGGCGCGCTCGGGTGGATATTGTTCAGGTGAGGACTATGACCTGACAGGTGACCGTATGTGGCGGCATATTTTGATAAATATTATTCAGACAGGTGACTAGTCAGGCGGCAGTCTTTGATAAATACTATTTAGTTAGGTGACCAACGGATTAATGACAGGCCACTGTGACGTTAAGTACATAAATATTATACATATATGTCGCGGTATATAAATATTATTCAGTCAGACAGCAGTAGACCAATTGACTTAATGTAGCAAACTAGTGTGGGAAAGCAATCTATCAGTTGGTCATCAGTTGAACTGAGCTCATATAATGTGTGTGTTATTTATGTGTATAAACTATTGTACTGTATCTATTTCTATAACAAAAAATAGGCCAAACTAGAGAAGAATACCACCTGGTATACTGATAACTAGCTACTAGCGTTGATAATTTTGTTTTTCGCTCGTCGTAAATTGTAACATATAAACTTCTCTAATATGATTTGAAATGAATATACAGTATAATATCGGATGCAAACAATAATTTTGCTAATATCGGCATTATAACTGAGATGTAAATTGTCATATTATTTGCAAATAAATTTTTCGGTCTTTTTCATTTACTTTAATAATATAAAGTATTATACATAGAACTTTAAAAATGTCTGATAATGGATAATATCAGGTGCAAATATACTCTTCTTCTTCCGCAGCCTTATTAGACCACTTCTGTGTGGGGTCGCTGTTGCAGATCCTTCTTTGCCATTCACTTCTGTCTTGAGCCATATCTTCCTCCAGTCCCTTTTCACTCATATTTTTCTTCAGTCTATCCCGCCACCTCATCTTAGGTCTACCTCTTCTCCTCGTGCGTGTAATTTCCATCCTCAGTATCCGCCATCCCACATACTACTCCTCCCTCCTCTGGACATACCCAAACCGCTTTTAGGCGAATTCATCTACAACAATTTGTCTACAGATACAATTTATCTACAATAATTTGTCTACAGATACAATTTGTCTAGAGAAACTATTACTAATATTATTAAAAAAAAAACAAATATAATTTAAATACGAAAATTAGTTGTTAACTTTTATAATTTAAGTCTTACGTTTGTGCCTTTATAGTTTAAGCTATTCTGAAACTTTTGTTCGTTTGTTGCCTTTTTTAAATCTTAGTAACTTATGTCTTAGGTTTTCGCACTTAAAATTGCAGTCATCCTGAAACTTTTACATTGTTCACTGTTCAGTAACCCACAATGCCTCTTCAATTTATTGATTCAGAGAAAGGCCATAAAAAGTTAGTACACTCTTGACGATTGGTTAGGTTAAGTCATGATATTTTCGTTAGTTTACTGTTAAAACATACGAAAATATCACGACTTAACCTAACCAATCGTCATTTTTTAAAATAATATTAGTAATAGTTTCTCTAGACAAATTGTATCTGTAGACAAATTATTGTAGTTAAATTGTATCTGTAGACTAATTGTTGTAGACTAATTGTTGTAGATGAATTGTATCTTTAGACAAATTGTTGTAGACAAATTCGCCAGACACCGCCCAACCATCTCAATCTCCTTTCCTGTGCCTTCTTGGAGGTTTCCGTTACTTTTGTTGTTCCTCTTATTAAATTATTCCTCACTCTATCCCTCCTAGTCACTCCACACATCCATCGGAGCATCTTCATTTCTGCCACTTCCATTTTCTTTTCCATGCTTCTTTTCATCGGCCATGTTCTTCCCCATATAGTAGTGCTGGTCTTACTACTGTCTTGAACAGTTTTCCCTTCATCCTCACATTCACCTTCTTGTCACACAATACTCCCGATACCTCTCTCCAATTTTTCCAGCCAGTTTGAATTCTGTTGTTTATTTCTCCTTCCAAGTCTCCCTTCTCCTCTATGATTGATCCCAGATACTTGACACTTTTAACTTTCTTTATAATAAATTCCTGGACCATACACTTCCTATTTGTTCGTCTCCAGGTGCACATTTCATATACTCGGTCTTTTCTCTGTTTATCTTTAGTCCTCTAGTTTCCAGAGCTACTCTCCATCAGCAAACATCATGGTCCATGGAGCCGCCTCTATCACGTCTTTGCTGATCACATCCATCATAATATAAAAAATCAGCGGACTCAGCGCTGATCCCTGGTGTAGACCAACTCGTACCTCAAATTTCTCGGTCTCTCCCATACTACTTCGCACCCTCGTAATAGCTCCCTCGTACATATCTTGGATCAGTCTGACATACTTCTCAGGTACCCGCCTGTCTCTTAAACATCTCCACACCTGCCCTGGGACTCTATCATACGCCTTTTCTAGGTCTACAAACACTAAATGTAACTCCTTTCTTCCTTCTCCGTACCTTTCTAATAATTGTCAAAGTGCAAATATTGCATCCGTTGTTCCTCTTCCTGGCATAAAACCAAACTATTCATCAGAGATCGCTACTTCCTCTCTTAGTCTCGCTTCCATGATTCTTTCCCAGATCTTCATGGTATGAGATATAAGCTTTATTCCTCTGTAATTTTTACACTCTTGGATGTCTCCTTTCTGCTTGTAAATTGGTACCAATGTGTACTTTCCCTCCATTCCTCTGGTATCCTCTCAGTCTAAAAAACTGCAGTCATTATCCTCCTCAATATATCCAGTCCTTCTTCCCCCAACGACTTTCATACTTCTGATGGTATCTCATCTGGTCCTCCCGCCCGCTTTTCCATTCTTCATTTTTGTTAAAGCCATCCTTACTACTTCTCTGTCTACATTTCTTACCATACCTAGATTTTCCACGCCATCCTCAAAAATCCTTCATTCATTTTCTACATTTAGGAGGTTTTGGAAATTACACTCCCATCTCTTCTTTATTTCCTCTTCCTTCACCAGTACTTCACCTTCTTCATTCCTGACTTGCTTTATATGCGTTACATCCTTTATGGCTTTATTTCTTGCCTTCGCTATGCTATAGGTCCGCTTCTGGCCAACTCATCATAAATGTTCTGCTGCCTTTGCCTGAGCCACTGCTTTCTTAGCCCTTTTATTTGCTTCTTTACATCTCACTCGATCCTCCTCCTTCTCTTGATTCATCCCATCTCTTCTTTGCCGTATTCTTATCCTGTATCTCTGTTTGCACTTCTTGGCTCCACCACCACGTTTCCTTGTCATCTCCTCTTCCTCCTCTCGATATCCCCAACGCTGTCCGTCCAGTCTCCCGGATCTTATTTGCTACCTGGCTCCATCCCAGTCTTGTCCTCTCGTCGAAATACCCCATCTCATTTCCATCGTCCAGTACTGCTCGCTTAAATCTTTTCTAATTCTTTAGTCTTTAAGTCTCCACCACCTGATCTTAGCCACTTTTCTCCGGTTCGAATTTATAGCACATCTCATCTTCATATCCATCACCAGCAGTCTATGCTGTGGCGCCACAAACACTCCTACTATTACCTTACAATTTACAATCTCACTACGATGTGTACTTTTGCATAGCAAATAATCTATCTGTGAACTTCTACCTACCTCCACTGTTGTACGTTACTAGATGTTTCCGCTTCTTCTCAGTGTGTTTACCAATACCAAATCGTAAGCAACCGCAAAGTCTATCACTCGCTTTCCTTCTGGATTTTTGTCTCCCAGTCCATACCCTCCATGCACCCCTTCGATATAACTGTCATCGTCTCCCACATGTCCATTTAGGTCGCCACCCACCACCACTTTTTCCTCTTCTGGGATGTCCTGCATGACCTCGTCCATATTCCTGTAAAACTCCATCTTTTCTTCCTCGTCACATCCCGCCTGTGGTACATATACACACACACACACACATTTAGAGTCTTCCCCCCCCCCACACAAGTTTCAAAAGTCTGTCATTTATCCTTTTTACTTCTACCACTTCATCCTTCATCTCTTTGCACACCACTACGCCCACCCCATTTCTTCCTCCTTGTCTGCTCCACTGTAGAAAAGTTTGTACCCAGCTCCAAGCTCTCTCGCCTTATTTCCTTTCCATCTCGTTTCCTGTACACACATGATATTCACCTTTTCTTCTTTCCATCACGTCTGCTACCTCTCTTCCTCTCCCCGTCATGGTACCCACATTTATGGTAGCCACCCGCAACTTCACTTCAGGTGCAAATATACTCTTGAATCAAATTACATATATAACATATTGAAATATCAGGTGTAAATATATTCTTAATATTATCGTTATTATCGTGTATATATAATTATATAGTAATGGCATGATATAAACTTCATACAGTACAAGCTACAATTACATTAATGATCTTTGGTAAACTTTAAGACCACAGTTTCTTATTGTCAAGATACATAAAAATGCAAAACTTAAAAAAAATAAGACATCTCCAAGTGTAGCTCTGTTTGCAATGTTCGCTAGAGTCGCTACTGATTGTAGCTATTCAGAAATTATACGATCAACACTCAGTGAGTTAGTACAATCTTGAAATATTTTGCTAGATCATCTTCACATCATAACTTTCTGTTATCATAAATACTTGAAATATTGTGGGTATATTAAAATGAGAAATTAGAATTGCATGAAATGAGAAATAAAGTTATTGGGCTAATGTATGGTGTCCAGGAAATCTTTTTCTGGCAACTGTGTCTGACTGTGTGACCCGGCAAGTGTAAACACAGTCTGTCGGTGTTGTGGTGTGGCCGCGTGTGATAGATGAACGTGCTTAATGCTTAATAATTCCCTTTTATTACGTAAGTGAAGTGAGCTATGTCTTTGTTTATTAATTTTGAGTAGAATCTTGCTTTTCCTTATGGATTTCAAAAAAAGAAGAGACATGCTAGTGTGAGGCTACGGTAGGTTACCTTTGGAAGAGCTTTAGGCCTAGGCTAGGCTAGATTGTTGAGCCTTCTCAAAGCATCGAGGAGCTTATTTGTAAAATATTTCATAGTGAGTATTTGCACCCAGAGGTGCAAATACCACATTCGTTATTTGCATCCGAATATCACACCTCTAGGTGCAAATACCTTCAGCCTAACAATCTTAATGCCTCGTGAGGATTCCCTTATAAAGGCCTCCCTTATAAAGGCCTCGGCCTTGGCCTCGAGACCTTTGAAAAAAGTATGTCCTCGGCCTCGTGGATTTCTGAAGGTCTCGGCCTCGGCTTCGAGGCCTGAGGCCAAGCCTCGTCGCCATGCCTGTTGCCTTCGAAAAATATGTTTAAGAATAAGTTAGGTATTTTAGAAGCATGAATTTAAAATAAAGGAAGGTAAAATATAAAAGGGGAGTAAACATTTCATTCATGATGATATACACTTTCAGGGGAATTTTTAAATTAGGGTGTGCTGAACAGCTAGAGGTGCCTCTGAATCAGTGCTCCCTTATCTTAGTGTCGCCATGCTAATTTGTCTGTTCTGTTCTCTTTCACTGATGCTCCTTTGTCTCTCACTAAATCGGTATAATTTCTCAGTTTACACTCACTTGATCACTGTACAGTTCAGGTATCACTTACCCTTATTCATTCTGAGTGCAATTTTGGTTAAAGTATGAATTCTTGCAGAGCTTCATTCAAAACATCGATGACTTATGCTCCGCATTCAACTTTCACGTTTTAAAACAAAGTACATTCAAGAAGGTAATTGAAACGACTTTGCTTCTAAGCTATACTATTTATTTACTACAAACTAAATGTCGTTGTTTCAGATTTAATTCACACCTAAACCAAGGCAATATTTCAAAATTTAAAAAAAAAATTAATGAGTAAAAATGTCGCAAAATTTCCTTGCAATAAATTCAAAGCCCCCCCCCCCCCCCCCAAAAAATTGACGTTCAAAGAAGCTTAGTCAAAATTTTGAAGTTACACAACAAAACACCTACGTCATGCAAGCGAGTAGCAAATCGAGTATAGGAAAGCGTGTCTTGCCGACGACCTTCACAAGATTCTACCCCAAGCAAACTGTATAAGGGCATTTTATATAATTTTTTTTGGGTGGAGTTAACCAAATCTGCCTGCCTCAAAGGTTGGGTTCCCTCTCGAATTAACCAAGCACCAACTAATCTGTATGAGCTCAACCGACACAGCTCTACTTGACCGGGTGGAATCAAAGGCTTTTCTTCTCATCAATTCCCCACCCCTTACTAACTGTCTTCAATCCCTCTCTCTTCGCTGCACTGTTGCCTCATTCTCCATTTTCTATCGCTATTATAACGGATATTGCTCTTCTAAACTCTATAACTGCATGCCTCCTCCTTTAAGGAGAGCACGCAGTACCAGACTTTTGACAGATTCTCATCCCTTTCCTGTCCAACTCGCTAACGCAATGGTTAATCGGTATTTTCAATCTTTCATCTACTCAACCGGTCAACTCTGGAACAATCTTCCTGAATCCATCTTTCCCCCTGTCCTCAATCCATCTTTCCCCTTTCAAACGCAAAGTGTTCAGGCATCTCGAAAACCCTGGACCTTGATTTTGGCTCTCTTCTTCCTCTATGGAAGGGGCGTTTTTGCAGGCATTCGTCCTTGGCCCCTCCTTCCTGCATAGAAAACAACGGGATAGCTGAAGTAATAGTTATTGGTTTTCCCTCGAAGAGGGTTGGTTCCTTATAAACCAACAAAGATTCCGAAAGAGGGTATAGTTTTGCACACAATCTTAAATCAGATAAGGAAGTCTATGGTTTGATAGAACCTTTTAAGAACAAATTACTGAAAGATTACAGAATGAGTTGTAAAATAATAAGTCAGCGATTGCGCGATAAAGTTTTGACGGGCAGATCAACATGTTACAACTTAAGTGTTTTGTGGTAGTTATATGAAAAAAGGAAATCTAAAAGCATTCAAAATTGGCATAATTTTGATTAGCTTTTTATACTTTTAATATTCCTATCCCTTTAGTTTAAATATTTTAATGGATTTTCTTATGATCAACTTATCGGTCGAACATAAGTAATTCTAGCAGGGAAGGATGGCAATATAAATAATTACTTTTAAAAAGTCACTCTCTCTCTTTATGGTGGTCTTTGAGCCTTTGACATTCATGCAAGAAGTGCTGCGGCGGTGAAATGATGACTTCTTATATACAGGGTGTCCCAAAAGTCCCTATCTATTTTGTTGAAATAGGCTGAATTTCAAATAAATGTCACACTGACCTGAATACAAATGTATTTCTATACAAATTACAAGTATTACACCATTAAAATCTTTAATTAGTAGTTTCCACATGTGCTCAATCTGCATCTCTGCAAATCTCAAAGCGGTCAGCTGCATTGCCGAACACATTTCCGAGCATTTCAGGGGTTATTTTCTCAACTGTTTGCCTAATACGATCTCGCAGATCTGGTAAATCTCGAATATTTCTGCGATAGACCTCTGATTTAATGAAACCCCAAGCAAAGAAATCCAATGGGGTCAAATCCGGAGATCGCGCTGCCCAGGGCCTATTTCCCCCACTTCCAATCCAACGATATGGAAAACGCTCGTTTAGGTATGTCTGAATAATTCTGGCATAATGACATGGTGCCCCATCCTGCTGAAAGACTACATTGTCGAGAATGCCATCTTCAAGAAGTTGAGGTTCTAGAAAATTTTGAAGCATATCAAAGTAAACAGGCCCTATCACTGTAGCCTCTGCAAAGAAAAAGGGCCCGTAAATCTTAGACTTCGTCATTCCAAGCCACACGTTGACTGTGGGTGAGTTTCTTTCCCATTCAGTGAACTCAGTTGGCTTTTCATTAGCCCAGATGCGACAATTATGTCGATTGATTTTACCACAGGTGTGAAAAGTCGCCTCATCGCTAAACAAAATGTGGTCCATTAAATTGTTATTTTGGATTTGTTCGACCAGTTCCCCACACATTGCAAGCTGTGTAACAGCTGAATGTGATAACACTTCTTCTTCAGCGTCGAACGCAAGATTCTGTGAACAGTTTTTTGGGTATGGTCAATCTGTGGGATGCTTGGCGAACTGACATTCTTTGATCGTCTTCGAACATTATGCGAACAGATTCAATGTTTTGTTGTACTGTTCTTGGGAGTCCACTTCTTCCTTCATCATGCACAGATCCAGTCCTTTTGAATTTGTTCACCAATTCACGAATTGCTTTATCTGTCGGTCCAGGCTTATGAAACCTTCTTGAGAATCGCTCTCTAATTTCACAACATTTCATTCCTCTGATGCGACATGTTACTATCATAACGCGTTCATGCACATCCATCACCAATGATATGGATCTGAAAAAATTAATTAAAAATATAAAAATAATTAAAATATAAATCTAATGCATGTATTTGTCTAGAAAGGTGCATGCAATCATATCATTAAAACATTCATTTGAAATTCAGCCTATTTCAACAAAATAGATAGGGACTTTTGGGACACCCTGTATAATAAATAAATTTAAACATCCTTATAAAAATGTATGGTGTAGATTAGACTAAGCAGTCTAGTGTTTCATATTACCCTTTATTTTCCACTGTCCTCTAATGTGTAATTGGGTACACGAAATAAATGTACGGATCGTGTTAATGAAATCTGATAATGTTTCCTGCTTTTCTATAAATTTTCTTTCGTAACAATTTTATGTCAGCAGTGGCTGGCGTTGAAGGAAAAGCCTTGTCTGTTCTGTACTTTACTACTGCTATAGGATTCCCATTCCGTCCCTTTTATAATTCATTATTTTATTTACTTTCTATTATTACTCGTTTTCTCTGTCTTTATACGGACGCGGGCTGACGGTTGAGCCATTTCACTTTCAAATAATGCAAAAGAGACCGGGGGATTAATTATACAATTAATTACACTTTACTGACTTTTATTTATTCCGAAAACACTTTTAGATAAACGGGGTAATGCGAGGGGGAAATTAGCCAGCGAGAGAGACGAAAGAGTATTCTAAATTTACAAAAACATCGTAATACAAAAAACACCTTACTAGGCCAACGGCCGTCCGATAACTGTCGTTTTTGGGCATTCTCCGTTTCTTTAGACCCATTTCAGGCGTTGCCAACTAGCATTTTATAAACAAACCACTATTAATTTCTTATTTAACGTAATTACATTTCTTATTAAACGTTATCTTTATTAAACAAACATTATTAAATTCTTAAAAACAAACATTTAATTCTTAAGTAAACATTACTACACTGCTACTATTCCTGTATGAAAGTTACACACATTTATAAGTGTTAATTAACAATGGTATAAAGGTTTTCAGTATTCTTTTTCATTATCCTCTTTTCCTTTATTTTCCCGCTTGTTTCTTGGACTACCCTAGGGTGGATCTTAGGGTTTTTGTTTGCCTCTCTCTCTCTCTTTCCACACACACACACACACACACATATATATATAATATATATATATATAATATATATAGAGAAATTATTTCACGAAAGTGACACTTGAAAAATATTTATGATGAATAAAACCACGAAGGGAAAAGAACACAAAGGGGTGCTCAAGCGCTTTCGTCTAATGACATCCTCAGGATGTCATTAGACGAAAGCGCTTGAGCACCCCTTTGTGTTTCTTTTCCCTTCGTGGTTTTATTCATCATATATATATATATATATATATATACACCTCGTTAGGGTTCCGTGCGTTGGTCTTTCTTCACACGAAGGTCAAGCTGGTGGCCCCGGCTTGGTGGAGGAGCGAGTTGCACTCTCCACCGTACATAGTCAGGTACACCCGGTTCATTTGGTACCGTCCTGAGCCAGACCTCTAGTCTTCTCTTGAAGACTTCAACTTTGACCCCTGTAACGTTTCTGAGGTCCTTTGGAAGCTGGTTCAAAATTCTTGGACCCCTGACAACCAAGCTTATTTTCCTTTAGAGTTGGAGAGGTTCCTTATCGGGCCTTTAATTTGGGAACACTACACATTCTGCCTTTCCTATTTTCCCGCGTTGTTTGGATGGTAATTGGGTTTAGTTTGAGGTTTGGTACCAGTTTTTCGATAATTTTTCATATGTAGATTATGGTATACCTCTCCTCTTCTTTCCAGGGAGTACAGATTTAGTTTACGTAGTCTTTCCCAGTAGTTGAGTTCTTTGCAGCCATCAATCTTGGATGTGAAGCGTCTCTGCGTTTCTTCTAGTTTATTAATTTCTTCCTTTTTATATGGGGCCGTCAAAACTGAGCAGTATTCAAGTTTTGGTATAATCAGTGTTCTCAGAAGGGGAACCATTACTATCTTGTCCCTCATTTTGAACGTTCTTAGTACCTGTCCCGTGACTCATATATATATTATATATTGAAATTAAACGTTTAACAGACTTTGCACAGTAATGGAAACCATAAAGTCATGCAAATTAGGATCGTTCTTTGGTTTAAAAACTTAAGAAAATTCGTGAACAGTATGTGCTAGATGCTAGATACCCCTTATCATTATCGTGTTACCTTTCTCTCCACTTTTTACTGTTATTTCCTCGTTAGTTCTTTTCATTAAAACAAAATATAGAGGATTATGCAGCATTTTCTTTGTAATTTATAATAATGATATACGAAATGAAGCTTTTTCTACGGCCACGAAAAACTTATGTATACAGTCTTACCATAAGTAAATCTTTGTGCCACATATGAATCAATTTTGTGTGCAGCCTTCGCACTATATATTCCAGACCAGAAATTACGTGCACAAAATCAAAATAAGTTATGAAGAAAATTTGGGAATTCAGTCAATGATTAATGTTTTCATTCTTCCTCAGTGCTCAGTGATGTAGGTTTGTTTGTTTTTTACATTCATTCAATTCGCAGTGAGGTCAGCCATGCACGATATATATATATATATATATATATATATATATATATATATATATATATATTATTATATATATATATATAAAATGTATTTTAGTCTTTGAAGAAGTTGGGTACACAAAGGGAGACAGCGAGATTCTTGAAAAGGTAGAAACACACGCCAGATCATCAAGAGCTACTCACTATATCAGTATATATTGATAAATGGAATAATCTTCCCGCGTCAGTCGTTCATTCTACCAGCGTTAATATGTTTAAGAACCGTCTTGACAGACATTTTAAAAGTATTAGCGTTGTTTAAAATTAAAAAAGAAAGTTAACAACAGGAGCTCTGGTGGTGGTGCTCGAGGATGAGTCTGTTGACGATGAATGCCAGCTTGTGACATGCCAGCGTGTGATGCCAGCAATAAAATTATTTAAAAAAAAAAGAAAAAAAAATTTGACTAACATGAACGTAGATGTAGCTCGTAGCGTAAACTAACCCACTTTTTGTTTAACTGTACCTACTTTTTTTTTTTTCTTATCTCCTTTCTTGCATGTCTGTAACTCTCTTTACTTGCATGTTTGTAGTTTGCATGGTATGACAGTGAGTTAAGACTGTGTTTGCATGGTTTGTAAGCGTTCTTATTTTACTTCTTTTCATCTTTCACCCCTCTCCTATTTTCTTCGACTATTTTTCTGACTTGTCGGCAGTGGCCGGCGGATGATGATGATGGTGTGACTTTTTTCCTCTTTTTCTGAATGAATGTTAACCCACGAATGATAGGTGTTGCTCCTTACTTAACCCCTTATTCTCTTTTCTTAACCCCCTACTCTTTCCTTTCTCTCGGGCTAGCCTTAGAGTGGATCTTAGGGTCTTTGTTAGCCTTAGCATCTGTAGATCTGTAGATCAGTGGTGGGCACCGTTAACCAAAAAGTTAACTTCGTTAACCGTTAATCCGTTAATTCGTTAAACATGTAACGGAAGTTACCGATAAACCGTTAACGTTAACTTTTATTATAAAAAAAATGAAAAACACAATATATATATAATTTAATTTTCCCTCTTCTTCTCGTTCTCCATTTTGTCCATGAGATGCATGTTGCCCTTCATGAAAATTAGCATATCAAAGTTTTCATCAGACAGGGATGATCTCTTGGCCCTCAGGATGTCCTTGCCCATAGAGAACAAACGCTCCACTGCAGCACTGGAGGGGATGGCTGTGTTGAACTTGATGAACAAGTCCACCAACACTTGCTCACCCAAGAAGGCAGCATCTGTCAGCAAGTCCTTGGAGTTGGTCTCCAGCCAGGTCTTGACCAAGTTCTGGGCCTTGCCCTTGAGTGACCTGTGGCTTCTGCTGCTCTCTTTTGTCTGGATGACAGCACTGAAGAAGTCATCATCATCCTCCTCCTCCTCGTTGTTGCTGCCTCCACTGTTGCTGCCCACTTCGTTGGACTGCTGCTTCATGGCCTCCTCGACTGTACCCTCCATGCTTTTCCTCACCCTGGCGACCTTGGTGTTGTCATACTTGTCCAACCAGATGAGGCGAAACCTGGGATGGAAGGCAGCAGCCAGCTGGCATTCGTCATCCTCCAGGAGGGGCCCAAACCTTTTGTCGATGCCTGCGCACCTTCTCAGCACTGAAAATAATAAACTTTTAAACGTTTATTTATGAATTTTTTGGGTTAACGGACTTGAGTTAACGGAAGTTAAATGTAACGGAAGTTAATTAGTCCGATAATGATTTTCAAAGTTAACTTAAAAGTTAAATCGTTAACGAAAAGTTAACTTCGTTAATTAACGATTAACGGATTAACGGTTTGTGCCCAGCTTTGCTATATATATATATATATATATATATATATATATCTATATATATATAGAAACGACGTAAGTATAGAGGAGTGTTCTGCACACGAGGAAGAGAAATAACAAACAAATGAAAAATAAGGCACCCGCCCGGGAATCGAACCCAGGATCTTCCGATTGCCGGTCAGACGTGCTAACCACTACACTACGGAGCCACGATAGTCAGAAGTTGTAATTCTCCTACATAGGGCAGAAACCAATGCCTTGAGAGGGCACCCTCGCAAATCGTGAATATGTACATTTAACTGCAATGACCGCGCAGTATATTAACGTATAGAAACGACGTAAGTATAGAGGAGTGTTCTGCACACGAGGAAGAGAAATAACAAACAAATGAAAAATAAGGCACCCGCCCGGGAATCGAACCCAGGATCTTCCTCTATACTTACGTCTATACTTACGTCGTTTCTATACGTTAATATACTGCGCGGTCATTGCAGTTAAATGTACATATTCACGATTTGCGAGGGTGCCCTCTCAAGGCATTGGTTTCTGCCCTATGTAGGAGAATTACAACTTCTGACTATCGTGGCTCCGTAGTGTAGTGGTTAGCACGTCTGACCGGCAATCGGAAGATCCTGGGTTCGATTCCCGGGCGGGTGCCTTATTTTTCATTTGTTTGTTATTTCTCTTCCTCGTGTGCAGAACACTCCTCTATACTTACGTCGTTTCTATACGTTAATATACTGCGCGGTCATTGCAGTTAAATATATATATATATATATATATATATATATATATGAGAGAGATTGTGAGAGATTGTCATCTCCTAAAAAGACCATAAAAAGAAAAGAAAGCGGCTGTAACCTGAGAGAGGTAATCAAATACTCATACTTGGAGTTGATGAAGTTCAAAGATAATGTATACTGTACATTAGTCTCAAAAAAATGGAATGAAGATGCGAATTTTCTTTTACTACAGTTCTGCTCGCACAGGCATCAAAGAATCCAATGCCCTTATGATAACGAGTGTTGAAAAATTTCTCCCTTTAATATTAATACTTTCTATTCCTTCCTATCTAAAATTTAAATAAGTTCCACGGATTCTAATATTATTCAGCTTATTCAGACATACGTGACGTCATATGACGTCATCGTAGCTGGAGAAAATTAAGACTTCTTAAAATTTCATGTTAAAGAAAATGCTGATTTGTATCGTCGCAAGTTGCAACGGCTTTGCGCCAGAAATGTTTCATTTTAAAGGTGCAACATATTAGTTGTTTCTGAAAGACGAGAGAACGGGTTTTTTTTTTTTTTAATTTAAAAGGAAAGACATGAAAGGTGTGTGCTCAAATTACTTTTATAAGCCTGTTGTGTGTTCTGAATGTGTGCTCCCGAAGACCAAATTAGGGACCTGAAAAACGAAATTCTTAGATTACCACCACCAAAATAATGAAAGAAAATGCAATTCCAACAGTTAATGTACCCATATTAGCCAGGGATTTCGTCAAGCAGAATGTATCCCCGGTGCGTTACCACAACAGAGGAACTGAAACACGCTGTTCGAGATGTATTTGGTGCAATCACTCCAGCAATGCTGCGTTGTTTTCACACCGCACATGGAGACGCATAATCCTTTGTTACGAAAATGATGGTGCGCGCACAAATATTCTTGATTAGTAACTGTAATTAGTAACTGTATTTACTGTAATTAAAGTAATTGTTGCTGGTGACTTTTCTTAAATTACACCTATCACACACAAATACAATTAATCACACAAAAATAAAATTGGTATTACAATATGTACATTTTGTAGGGGGACGAGCCTTTTTGAACACCCTGTAGGTTAGGTAAGGTTAGGTTTGGTAAGTTAAGGTTAGGTTAGAGTAATAAACTTACTTACTTTCTATTTCGCCAAAATTGATTGCGATCTTACTGTACCGCTTTTTGCATTGCACTCATTTCACTTTAACCCATCACACATTCCACTGTCAATAATTAAAATTTTACTGAATTTCTACTTCTATAAAGTCTTTGGCATAAAATACGATCATTTAATACATTCATCTTTAGTAATTCATTAATCAAATTCTCGGGTCTTTTCCGTTTGGGGGCTAGCAGCGAATTTTAATGAGGGTCACTCAATATATTTTGCCCACCTTTTTTTTCTTTCCAAGTTTCCTTGTAAGTGCTAGAAATTTTGTACACAAGTAGTTACATACCTTTTTTACAAGTTTTTATTTTTCCACATAGTCTCTACGGCTTTCCTCCACCTCGAAACAAGGGCCTTTATTCCTTGCTGGTAAAAGTCCGCTGGGTTCCGCTGGAACCACCTCTTAACCTACTCAACAACCTCATCGTCACACTGAAACTTTCTTCCACGATAGCATCCTTCGTTGGCCCAAACAATGGAAGTCTGAAGGTGCCAGATCTGGGCTGTATGGAGGGTGGAGTAACAGTCAAGCGCATTTTTGTGATGGCCTCTCTTGTTTGCAAACTGTTGTGTGGTTTTGCGTTATCGTGCAAAAGAAGGACGTCTTCCAGTTTTTTCTCCGGTCGAACTCGCTTTATACGTCTCTGGAGTCTCTGTAGGGTAGAAATATATACCTCTGAATTGATTGTCTTTTCTTCATAATGTCCACCAGAATCACCCCTTTCATGTCCCAGAAGATGGTGACCATAACCTTTCCTGCAGAGGGAGCCATTTTGAACTTTTCTTGCGTGGGAAGTCTGCGTGATGCCACTCCATGGATTGGCGTTTTGTTTTAGGTTGAAAGTGGTGTACCCAAGTCTCATCCCCAGTCACAATTCGTGAAAGGAAGTCATCCCCTTCTGTCTCGTATCGAACTAACGACTCAAAAGCAATTTCTTTTCTTTGGGCTTTGTGATCTTCAGTCAGTTCGCGAGGAACAAACCGTGAACACACTTTTGAGTATCCCAGTTGCTGAATTATTGTATTCACACTTCCTTCACTAATTCCTAGCTCCAGTGATAGCTCCTTGTATGTGACGCGCCTATTTGATCGAATGATGCTGTTAGCACGTTGCACAGAGAGAGATGTCACAGCCGATGCCGGGCGACCGCTGCGTGGCTCATCATCGAGGCTGGCTCTCCCTCTCTCCGATGATCTCACACGTTTAGACCAGCGTCCAACTGTGCTTCGATCAACAACAGTATCTCCGTAAACGTTTTGTAGACGTTTGTGAATATTTTCAACAGTTTCCTTCTCTGCTATTAACAACTCGATAACAGCTCTCTCTTTACGACGCACATCATTGTCAGACGCCATTTTCGAAACTGCGTTAACCATCGGTTTTATACAAGGGCGTTTAAAAGCAGTTTTTATACAAGAGGGGAGGTTCAAACTGGAAAAATCCCGTTATATGAAGCGCAGAAAGTTCAAACTTACGGCCCAGAAGACATTTCAGCCCCATAGCCTATCATTTAGCTAAGAAAAAAGGCTGGGGCAAAATATATTGAGTGCCCCTAATAGTTTTGGTCACTGATTTCAAAAATAACTATTTTTGGAGAAATGAAAACAAACATGTTAGAGCACTTTAAATAATTAATGTGTGTTTTAACTAGCTTAAACTAGTTACAGAGGATTGTGTTAAATTTAGTCAGTCACAAACTGCTACTGTTTATGAAAAAGTGACCTAAGTGTGGGAAAGTGTGTTCCTTTGATAAAATACCCCGTTCTTTCGTTGCCAAAAGTGTCGGTCAAACGGTAAAAAGTGCAACTTTACGAAGAATACGTTTTTTGAAGGATCACGGCAGATCTGTGAAAGTAGCAGAAAAAAGATCAAGAATTAATGCCCAGTTAGGTCAGTTGAATGCCCAGTTAGATCAATTGAATGTCAGGTTAGGTCAATTGAATGCCCGGTTAGATCAACTGTACGCCCTTGACGATTGGTTTGGTTAAGTCATGATATTTTCGTTAAAAACACATAATTATTTAAAGTGCTCTAACATGTTTGTTTTCATTTCTTCAAAAAAGTTATTTTTGAAATCAGTGACCAAAACTACATTAGTCTACCGATTTTCATTAAAATTCGCTGCTAGCCCCCAAACGGAAAAGATCCAAATTCTCTCTTCTCCTTCTTCCATAATTTGATGACATTTATAAAATTTGTCACATTTTCAAACGACATATTGACACGTTTTAAAATAACAATTAACTAGCCGAGACATTGCGACTTCGAACGCATATCCAACACGCTTGAGTGAAGTGTAAACCTAATAAATAAAATACGCTACACCAACTAGTCCCATGGTTAACTATTATTTATAGATTTATTTACAATTTCTACTTACAAACACCACTTATTCATTGCATAAAAGGCTATTTGAAGTTTATTGATCATTTTATTTTTTAAATAAAAAAAAATATCGTCCACTACGTTTAACTTTTACCGAGACTAGTTTTAACCCTTTGTGTGACTTTACTGATTTTGTTCTGGCTAACGCCAGACGATTTAATTCAGTCTTGGAAAGACCTCTGTGCAGTAAAGGATTAAGCAAACGTCTCTTAACAGAGGTCTTTCCGGGACTGAATAAAATCGTATGGCGTTAGTCAGAACAAAATCAGTGAAGTCACCGCGTGACAAAGGATTAATACCACCTAACCTAGTGTAATCTGGTCTCCGTGAAACTTAATATTGGCCAGAAATAGTTTAATAGCAAAGAATTTAACATGTCAGATATTCTATTCATAAATATGACATTCTCTCAACTCAAGAAACTCTTTCCGCAAATGTGGATATTTCACTTTGTGCATTCTCAATTGCGGACCGCGAATGTGAATGGGAATAACACTGAGTGAGAAGACATCCTTCGTAACAAGACAAGCGCTTAGAATGTATGGTGTCAGTGGTAAGTTCTTTATTGCAGTGACAACTCTCTATGTATGGGAACTAGTAAATTGAAAAAATTTGAACAACCCATCCTTTGCCTTCCCGTTAAAGCTGCATTGTTCATCTCCAACCAAAGAATCTATATTTCTCTCTCTTTTTTTCATTGTGTCTATCAACACTCGTCCGTAGACTTGAATTACTTACACAGTTACACTCCCATAATTTTTACTTTTACTTCTTTCACCATTATTTTTATACAATGGTGCAATTACAATAGTTCCAGTTACTCGAAACACTCCCGATTTCCCACACTTTGACATATCTTCCATAGCCTTTCAATAACGATGTGGTTATTTAGCCAGTGCTGGTCAAATAGCCTGGAAGGCTATCTGACCAGTAATGGCTAAATAGTCTCCCAGGCTATTTAGCCAGCAGTCCTGCGCACATATAAACTGTTTTTGTGAACTTTGATTTGTTGTTAAAAATTTACTATAATCTTCATCTACATTTACGTTAATAATAAAATATAAATAAAATTTCTTAATTTTAAATTTGTTAATTTGTTTTAGGTTTTGAAGTGCCATAATAACTGAATGCCCGGTTAGGTCAACTGAATGCCCGGTTAGGTCACTGAATGCCCGGTTAGGTTAATTGAATGCCAGGTTAGGTCAACTGTCCGCCCTTGACGATTGGTTAGGTACAGTATATCAAAGTTATATATATATATATATATATATATATATATAATATATCAGAGCTGGGCAATAAATACATTGAATGTATTTAAATACTAAATACTACATACATTTTACGAATGTATTTAGATACTAAATACAAAATACATCAATTGTATTTAAATACATTTGTAAATACATTTTAAATACATACAAATTTTAACATATGCATTCACTAATTCATGAGTAACAACAATATAAAATGCTTGATAAAGGATAAAGAAATAGTACAATCTAATTTCCGATTATATATTTCCCTTTTTAGAACAAAACAAAAACAAAAGAACTTAGAACTTACGATGTTCAACCAGTGACATATTATACTCATTATATCATTGCAAAATGAGTAACAATTAATGAGTAGATGAGACATAAACGTAAACATAAGACGTAAACATAAACATAAGGCACCTTACGAATTCTCTTTTATTTCACGGTTGCTGCGGATCAAAAACCAATCTTTCAAAAGTTTTGTCTGAAAGAGAGTTTCTTTTGGGAGTCAGTGATTCCCGCGAATGAGAATATTCGCTCTACCGGTGCCGAAGATGGTAATGTCGTGTTATAGCGGAGGAACAGTCTTTTTATGAGAGGATGTTTTCCCAAACTGTTGAAACATGAACCATGCTGTACTACACTGTCGCCGCGTCGTACTGTGCTAGTACAGAACGTGTATTAAACCAGTAAAAGTATTTACATTTTTATATTTTGAGTATTTAAATACATTGTATTTAAATACTATATTTAAATACATGAAAAACAATGTATTTATAAATACAGTTCTAAATACACAAATGTATTTAAATACATATTTAAATACACAAATGTATTTAAATACATATTTAAATACAAATGTATTTAAATACTGCCCAGCTCTTATATATATATATATATATATATATATATATATATATTTTAGTTAGTTAGTTAGTTAGTTAGTTAGTTAGTTAGTTAGTTCCAAAAAACCTTAGCCCCCCTCATTTGCAGCTTACATGTTTACTTATATCGAAATAGTTTTTAGTGATTATAAAAATATATAGAATTCTTTCTTTATTGTAGGTATTAAAATTACTCTAGCTGATAAAGTGATAATATAATGGCTTCTCAATTAATTGGTGATTCGGAGCGGCAACGTGTGATAGATCGCATACGAGCAATAACATTTCGGGAAGCTCGTGATGCTGGAGCCACCTTTATAACACGTTCATGGGTTGCCAAAAAGTTGCGAAGAAGTGAGGACTTCGTCAAAAGAAATTGGAATAAAACTTTGGATGAATGTGAAATGGATACAACCAAATCTGGGCGCCCAAATTTGCCACTCTCTCAGGAAACAAAGGACATCATTGAAAGCGGTACGCGTAAGCGGAAAAACCAGAGCTGGGCACTTGCGTTTTTTGCCCGTTTTTTTGCGGTACTGCGGTACTGCGGTACTACTACCGCACTACCAAACCGGTACCGCATAACGCAGTACCGCAAAGGATCGCTGAAAGTACAGCAGTACCGCTACCGCATTCAAATTTCCCGCGGTACTTTCCGCGGTACCGACCAACACGGTAGTACCGCAGTACCGCAGTACCGCAAAAAAAACCGCAAGTGCCCAGCTCTGGGAAAAACAGCCGTGCTAAACTTTCTAGAGAGAGCGAAGTGTTGAGAGGAAAAATCGTTAGTGGTGAGATCATTCGACTGTACCGTCATAGGCAAGGTTTAAAGTCTTGGCATGAACTTCCAAAGCCAAGAAAAACTCAACTTAACATCGATGACAGAATGTGGTTTGCCCATTATCTTGAAGATTGGGATTGGGATGTGAATGATTTCATGCATTTAGCTGTCTCCGATGAATTTTTTTGTTTACGTAACACGTCGGCCTAACTACCAAAATGATCGAGTGTGGGCCACAACACCAGATGAAATCGATGACAATGAACATTATCGCGAATTATTAAAAAGTCCAGACTGTGTTGGTGTGTTTGTTTTGTTCACTGCAAAGCAGCTCATGTAGGTGCTGAAGCCAAATGGTCAGAGTTGGGATGGACAGTATTTTCGTGATATTATTCTATCCCAGCATGTCATTCCTTTTCTAAGAAACCCAAACAATGTTATGGATTAGGGTTACCATACGTCCGGTTTTTTACGGACATGTCCGGGAATTTTGAATATTTATAACATTGATTTCTGAGGCTATAACACTTGTTCTTATTTACAGATACTCAATATAGACGACATGTAGTACACAGTGTATATATAACATTAATACAACGTGAGTTGGTAGATAGTAATACAGATACACCCCTCCACCTCTGGAGTGTCCTCTTTTTTGAAAGTTAAAATATGGTAACCCTATTATGGATGTCGATCAGGTCACACTTCTGCACGATAAGGCCCCCTGCTTTAAGGAATTAGCCACTCAACAGTTGTTGCGGAACCATGAGATCGATTTCTTTGGAAATGAAGAATGGCCAGGAAATTCTCCTGACCTGAACGTCTGTGAACACATTGGATCAGTTATAAAGGACAAGGTTGAATGTCTCTTGTTTCAAGAACCTGCAGCAAATCGATTTTCGAAGGATACAATGACGCAACACATTGAAACTGTTTTAGCAAATTTGCGTAACGATCACGATCTATTCACGTCACTTTTGGCAAGCTACCCAAAGCGAATTCAGGCTGTCTTGGAAGCCAATGGCGGGAACACCAAGTTTTAATTGTTTCTCATTAAATGCAGGATTAAATTCTCTTCTGTAAAGTATGTTTAGTGTTACTGTACCTCTAATGGTTTAGGCCATGGGCGGAGGGGGCTAAAGTTTATTGGAGCCCCGTATATATATATATATATATATATATATATATATATATATATATATTATATATATATGTTAAACACAGACCGTGCATGGAACAAGGAACTCTTCTGGGAAATTAAATCCACTATAGTCCGAATAAGTAATGGTAAATGACAAATACCATAGTTTTTTTCCTTTTTCATGAGTTTGTGTATATATATATATATATGCGATAGCTATAATTAACACACATTCTTGGTAAAAGTTGCTTAAAATTAATCGAAACCTACAAATAAATTATAATTATTGAGTGCCCGGTTAGGTCAACTGTACGCCCTTGATTGGTTAGGTTAAGTCGTGATATTTTCGTTTAAGCTAACGAAAATATCACGACTTAATCTAACCAATCGTCAAGGGCGTACAGCTGACCTAACGGGGCAGTCAATTATTACGGCACTTCAAAACCTAAAACGGTAAAGATTCAGTTTCACGGCTCCATCTAAATTTTTTCCCCAGTCGCGGAGGAATACAAAACACTATTGTTTACGTTGCAGATGAGTGTTTTGTATTCTTCCGCGACTTTGGGAAAGAAATTTAGATGGAGCCATTAGATGGAGCCATTCGCGGCTCCATCTGTGAAAGGAGCAGATCTGTAAAAGTAGCAGAAAAATCAAGAATTATCACCAAATAATGCAGAAAAAAACAATTATCACCAAATAATGCAGAAAAAAACAATAATTGGTTAATATTCGTCTCAATATAATATATTGAATTACCATTCAAAACTGACTAAGAAAATTTATATCATATGTTGTGCAAATTTGTTCAAATGTACTTTTTTTAAAATATATTTCCTGTTTTGGCTAAAATGTACTTTTTTCATAAAATATTTTTCCTGATTGGGCTATTTTTTCGCTACTCTGCGACTTAACTAGTTTGTTGGTTTTTGTTCTGGCTATTTTTTTTTCTAATTGGATTCAGTTTGGTGGTGCTTGTGATAGAATTATGACGTGCCGTTCGTGTGATTTCGACTTTGAGAACTTGATTCATATTGTGCCCTAGATGAAGACAAAGGATTGGATGTTTTTATCAATTACGGCGTTATTCTCATCCTTAACTTGCCCGAAATGTGACAGAGAGTGCCTAATACGAGATGATCAGAAGATATTTAGGTGAAATAACCAATATTAACCGGTTAGGTTAATTGAATGCCAGGTTAGGTTAATTGAATGCCGGTTGGTCGACTGAATGCCCGGTTAGGTCGACTGAATGCCGGTTAGTCAATGGTTAGGTTAAGTCGTGATATTTTCGTTAGTTTAAACAAAAATGACTAGAGCAAAGTTTTCTGGTTAATTTTGAGGTGTTTTGTACGAAACTGCCATCCGTTCGTTTCCTGTGCAAATGCGTAGTTTTCGAGATAACGATATCTCGAAAACTACGCATTTGCACAGTGATATTTTCGTTAACTAACGAAAATATCACGACTTAACCTAACCAATCATTAAGGGCGTACAGTTGACTTAACCTGGCATTCAAGTGACTTAACCTGGCATTCAAGTGACTTAACCTTGCATTCAAGTGACCTTAGTTATTTAATTGGTGATAATTAGTTTTTTTTTTCTGCATTTTTTGATGATAATTCTTGATTTTTTCTGCTACTTTTACAGATCTGCTACTTTGGTTAAATTTAACACAATCCTCTGTAACTAGTTTAAGCTCACTGACGGAACATCCAGTGCACACATTGACCATCAACAACGTTACACTCCAAACTGACGCATTTCCACCTCATTCACACATTTTATAGGCAATCATGCGGCGGAATGGCACAAAGTAGTTCTTATTAAAAATATTAATAAAAAATACTTTTACGGGGGTTTTACAAAAACTTTACCGATGCCATGGACTTCAGACAGTCTCCAAATATACATATTTATGGTTTTTATGACTAAAATATCGATATTCATGGAGCCGTGAAACTGCATATTTACCCCTAAAACAAATTGTTAACAAATTTAAAATTAAGAAATTTTATTTATTTTATTATTAACGTAAATGTAGATGAAGATTATAGCAAATTTTTAAAAACAAATCAAAGCTCACAAAAACAGTTTATATGTGCACAGGACTGCTGGCTAAATAGCCTGGGAGACTTCCAGGCTCTGACCAGTAATGGTTAAATAGCCACAGCGTTTCAATAATTATTCTACTTCCACATTTAATCATTTCATCGTATTCCTTAACCCTTTATCGCCGAACTTTTTGCGTAGGGTTGAGTCTAAATGCGTGTATCTGAAACGTTACGTATTCGACGCACAGTGCGGTAAAGGGTTAAATACCCGATAACTTTCCTCTCTCCAACTTGCACGTTATTCATTCAACTTCCGAGCTATGTCGTGAACATTGTCGAAACACCGCTTCCCATACATCAGCGCAGTTAAGCGACATTGGGTCTGTTTGTTAGTTGGATGGGCGTCCAGATGGTGTTGCGAGCCGTGGTTCGGATCTTGCGTGAAGCTGTAGGTCGCCCCCCTTCCCGTTATATGACCTTTACTTCTACGAAGGAAGTTAAACAACCCCCAAAACACACACGTTCAACTTTCTCTATCTTGATGTGTTCCACTCTCTGATATACACTTCTACATACATCATCCTACTTGGATTTGCTTCCTGTTCATCTATTTCACTTATCAGTTCACTAACTTACTCTTTAAATCTCTCGCGTATCCGTTTGTCGTACACTAACACATTTTTATCGTTATCTTTCATATTACCGATCATTCCACCAGACCCACTTTTGCATTTTGTCGTTTCTTTCTAAAATAATTTTAGGGCATAGGATTTTTTTTACTTATTTTTATAAAAAATTCGGGTGGTAGAAATCGGGTCATAATTTTAGTCATTAATTGGGGAATAAATCGGAGTTTTTATACTCATATATTTTATCAGTCAATTCGGGAATGAAGCGAGCTTTTACATATTTCATTTGCGAGTAAGAAAGGCGTATTTTCCTTTCTTTTTTTAGAAATTAACTTCAATATTTATTTATTTATAGAATTATCAATTAGCTATATAGATTAGATATATAGACAGTCTAGTCGTCTCTTCATCCATGACTGAAACTTAA
Organism: Bathynomus jamesi; assembly: GCA_023014485.1. NCBI lineage: Eukaryota > Metazoa > Arthropoda > Malacostraca > Isopoda > Cirolanidae > Bathynomus > Bathynomus jamesi. The sequence continues at coordinate 1,092,272 of JAJOZX010000916.1, forward strand.
ACATTCCTAAAATATTAAACTTAAAACAAATGGTAGAATGAAAATTGAAATATGTATTTTTAAAAATCTACAATAAAGGGTTTCGGGATTTTTCTGGTTGTATTTTATAAAATCCGGTTTGTTTAAAAATCAATTGGGGGGTAAAAATCGACCGTTTTCAGGCTCAGCCCAAAAATTATGTGCCCTAAAAATAAATTTCTACTCCCCACATACTGCTCATTCATCTTCTTTCCCAAGTCTTCAACTATTCTCCTTTTGCTTCTTTTTACCACTTGCTTAACATTTTTACAGTCTTACACCTCCTTTCATCAATGCCAGGCTGCGTTTGTAACATTCCTTCCAAAACTTTCTACTTTTCTCACACTGCATTCTTTACCTCATAGTTCCACCACGCACTTTTTTCTCTTCACTCCATTTCGTACACACTTACATACATCAGAGGTTGTTTTGATTAAGCATTCCTTATAATATTCCCCACATTCCGTACATCCTTTTGTGGATTATTTCTCTCTCTGAAGGAATCGCTTTACTCTTCTTCTGTATTCTGTTGCCACCGCGTATAACTCAAATATGGAAAAAGTAAAAAACTTCTCGTACGACTCGATTTCATAGGTAGAACGAATAGGTGGAAACATACCATTTAAATGAGTTAAAAGTTCTTCAATATTTATATTTCATCAATAACAGAAAAAGTGTCAGCCGCATTCCTCTTCCAATTATACCTGAAAGAAGAGAGTTGGGTAAAACGCGACTTTCAAAAAACTTTATATACAAATTTGAAATTACTTTTAATAGCTTTTCGAGTATTTAAATCTTAGTAAATACACAGATACTATATCTATATATATATATATACACACACACTATATATATATATATATATATATATATATATATATATATATATATATATATATGTAGTATAATATATATATTTATATATATATATATATAATTTATATATATATATATATATATACACACACTATATATTATATATATATATATATATATATATATATATATATGTAGTATATATATAATTTATATATATATATATAATTTATATATATATATATATATATATATACACACACTATATATTATATATATATATATATATACACACACTATATATTTATATATATATATTTAATATATATATATGTAGTATATATATATAATTATTATATATATATCTATATATTACACTATAATATATGTATATATATATATTTATTATTATTTTTAATGATGCTCCGAGCTGCTCGTAGCCTGAACGGGTATCTGGGCGAGAAGGGTGCTTTATGAAAGCAGTGGAGCTCGTTTACTGTTCACTAAATCTGTTGACATTCTGTGTCCAGAACGTAAACAGGGTACGAGTGTTACTTTAATTGGGGAGGAAACTTGGACTTGCGATGTATGTTGCTCTTGATGAATCCTACACCCTTTCTCAAACAGACAGCCTCGTGCAAACCAGCTGGTTTGTTGCTTTTCAGTGAGAGAGATATAGAGAGAGAGAGATATAGAGAGAGAGAGATATAGAGAGAGAGAGATATAGAGAGAGAGAGATATAGAGAAGAGAGAGATATACTGTAGAGAGAGAGAGAGATATAGAGAGAGAGAGAGATATAGAGAGAGAGAGATATAGAGAGAGTTACAAGGAAAAGAAGTACCTCAAAAGGCCTTGCGGCCCATACCGAGGAGGTACCAATGGCAACGGGTGCCACGGAAAATTTTCTACACACTCAAATAGTGTGCAAAATTTGGTCTAACCTTTTCTTGAACTGATCCACAGAGGAACTGTTCACAACTTCCGAAGGTAACCTGTTCCATGTGTTGGTTTACGTTGTCGTCGTCGTTGGCCTAGGCAAGCTACGGCTTGGGACCGTAGCGCATCTATCCGGTATAGGTTAACCTGGATGATGTAGCCATAAGCACTGCCGCTAGTTAAGTGCCAACCAGTGATTATCTCACTAGCCGTATTGAGTCCGTTAGGCGAAACTACGACAGTACCAAAGGTGGAAAATATAACCTTTGGTTTTCTATTATTTATTTGCAAAATGGACATGGCATTAGATTAAAATAAATATTTGAATATAAATGATTAACTGACAATTGTGATATATAATTAATTATGTTTACATACAATAAAATAATATAGTATACATAAAATTAGTATTAATGTGTTCACAATTGAATTATAATGGGGTAACTAATTTAAAATGAATTTATACTATTCCGAAATTCAAGACGGTAAAATTAACATTTATCTTGAAACTAAAAATGAGTATTCACTACACACTCCCCCACCAGAGAGGAAGTTCAAAGAGTTCCGAACGACACAGATTTCCGCTGAACCTTTTTGGTAGCTACTTGTACCTCACTTAAGGTTGATTCCAAAAACGCAGGCTTAAGACGATCGATAGAAACCTTGTCGACCTTGGAACCGCGCTGGATGAGAAATGATTTGCGCGTAACGTCGGAGAACTTCATAGGGTCCGTCATATGGACATTGGAGAGGCCGTTTTGGGACAGGTACACGAACGAAAACGTGGGTGCAAGACTGGAGGGCTGGGGAAATAAAGATGTTCGTGGCTAGTCAATCGAGGGGGAACAGGCTGAAGGGACTGCATGTGAGAGGAAAGTGTTTGAGCGAATTCCGTAGGATCGCATGACTTATCCCCTGCAGTGAAGTAGCCACCTGGTAGCCGCAGTGTTGTTCCATAGACTAGTTCAGCCGCTGTAGTCTTCAGATCACTCTTAAATGCAGAGCGAATACCAAGTAACACGAGTGGAAGCTTATCCATCCAATGGGAGTCTCGTGACACAAAGGGATGACTTCAGCTGGCGATGGAAGCGTTCGACGAGGCCGTTAGCTTGCGGATGATACGCACAGGTAGCGCATGTACTGTACCCAACAAGCTGGTAAACTTCTTCCAAAGCGAAGACTCAAATTGGCGACCTTGGTCAGTGATGACTTTTGTCGGCAATCCAAATCTTGATACCCATCCATGAAGAAAGGCTCTTGCAACAGTGTCCGCTTGGATATCAGGAAGTGGGATGGCTTCAGGCCATCTGGAAAAGCGGTCGAGACAGGTGAGCAGATAACGTTGGCCTTGAATCATGGAAGAGGGCCAACAATGTCTACATGAATTACTTCAAATCGCTGGGAGGGGCGGAAATGCGTCAAAGGGGACCTGGTGTGCCTTTGGACTTTGGCACGCTGGCAGGCAAGGCACGTTTTGGTCCAATGTTTGACATCCTTCCGCATCGAGGGCCAAACAAAGCGAGAGGTAACAGGTGTTGCGAGCACGGATACCAGGATGGGAGGGCTTATGAAGATCCGCGAAGACTGCTTGTCGTGACATGGGACATAAGGGCGAATAGCAGCTGTTGATACGTCGCAATAGAGGGGCACAGACAATCCTGGCATACTCATTTTCTTGAGGGAAAGTGAGTGAGTGGAGTCTCTCTGAGCAGGTCTTGTAGTTTCCGTATCCTTATCTTGATCCTGTGCAATAGCATTCCATAGTGTAGAGCTGAGGTAACAGAAGTAATCTCTATTCTTGAAAGTGCATCCGCTGGAGTGTTCAAGACACCTTTGATGTGGCGGATATCTGTGTAAATTGCGAGATATAATCGAGTTGCCTGATGACTCTGGGAGAGTGGTTCAGCTTTTTTATTGAAGACAGTGACCAAAGTTTTGTGGTCGGGAAAACACAAAACTCTCGGCCTTCAGGAAATGTTGAAAAACTTCACGTTTAAGTAAATAGCAAGAAGTTCACGTCCGAAAGCACTATAACGCGTTTGGGCTGGCTGCAGCTTTTCGAGTAAAACGCGAGGGTGCTTGTTGACCGTTAATGGTTTGTTCCAACACTCCCACGATCGCAACATCTGATGCATCGACCGTCAGAGTTAGGGGGGGCATCACTGATAGAAATGACAAAGACAATGCACTATGATAGCATTTTTGGCATGTCGAACGCCTGTAAACTATCGCTACACCATACCATTTCGTTACCTTGCGTTTGTGTGTGATCATAGCGTGTAGAGGAGCAAGAACACTGGCACAGTTTTTAATGAACTTTGGTAATAATTGACCAACCTAGAAACCGACGTAACTCACGCTGATTACTTGGCATAGGTATTTTTTTATCACTTCACACTTGTCCTGAAGGGGGTAATTCCGTGCTGCGAAATCATGTGACCAAGAAATCAAGGTTGGCTGTGCAAACACACACTTAGATGCATATAGTAACACCGTATTTTTCTAGCGTTGAAAGAGGAGTGAAAGATGTTCCTTATGTTCCTCTTCCGTTGAGCTGGCCACAAGCAAATCATCGAGTAGGCATAAACAAAGTCTAAGCCTCTGGTGACCTCATCTATAAACCTCTGAAGGTTTGGCAGCATTCCGTAGCCGAACGGCATCTCAAAAATTCGAATAACCCAAATGGTGTACAAACTGCAGTCTTGGGAATATCCGAAGCTCTACAGGGAATGTGGTGGAAAGCCTAACGAGATCTATTTTACTGAAGATAGATTTGCCGTGGAGAAGAGAGTAAAGTCTGGACATTTGGTACCGGATATCGGTCGGGATGGTTGTTTGATTCAAAAATCGGTAATCCCCACATGGTCTCCAGTCTCCTGACTTCTTCTGGACCAGGTGTAGGGGAGAGGACCAACTGCTTTTGGAAGGTCTTATTATCCCAAGATCCATCATAAGCTGGAATTCCGATTGGCAGCTTTCAGTTTGTCCGGGGCAAGGACGTCTGGGTTTTGCAACACAGGGGGACCTTTTGTTGTAATGTGATGGGTAATGGTGTGCTTAATGGTATCACCCATCTGCATCGTTGAAGAATTCCTGATATCGCTGGAAAAGGCACTGGTACATGGAATTAGGGGGAACAAGGAAAGTGCAGAGTTCGAGGCGTCGGAAGGGCAACCTGTTGGCAAGAACAGAAAGCAGTGTGGCCTGGTCGCATAACGTCGCTTGTCAAGATCCACCAGGAGTTTGAAATGCTGGAGGAAGTCAGCGCCGATTATGGGATGCTGCACTTGAGCACAGATGAAAATCCACTTGAAGGATCGGTGGAAGGCCCAAGTTTAGTTCACGCGACTGAGTACCGTACGTGGGTATGCGTGAACCGTTAGCAGCGTATGAGGCGGAGATTCCGGAGTGCGTATGACCATATTTTGAGGGAATACACTGACTGACGCTCCGGTATCGACAAGAAATTGACACCAGAGTTCCTGTCTTTATGAATAACAGGTTGGCAGTGCGAGTACTAGACGCATTAGGACTCGCTGCTGGGGTTTTCCGACGAAAAATGCAAGGGGAGATGCACTTCCTAGCCTTCTTTCCAATTTCGAGTGGTAGAAGCGATCTTCCCGGAACTCGAACGATGCTCTTGTAAATCTGACCGGAATGGCTTCTTTCCGTTGATTTTGTAGCAGAGAAGAACAACGTGTTGAGTTGTTGACTTAACTCTTCCACTTTCAACTCAGTTCCGATTGTGTGTTCACGTTGTGACCGGAGCTGTGTCAATCTCCACTACTTTGTCGGCAGTTTCTGCTAGTTTATCACTGGAGTAGCAGGATCCATAGTGGCCAAGACACGCTGAGCTGATGGAGGAAGTTTCTGCAAGAACAACTGTCTAAAGATGTCCTTATCGAAGGTTTGTGCGCGTTCGCCTAGAGCGCACTGCATAGCCCTCAGCATTTGAGTGGGCTTACGTCTCCAAGTTCTTCTTTTGAGATTAACTGATGTAGTTTCTCACGCTCGGAGACAGTGGTGCGGCACAGGATGGCAGACTTCAGATCGTTGTATGGGTCCTCACTCGTGGAAGGAGATACGATGACGTCACGGACTTCAGAGATGATGCTCGCTGGTAGAGAGGACAAAACATGATCGTATTTCGTCCTGCTAGCGGTGATCCTTCCCAAGTTGAATTGTGATTCCACTTGGTGGAACCAAATAAATGGATCACCCGGCCAGAAGACGGGGAGCTTTACGCTCAAGTGGGAGATGGCACCAGCGTCGTCAGGCATCTTCTCCTATGCTTGCTACGTACAAGCAAGACGACAAGTTCCCAACGAAGGAGTGGAGGTTGAGACGAGCGCAGGCACAGAGCGCACGGGCAGGGGTGAGGGGCAGAGGGCACGAGCGACATTACAGTCTGGTCCTAGTCGCTCGGGTGAAGGGGGTGATGGGCAGAACGACGACGTTACAGTCTGGTCCTAGTCGCTCGGGTGAAGGGGGTGATGGGCACGAACGACATTACAGTCTAGTCCTAGTCGTTCGGGTGAAGGGGGTGATGGGCACGAACGACATTACAGTCTAGTCCTAGTCGTTCGGGTAAAGGGGTAATCCAGCTCCGGGGTCACCAATTGTTGGTTTACGTCGTCGTCGTCGTTGGCCTAGGCAAGCTACGGCTTGGGACCGTAGCGCATCTATCCGGTATAGGTTAACCTGGATGATGTAGCCATAAGCACTGCCGCTAGTTAAGTGCCAACCAGTGATTATCTCACTAGCCGTATTGAGTCCGTTAGGCGAAACTACGACAGTACCAAAGGTGGAAAATATAACCTTTGGTTTTCTATTATTTATTTGTAAAATGGACATGGTATTAGATTAAAATAAATATTTGAATATAAATAATTAACTGACAATTGTGATATATAATTAATTATGTTTACATACAATAAAATAATATAGTATACATAAAATTAGTATTAATGTGGTTCACAATTGAATTATAATGGGGTAACTAATTTAAAATGAATTTATACTATTCCGAAATTCAAGACGGTAAAATTAACATTTATCTTGAAACTAAAATAAGAGTATTCACTACACATGTGTCACAGATCTTATACGTAAAGTAATTCCCACACACACTAGTCCTAAACCGTTTCAAATCCAATTTCCAACCATTGTTGCGAGTTGGGTTATCATTTAAACTAAACATACTTCTAAAATCAACATCGTTGAACCCGCGTAAGAGCTTGAAAACTTCGATCAGTTGACCGCGCAGCCTCCGAGTTTCAAGCGAAAACAAGTTCAGGGCGCGTAACCGTCGATTGTAGCCCATATGCCTAACGGAAGGGATTAACTTTGTGGCCCTCGCCTGCACTCTCCAGCCTCTCAATATCTTTCCTGAGGGTGGGCGACCAGAACTGCACAGCATACTCCAGGTGCGGCCGAACAAGGAATTGTACAGTGAGAGCACAATCTCCTTGTTCCGAAACTGAAATTGCCTCCTGATATAACCCAATAGTTTCTGGGCTTTCTTTTCCACCTCTACGCACTGTTTCGTAAACTTAGGTCGCTGCTAATTAGCACACCCAAGTCCTTTTCTAAATCAGTCACCTCGATATTACTACCCAACATCGAGTAGTCCGATTTGGGATTCGAGTAGCCAATGTGCATCACTTTGCATTTACCCAAGTTAAACGGCATTTGCCATTTTTCGGACCACTCTCCTATCCTACCTAGGTCCGCACGCAGTTCCTCGATCGCTTCGGGCGTCCCAACATTGGCCCCAAGCTTGGTGTCATCAGCGAATTTGGCGATCCGACTGACGATGCCACCGTCGACATCATTTATGTAAATGGTAAACAACAGTGGCCCCAAAACGGAACCCTGAGGAACCCCACTAGTGACCGAGGCCCAACCCGAACTAGCCCCTTTAATTACCACCCTCTGCCGCCTATTCCTCAGCCAGTTTTCAATCCACCTACCTATTTCCCCACCGATACCCAGCGCGCGCACTTTCGCCATTAGCCGGCGGTGAGGTACCTTATCAAAGGCTTTTCTGAAAGTCGAGATAAAGTATATCAATCGCCCTACTCTTATCGTACTCACTCAACATGACGTGGAAAAACTCGAGCAAGTTGGTGAGACACGACCTATGCCGTCTAAACCCATGTTGGGAGTCCCCAAGCAGCTTGTAGGAATCCAAATGGTCAACGATTCTATCAGCTATTATCCTTTCTAATAATTTACCTACAACTGAAGTGAGACTAATAGGACGATAGTTCCCTGGACTTTCGTGATCCCCTTTCTTAAAGATAGGGGTCACGTTGGCCTCCCTCCAGTCACCAGGCACCTGGCCCATCACCAACGATTTGTTGAAGACTGTAGCCAGGTGGGGAGCCACCTGGTCGCGCACTTCTCGCAAAACACTGGGGAGAAACTGGTCTGGCCCAGGAGCCTTAAACGCGCTCAGTTTGTCTATTCTATGAGCAACGACTGTCGCGGTACATCTAACACTATCCAGGCCAGCACCTTCGTGCCTCACAGCTGGCTCGGGGATGACGCGGGTATCCTCCCTGGTGAACACTCCCGCAAAGTACTCATTAAGCACATTAGCGATGTCCGCGTCAGAGGTCCGCAGAACGCCGCTTCCGTCCTTTAAAGGAGAGAGGAGAAGAGAGAGGAGAAGAGAGAGGAGAAGAGATAGGAGAGAAGGAGAGAGAGGAGAAGGAGAGAGAGGAGAAGAGATAGGAGAGAAGGAGAGAGAGGAGAAGGAGAGAGAGGAGAAGGAGAGAGAGGAGAAGGAGAGAGAGGAGAGAGTTACAAGGAGTTACAAGGAAAAGAAGTACCTCAAAAGGCCTTGCGGCCCATACCGAGGAGGTACCAATGGCAACGGGTGCCATGGAAAATTTTGTGAAAGTTTATTTTTCTTTCAACTATCCTAGCAGTAGAAAAAACTGGATAGAAAAGTAGAAGGCTCTCTCCCACCCTCCGCTCCCTCCCTGCAGAGGCAGGTACGGAAAAAGGTTGAAGAAAATACCTTGACCCTGGAAAAGTAGCCAAGGAAATTTTACAGGAAAGTGGAGAATATATAAATAGCTCTATATTTAGCTTGCTCACAGAGACCGAGCAAGTGAACTCCTGCAGAGTTTTCTGAGGTTTTAATCTTAAACTATGAGTGTGTTCAGTACTTTGTCTAGCCTATTTTAAACAGATTTACACTTTGACTGGAAACAACCTCTGAGGGAAGTTGGTTCCAGATATTAACTATTTTATAGGAAAAGAATTTCCGCAGACTGAGGTCCTAAATGTCTTTACACACTCAAATAGTGTGCAAGATTTCGTCTAACCTTTTCTTGAACTGATCCACAGAGGAACTGTTCACAACTTCCGAGAGAGATATATAGAGAGAGAGAGAGATATATAGAGAGAGAGAGAGAGATATATAGAGAGAGAGATAGATAGAGAGAGAGAGAGAGAGAGAGAGATATATATATATAGAGAGAGAGAGATAGATAGAGAGAGAGAGAGAGAGATATATAGAGTTACAAGGAGTTACAAGGAAAAGAAGTACCTCAAAAGGCCTTGCGGCCCATACCGAGGAGGTACCAATGGCAACGGGTGCCAGGGAAAATTTTGTCTTTCAACTATGCTAGCAGTAGTAGAAACTGATAGAAAAGTAGAAGGCTCTCTCCCCACCCTCCGCTCCCTCTCTGCCAGAGGCAGGTACGGAAAAAGGTTGAAGAAAATACCTTGACCCTGGAAAAGTAGCCAAGGAAATTTTACAGGAAAGTGGAGAATATATAAATAGCTCTATATTTGCTTGCTCACAGAGACACCGAGCAAGCGAACTCCTGCAGAGTTTTCTGAGGTTTTAATCTTAAACTATGAGTGTGTTCTGTACTTTGTCTAGCCTATTTTTAAACAGATTTACACTTTGACTGGAAACATCCTCTGAGGGAAGTTGGTTCCAGATATCAACTATTTTACAGGAAAAGAAATTTCCGCAGACTGAGGTCCTAAATGTCTTTACACACTCAAATAGTGTGCAAGATTTCGTCTAACCTTTTCTTGAACTGATCCACAGAGGAACTGTTCACAACTTCCGAAGGTAACCTGTTCCATGTGTCACAGATCTTATACGTAACGTAATTCCCACACACACTAGTCCTAAACCGTTTCAAATCCAACTTCCAACCATTGTTGCGAGTTGGGTTATCATTTAAACTAAACATACTTCTAAATCGACATCGTTGAACCCTCGTAAGAGCTTGAAAACCTCGATCAGTTGACCGCGCAGCCTCCGAGTTTCAAGCGAAAACAAGTTCAGGGCGCGTAACCGTCGATTGTAGCCCATATGCCTAACAGAAGGGATTAACTTTGTGGCCCTCGCCTGCACTCGCTCCAGCCTCTCAATATCTTTCCTGAGGGTGGGCGACCAGAACTGCACAGCATACTCCAGGTACGGCCGAACAAGGGAATTGTACAGTGAGAGCACAATCTCCTTGTTCCGAAACTGAAATTGCCTCCTGATATAACCCAATAGTTTCTGGGCTTTCTTTTCCACCTCTACACACTGTTTCGTAAACTTAAGGTCGCTGCTAATTAGCACACCCAAGTCCTTTTCTAAATCAGTCACCTCGATATTACTGCCCAACATCGAGTAGTCCGACTTGGGATTGGCGTAGCCAATGTGCATCACTTGCATTTACCCAAGTTAAACGGCATTTGCCATTTTTCGGACCACTCTCCTAGAGAGAGAGAGAGAGATATATAGAGAGAGAGAGAGAGAGATATATATATAGAGAGAGATATATATATAGAGAGAGAGAGAGATATATAGAGAGAGAGATATATATAGAGAGAGAGTTACAAGGAGTTACAAGGAAAAGAAGCACCTCAAAAGGCCTTGCGGCCCATACCGAGGATGTACCAATGGCAACGGGTGCCAGGGAAAATTTTGTCTTTCAACTATGCTAGCAGTAGTAGAAAACTGGATAGAAAAGTAGAAGGCTCTCTCCCCACCCTCCGCTCCCTCCCTGCCATAGGCAGGTACGGAAAAAGGTTGAAGAAAATACCTTGACCCTGGAAAAGTAGTCAAGGAAATTTTACAGGAAAGTGGAGAATATATAAATAGCTCTATATTTAGCTTGCTCACAGAGACACCGAGCAAGCGAACTCCTGCAGAGGTTTCTGAGGTTTTAATCTTAAACTATGAGTGTGTTCAGTACTTTGTCTAGCCTATTTTTAAACATATTTACACTTTGACTGGAAACAACCTCGGAGGGAAGTTGGTTCCAGATATTAACTATTTTATAGGAAAAGAAATTTCCGCAGACTGAGGTCCTAAATGTCTTTACACACTCAAATAGTGTGCAAGATTTCGTCTAACCTTTTCTTGAACTGATCCACAGAGGAACTGTTCACAACTTCCGAAGGTAACCTGTTCCATGTGTCACAGATCTTATACGTAACGTAATTCCCACACACACTAGTCCTAAACCGTTTCAAATCCAACTTCCAACCATTGTTGCGAGTTGGGTTATCATTTAAACTAAACATACTTCTAAAATCGACATCGTTGAACCCTCGGAAGAGCTTGAAAACCTCGATCAGTTGACCGCGCAGCCTCCGAGTTTCAAGCGAAAACAAGTTCAGGGCGCGTAACCGTCGATTGTAGCCCATATGCCTAACGGAAGGGATTAACTTTGTGGCCCTCGCCTGCACTCGCTCCAGCCTCTCAATATCTTTCCTGAGGGTTGGCGACCAGAACTGCACAGCATACTCCAGGTACGGCCGAACAAGGGAATTGTACAGTGAGAGCACAATCTCCTTGTTCCGAAACTGAAATTGCCTCCTGATATAACCAATAGTTTCTGGCTTTCTTTTCCATCTCTACACACTGTTTCGTAAACTTAAGGTCGCTGCTAATTAGCACACCCAAGTCCTTTTCTAAATCGGTCACCTCGATATTACTGCCCAACATCGAGTAGTCCGACTTGGGATTGGCGTAGCCAATGTGCATCACTTTGCATTTACCCAAGTTAAACGGCATTTGCCATTTTTCGGACCATTCTCCTATCCTACCTAGGTCCGCACGCAGTTCCTCGATCGCTTCGGGCGTCCCAACATTGGCCCCAAGCTTGGTGTCATCAGCGAATTTGGCGATCCGACTGACGATGCCACCGTCGATATCATTTATGTAAATGGTAAACAACAGTGGCCCCAAAACGGAACCCTGAGGAACCCCACTAGTGACCGAGGCCCAACCCGAACTAGCCCCTTTAATTACCACCCTCTGCCGCCTATTCCTCAGCCAGTTTTCAATCCACCTACCTATTTCCCCACCGATACCCAGCGCGCGCACTTTCGCCATTAGCCGGCGGTGAGGTACCTTATCAAAGGCTTTCTGAAAGTCGAGATAAAGTATATCAATCGCCCTACTCTTATCGTACTCACTCAACATGACGTGGAAAAACTCGAGCAAGTTGGTGAGAGAGAGATATATATAGAGAGAGAGATATATATAGAGAGAGAGAGAGATATATATAGAGAGAGAGAGAGAGATATATAGAGAGAGAGAGAGAGATATATAGAGAGAGAGAGAGAGATATATAGAGAGAGAGAGTTACAAGGAGTTACAAGGAAAAGAAGTACCTCAAAAGGCCTTGCGGCCCATACCGAGGAGGTACCAATGGCAACGGGTGCCAGGGAAAATTTTCTACACACTCAAATAGTGTGCAAGATTTGGTCTAACCTTTTCTTGAACTAATCCACCGAGGAACTATTCCTGTTATTAAAAGTTATTTTTCTTTCAACTATCCTAGCAGTAGTAGAAAACTGGATAGAAAGTAGAAGGCTCTCTCCCCACCCTCCGCTTCCTCCCTGCCAGAGGCAGGTACGGAAAAAGGTTGAAGAAAATACCTTGACCCTGGAAAAGTAGCCAAGGAAATTTACAGGAAAGTGGAGAATATATAAATAGCTCTATATTTAGCTTGCTCACAGAGACACCGTGCAAGCGAACTCCTGCAGAGTTTTCTTATGTTTTAATCTTAAACTATCAACGTGTTAAAGTAATTCCCACATATACTAGTCCTAAATCGTTTCAAATCCAACTTCTAACCATTGTTGCGAGTTGGGTTATCATTTGAACTAAACATGCTTCTAAAATCGACATCTTTGAACCCGCGTCACATAAGCGTCGATTGTAGCCCATGCCTAACGAAAGGGATTAACTTTGTGGCATTTTTCGCCAGTTTCCAATCCACCTACCTACTTCCCCACCATTACCCAGCGCGCGCACTTCGGCCATTAGCCGGCGGTGAGGTACCTTATCAAAGGCCTTCTAATCAATCGCCCTACTCTTATCATACTCACTCAACATGACGTAGAAAAACTCGAGCATGATGGTGAGACACGACCTATGCCGTCTAAACCCATGTTGGAGTCCCCAAGTAGCTTGTAGGAATCCAAATGGTCAACAATCCTACTCGCTATTATTCCCTCTAAATATTACCTACCAACTGAAGTTAAATGGTGTTATTTATAGAGGTTCCAAGCCTCTCTTCCCACGCATGAGATAGCAGTAGCGTCCTAATCGTAACAGTAGAGAGAAAAAAAAAAAAAAAAAAAAAAGACAATACTAAAAGTTTTTCTTTGCAGTCAGAGGAGAACATTCCTAACCTAAGCTAAAAGGACAGAGTGGGATGGGAAGGGGTCCTAGTAACCCACGGGACAGGTTTGTACAACAGACTTCACCTGCCCTCCCGAAAGAGAGAGAACCTAAAGGAATTGGCAACCAATTTCTCTAGAATCCCACGACTCGGGACCGGAGGGCTGTCACACCCCAAGTATAAAGTTTACAACACGCAGAAGGAACGTGCATAACCTTTATACCCCCTGCGGAGAGAGAAGAGGAGAGAGAGAGAAGAGGAGAGAGAGGAGAGAGAGAAGAGGAGAGAGGAGAGAGAGGA